>OX596290.1:9538067-10028067 GCA_951394225.1 Harpalus rufipes | reverse complement strand
TAAGGTGTGTGTGTGTGTGTTTTTTACTTTCCGTCATCTCTAGGTAAGGAAGGTATTGTCTTTGGTCAAAAAAATTCGGTGGTAAGTTTTCATTGAATAAACACGTTTTAGGGTCTGTCTTTACAATACGATTTTACTATTTTTACGATGATGCCTGTATGTGTGTGTGTGTGCGTGTGTGTGTGTGTATGTGACCGCGGTTTCGGCCACGATATCTCCAATACTAGAATTCCAAAAATTACAATTCTTGCGTATTCCCCTTCCTTTACAACCATATGCAGACTTGATTCGATTTTGGTTATAATTGGTCAACCGGAAGTATCCTCATTTGTAGATTTTAACAGTTTTTCTTGAAAAACTCAGTTAAACTTTATTATAACTTAAAGAATATATTCTCTCTATGATTTGATTGCATTTTATTTCATATTCAACAAATATAGAGTTAAAGAATTATAAAGATATAAAATTCCAAAAATCAGCCAGCTATGCTAATTTAACCTTGGAAACTGCTAACAGGTAATTCAAATTGATAGATGTCAGTATCAATAAAAAGTAAATGAATAAAAGAATAAGGGAAATAATTTTAGTGTTGGACATTTCTAGAAAGATATAAGAGAGACGATTACATTGGTTATCAATTATAACAGAAGGTGGAAGAAACATAGGGGGAACAAATATAAGATGAAAGGAGAGAAAAATAACTGAATGAGGACGACACGCAAAACAAAAATTAGTTGAAGAAGAAAATTAAAAAATCTGATGTGGACACCACACGACTTCCTTGTACGATTATTAAACTATACATATTTTTTTAATAACATATTTTTTTAATAATTAAATTACAAAATATTGACAGGCTTAAGCCAAGCCCGAGAAATATTTTGATATAGAACAAAAAATAATTTATTAACTACTATCATTCTTAAATTAACATTAATCTAACCCGGTTCTTTTTAAAGAGAGTTTTGATTACAACAAAGAAATATTTAATTACAACAATGAATATGACTAATTTCATAATTAAAATATAATATTTGTTATTGTACGAATCATAAAATTGCACGTATTTAACGTAATTTGACATGATTTTTTTTACTTCCTTGTACGTAAGTAAACGAAGTATTGTAATCGCGAAAAATTTCGGTTTTCAGATTTCAGCGGAAATATCCATTTTGATCATCCCTGAATCCATTTTGACTAATTTCGTCGTGACCAGTGGCGTAACTACCGCCCCCGCAGACCCAGCGACGCGGGGGGGCGCGGCCATCCGGAGGGCGCCGGCGTAGCCGGCGCAGTCATAGTTACAAAACGTTTGTATCTACACCTTTCTTAAAATTTTTCAGCATATACACGCCACTGATTCAAGCAGTACCTAGCCAATATCGAAGTACGGGCACATTTGAAAATAATACATATTTACAGCGTATGGGCGCCCTTACCAACACTGATGTTCAAAATGTGTTGTCAGTTTATTTAAAGTAAATATAATACTTCAAAATTTAAATATTCAAATTAATGTTTATTTTTGATAGATTTCTCGAAATGGTAGGTACAATGTTACGCCGGGCGCGGCGCCACTTCTTGCCATGTACATTTATATAACGTACAAGTACAGATGTCTGCGAAGTTGGCGCGCTTACACAAATTCCTTCTTCGCGCGTTCACAAGTTTAAAAGTATGTACACTTTGGGCTACAAATTGAATCAGAATAGATTGAGTTTGTGTTATTGGTAGTATTATTATTTACAATTTGTACTCTGGAGTATACAATTTAAATTTTGAGTGCACGATGGAGAAATTTGTATAAAATTTTATGACCCCATGGCCCACCTGGTCGAAATCTTGGCCCACCTACTAATCTTGCATCTTAAACAGTAAACACGCAAGCGCGAAAAGCCTAGTACCTAGTAGAATGGGCAACTGTACGCTTTTGGAGCGTACATACGCGTTTTCATCATAAAATATTTTTTTTATTTTTTTAAGAATTTGTTAAATTTGCTTCATTATAAAGAGCTCTATATTATCTTACTTTGCATTAAAACACGTTTGACCTTGAAAATTTTCAAAAAATCGCCTGCGGCGCATTCTTTTAAAAAATATCCTAATTACGTTCCTGCGTATGATGAGCGCAAACCTAAGTCCCGCGGGGGCGCGCAATTCTACGTAGTTACGCCACTGGTCGTGACGTCTGTACGTACGTACGTATCTCGCATAACTCAAAAACGGTAAGCCGTAGAGAGTTAAATTTAAAAATTATATACTTTTTTGTTTTTGTAATAAAGCTTGCTATGGATTAGGACAAAAACAAAAAAAATGTTTTATGATTCGTACAATAACAAATATTATATTTTTATTGTGAAATTAGTCATATTCATTGTTGTAATAAAATATTTATTTGTTGTAATCAAAACTCTCTTTAAAAAGCACCGGGTTAGATTATGGTCGCTATATATCTTACTGTTTTGAAGTTAAAATTAATATTTTGTAATTTATTTATTAAAAAAATATGTATAGTTTAATAATCGTACAAGGAAGTTGTATGGTGTCCACATCAGATTTTTTTCATATAGCATAATGTGTAAAACTTTAATATTTAAATAAAATACTATTTATAAAATTATTTTGTTTTCACATAGCATATTGTGTAAAACATTAATATTTAAATAAATTCACGTTGTAGACATGAAATTAGAATATATTATTTTAATAATACATGTTAATTTAATTTTATAAATAAACTGTAATCAAAAGCACCGTGTAAACTTATAATAATTAAATAAAATTTATAAATATTCATATTTAAAATTTATATTATTGATAAAATTTCAGTTATTTATAGTTATCAGCATCATATATCTTTAAATATTTGGCTTCTAGCACGACCTTATATCTTGTAACAATTTAAGTATTGAAAGACATTAAAATGACATTAGGACGTATAAGTTACACGTAACTATCTAATCTACCCCTATTACTTTCTTATCATAATATAGTAATATTCTGTAGAGTTTCATCTTTTATAAACATACGACGTTAAAATAAACTGCTAAACATGTTGCGGCAAAACCAAGGGGCTTTCAAACAACACGAAACCTTGACGTCGCTACACCCGTGTGCTGAAATATCACGTGACTTCTTCCAAACTACGTACTGAACAAAAGGAATAATATAAACTAGGTAAGCACAAAAACAGGATTATAAATAAATATATTATGCTTTATTTCGGTATATTATCAGTTTCTAACAAATGTTTAAATTTATTATAATTACTAGGTATATAATACATATTTAATATTAAATCAATCTTAATTAAATTAGGATAAAATATTAACATTTCTTTATATATGATTGATTCAATATTATTTTCTTTAGATATCAATTTTTACCTTCCGTCACCTTTAGGTAAGGAAGGTATTGTCTTTGGTCAAAAAATTCAATGATGAGTTTTTACTGAATAAGCATGTTTTAGGGTCCCTATAATACGATTTTACCATTTTTACGATGATGTCTGTATGTCTGTATGTATGTATGTATGTATGTATGTATGTATGTATGTATGTATGTATGTATGTATGTATGTATGTATGTATGTATGTATGTATGTATGTATGTATGTATGTATGTATGTATGTATGTATGTATGTATGTATGTATGTATGTGTGTGTGTCTGTGTGTGTGCGTGTGTGTGTGTGTGTGTGTGTGTGTGTGTGTGTCTGTGTGTGTGTGTGTGTGTGTGTGTGTGTGTGTGTGTGTGTGTGTGTGTGTGTATGTCTGTATGTATGTGACAAAAGCTTCGAATCGCATAACTTCAATACTACGATTCCAAAAATTATATTTTTTTCGTATTCCTCAAGTTTAAATCCAGAAGAACAACTGATTAGATTTTGGTTATAACTGGTGAACCGAAAGTAGCCTCATTTGAAGATTTAACAGTTAAATTTGATTTATTGACATTTAACGTTATTATAACTTAAAGCATATATTATTCTCTATACAACTTGATTGCATTTTATACTTCATATTCAATAGATATAGAGTTAAAGAATTTTAAAGAAATTAAATTTTATAATTCAGCCAGCTATGCTAAACATGGAAACTACTAATATATTCATATAATTCAAATTGAAAGATGTCAGTATCAATAAAAAGTAAATTAATGTGGCAGAGATGAGGATGTTGAAGTAGTTGTTGGGAAAACACGAAAAGATACGGTAAGAAAATAACTCTAGTGTTACAAGTTTCTAGAAAGATACAAGACGATTACATTGGTTTGAACATGTCATGAGGAGAAATGAAGAATTATATTTGAACAAGAATGAGTAGTTTATTAATAGGAGGTTGAAGAAACAGAGGAAGACCAAAGATAAGATGGAAGGACTGTATTGCGGAAGACTTGAGACAGAAAGAACCGAATGAGAACGACATGCAAAAATATCGACCCCTAACGAATGGGAAAAGCTAAAGAGGAAGAAGATGTCAGTGTCAAGGGCAATTTAAATAGTTTGTTTATGAAATAATTTTACTGGAAATTTAGAATCTTTTGCAAGAAAAATTATGTATGGAATTTATACATTATACACAGGATTGACGGAAGGTATTGTGCTGGCCACAATAGATTTTTTACATTAGTCAGGTGTAAAATATGCTTGGGTATTTATATCTCTGCAATATTCTTCAAAATTAATGGCTTTTAAATAATCTGTTAATACGGATACAAAATCGCATATCTCACAAATTACATTCAGTGACAATACATCTATAGAAATTTCATTTTGTAGCCACTTTATATAAACTTTATACTCTAATCTAAAAGAATGAAATTCGATATAATGTATATTATTAGCACTATTCACAATACTTTTTATTTATTTTACAAAATTATTCCATTCTGCTACATTAAATGTAATATTATTTTGTAATATTTGACGTACAAGTTTAATAACAAATTCTAAATTCAAAAGGACCTATACCCACCGCTAATATATTTTTGTCATCTATAGTAAACAAGTGTTGATTAAGCAAGCGAGATTTATTGTTTATTATTACTTGTTGCTGAGTCATTTTGCCTTGAAATAGAGTCGTTCTGAAAAGAATAAAATAAAAATCAATAAATTGGAAAAAACAGAAATGAAAAAAACTTACCTGATTACTAATATTTGTGTCCTGTTTCGATAGTTTATCTAAATTTGATTTCAAGAAGTCAAAAAAAAATTGAATATCTTCTTCGAAGAATTTAATAGCTTCGCTATCCAATTCATTCAATAGTTCAATTTTTATATTTTCATAAGAAACTATAATATTAATTTTATTATTTAAGTAGTTCTCACAAATTGTTTCTCCTTGTATATACCGGTCTGCTAGTTTTTGATAAAGACTGATGGTATAAACATTATTTAAAAATATTTATTTATCTTTTGGCATATTCCATGTTACAAGTAAGTATGGAGGTGAAGCTATGCCAAATTCTTCTATCACATTCGGCACAATGTGACTAATTATTATATTATGGGCATATTTCCCGATCTATTTTTAAAACAAATATTTATTTATCACAAGTAGAAAGTTACATATTTCCGAAAAATAATACAAAGTGCATTTTGTAAAATTTTTGATAGCTATGATTCTAAAAATAAATATAGGTACTTTCAAAAATTTCAAACAATGACATTATGACTAGAGAAAGTAATATCCAAACTCGTACTTCCGAAAAATAATCCTACGTAAATTTCCAAGAATTGTGCTTGTTCGAAAATGTTCTTCTTCCCAAATAAATTTAACTGTAGCATCATTATTTTGCACCCGTTTAAAATTAATTTTGGTTTTATATTTTGATCTTCTACTAAATATTTTAAAACAAGCTAGCAGTCGAAGGATTTTGAATTATGCGCGATGCCTACAACTGAAGAAAATGAGCTTCTTGGTAATAATATGTATTCTAAAAATTTTCTAACTGGATCTTCTGTAAAAATATGTTGTCGAATGCCACATGAACTACAAAATTGTTTTATGTCCGAAATGTTATAACAAACAGAACATGACTGCTGTACTACACACAAGTTCACTTCATTTTCGAAATTCATATCACAAGGTTTTTCTTGTCGCGTTTCAAAGTCATAATAAATAAATAAATTATTGTCTAAGTTTTGAATTGTCTTTTTGTATATAACATCATAATAATAATTAGTAGCCATTAGCATTTTCGTTATACAAAAATTTTAAACATCACGTCAAATAATTATAGTTATCCAAAATATGCACATTACTGACACTACAATTTAGTTTTGACCAGGTAATGGGAAATATTAAATACTCATTCTTAATAAAATGTTACTAAGACTGTGACACATCGAATAAATGCAAGTTTTTAATTCAGGGACACAGTAAACTTCATCAGAAAGTCTTTCAGAAATTAAATCTATAAATATGTTTATAAATTTCTAAACGACTGTCAAGTATTTCAGAAAAATTATGAAAAAGTAATTATCTTCTAAAATAGTTATTTGTGTATTAAGAGCGCAAAATAGGACATTGTCGATTGAGAGGTTAGTGCCGCGCTCCTGCTTCGCGCGGCATTCTATCGAAATCGAATCCATTTGAGCTTGAAATACACACAAGTTTTTTTTCTACAGTCGCCACAGTGGGGTCCTCCACCATAAAATAAAATGTACACTTTGTACTTACACTACTACTCAATTAATAAGGATTAATATAAAACGTCTTTTATATTTAATTTTAATTCACCGTTATTTCCTATTCTTCTTGACCTATTGATTCAATCTATTCTAAACATTTTATACATTCGTTTTTGTAAATGAATGCCCTATTTTATTTTCACAATAGTGCGGCATTTTTTTTTTGGTTATGTAATATACAGACAGAGCAGGTATGTCAGATTTATTTGTAAAGGTGGTAAATGTGACACTACAGTGCCATTAGTTGCTGACTATACGTTTCCATCGAGAATGTAGACAAGTGACATTTCTCAACATTGTTAGTTAGAAATTTGGAAAGCGAGCGTTTTTTCTACTTTGTCGCGCTAGAGCGGCAAGGCAAAGTAACATTTTGCGTTGACAAAAGAGAGCGCAAATGGCTACTTTCTATGTAGCCTGTAGAAAAATATATTTTCGAAATACTTTTAATACGTTCAATATTTCAATCATATTAGAAATTATAAGAATAAAATAAATAATTTGAATTGAAATTATGGGCTATGATATAGAATAACTATATCATGTTTCGAAATTATGAATCTATGACATGGAATAAATACATCATGTTTTTGATTTGGTATTACCATAGTAAAAGTAAATAATAATTCTGACCACTGACTATTTAGATACTAATGAATTATTTTTTATATACATTTTTATTATTAAACTGCACGTAACTTAGTAATTCTGTTACAAATTATTAATAAAACTAATGGTATAAACATTATTTAATAGTTATTTATTATATAAGTGTGGAATGTATCATATTAGTCACGCAGGAAAAAGTTTAGCAAAGAGGCCGCAGGCCGATTTACTAATTTTCTTTAGTGACTAATATACATTCCACACGAATGTAATACGTTTTATCCAACACTTCAACTTCTTAAATCATTTTTATATTTTCGTTCATTGTTGGACACTAACAAGTCATTTGTCATACTTTTAAATTAAAAATTAGCCGTTGAATGGTTGTTATGGTTTTACGTGATGTGTTTCTTATATTGTTATTGAGAAAATTTTCTCTGTAAGAATTGTCTGTTAATTGTGAATCATTTGGACAAGAAATTTTTTTAAAATGGATGAAAATGAGAACATTGCTCTAAAAGAAATACAAAAAGAAGCACAATAAGCTTCTCAGAATTTAATACCGAAGAAGTCCCAGGAAGTCTACGATAAAGAATATACTGAATTCAATCTATGGAAATAAAAAAGAGGCGTTAATGTCATAAATGAAGACTTTTATTAGCATACTTCTTTAATGCTCGAAAAAGATGTGCATCTTCCTCTTTATGGAAAAAATATTCAATGCTGAAATCTACATTGAAAGTTTATAAAAATGTTGAGGCAAAAATTCTAGAGAAACAGCACATTGAAAAATTTTTGAAAGAAGCACCAGACAGTACTTTTTTAATGATGAAGGTATTTTCTAGATATATATTGTGACGTGCGCCCCTGAGAGAAAAGTATGCTTGCGCCGCTACTGATAGCATGTTCGCGAACAATGACGTAATCCCTTCGAAGGAACGTACCAGAGCAATGATAAAATCCCCGACGCGTTAATTACGCCGTGACCTGATTCTTTTGTATGCAGGTCACTGTCGCGCTCGAGGCTTCTAGAAGGATATAGGGTGTATAAATACCGTCGGGAGAACAGCGGGAGGACAGTCTCATATATACAAGCAACCAGATATGAACTCGGTGATATAAATAAACAGTTTAACAGTTGTTAACATAAATAAATGTAGTTATATAAATAAGTGTAGTGATATAAATGTTAGTTAGATAAATGATCGTAGTGTTTAAGCATTTAATAATATTCTTAGTGTTTATAATTATTTAATCATAGTGTTTGTTGTTTTTATTATCTTTTAATATTTAGTTTTAATTATTCATCGTTTAATAAACGTATTCTTTTAGTTAATAATATTTGTCTGTGTTTTACACTTCACCCATATAAATAAAAACGTTACAATTGGTGTCAGGTGTGGGGTTGTTCATAACTGTGAAGTGTAAATAAAAATAAATAAAATGCCTAAACTATTAAAATTAAGTGAATTGAAAGTACGTGATCTCAGGACGGAAGTGGAAGAACTGGATTTGGAGGCAACAGGAGCGAAAATAGAGCTTCAAGAAAGACTGCGGCAAGCTTTAATCGAAGCTGGTGAAAATCCTGACGATTACTTATTCGAAGTTCCGTGTAGCTTATTCGATGATTACAAAGTATTCGCAGAAAGATTACAAGAAAGTTCTAGAAGTTCTGAGCGGAGATTAGCGGAAAATTCTACAAAGGCGGAGGAAAGTTCCGGAGTAGTGGACGAAGAATTAAAGGAACATTCTAGAACATTGGAAAGGGAATTACATGAAAGTTCTAGAAAAGTGGATGAAAATTCCGGAGTACTGGACGAAGAATTAATCGAACATTCTAGAACAATGGAACGTGAATTGAATGAGAGTTCTAGAAGAGCTGAAGAAGATTCTGGAATTTTTGAGCAGAAATTGGAAGAGGAATTGGAGGCGAATTCTGAAAGAGTAGAGGAGAAATATGAAATTCTGGAGCAGAAATTGGAACAGGAATTAGAGGTAAATTCTGGAAGAGTAGAGGAGAATTCTGAAATCATGGAGAAAACGTTAGAGCGGAAATTGGAGGAGAATTCTAGAATTACGGAGCAAATGTTGGAATGGAAATTGGAGAATTCTGAATCTCTGGAGCAAATATTGGAAAAAGGATTGGAAAAGACTTCTAGAAAAACTGAAGAAAGCTTTCTGGAGTTTGGGGGCAGTGTGGCTCGTTTGGGTCGTCTCGCGCATCCTACGGATCCCGACAGCGATTTGGAGTACCTGACCACTCAGGGACTCATCTCCGGAGTTCGAGACAACCATACTCAGCAAGCACTGCAATTATGCCGCCCAAAAACTATGGTTAACGTACTCTCATATGTATCAGATCAAGAAGCTGCCAAACAAGTTTCACGTAACCAATCGCGAGTGCGTAATATTTATGCTAAGGGAAATGTAAACACCGAAGGCATAGATGAAAAAGTGCGACGAATTACAAATGAAGTGTTTGCAAGAAGAAATAAACTCCGCTGTTACAAAAGAAGACGGAAGCGAAAAAGAAAGAGACTGCGTGAGAGAAAAAGTGCGTGCTCAGTAAGAAATTAAAAAAAGAAATGTAGGCAGAAATACTAGAGGTAAAGGACGAATCCGTTGATGTCAAGAATGGATATGACAAAAGAAGACGGAAGCGAAAAATAAGGAAGAGAACGCATGAGAGAAAAGAGAGCGTGCTCAGCAAGGAATTAAAGAAGAAATCTAGAAAGAAATTCCAGTAGTAGAGGAAAGCCAACCTGAAATGAATAATTCTCCGACGAGCAGCTGCGATTGCAATCTAGGGACTTTGGAACGGGGCCTGAAGACAGCGGGGAAGACGTGCCCTTGGCGATTCGTATGGACCTCGAGTGGGAAACGAAAACTCGAGTTAGATAACGATGACGACGATGACATACCTCTCACCACAAGGAAGAAGAAAGTCAAGGCAGAGAAAGGAAGTTGAAAGAAAGGGAAGTATCGTCGACGCATTGTTCAGAAGGCCATGCTAAGGGAGGCAAATATGGTAGTCGACTAGAAGAAAAACATTCCACCATTGCCAGAATAACAGTAGTCAACGATAGTAGGCAGCCCGATGGACTACGAAAGAACCCGACTGAAAATAGTACTGGAATGGAAAGCGACGAGAGAAAACCAGTGTGGGAAGATGTTGCACCACAGTCACAGATTGTAAAATCGTACTGGGCGCAATGTGACTCCATGGTGATTGATGGCCTGTTAAAGCGTGTGGTTGAGAATGCCATGGAACTGAGAAGAGAACTCAGTTGGTTATTTTTAAGAGTAGAGTACCAGACGTGTTGAAAGAGATCCATGACGGATCTGGAGGTGGCCATTTTGGAGTCGACAAAACTTTAGAACGATTGCGCCAGTGATTTTACTGTTAAGTGCAAGGAAGACGTTAAAGACTGGTGCAAGAAATGTGTGGTTTGCGCTGGAAGCAACAGTCCGCATGAACGGCGAAGAGCTTCAATGCGTCAATACAACGTGGGCAGTCCATTTGAGCGCATTGCGATTGACGTGGCCGGACCATTTCCAGAAAGAAAAGACGGAAATAAATACATCGTGGTTGTCTTCACCAAGTGGGTTGAAGCCTATCTATTACCCAACCAGAAAGCCATCACGGTCGCTGAAACCTTAGTCAAAGAGTGTGTATGCCGGTTTGGTGTACCACGTGGACTTCCAAATGTACCAAGGGTAATACATGTAGATTTCGTCATCAAGAACTGTTCCGGGACGAAACAGTCTTAAGGAGGGGGCAGTGTGACGTGCGCCCCTGAGAGAAAAGTATGCTTGCGCCGCTACTGATAGCATGTTCGCGAACAATGACGTAATCCCTTCGAAGGAACGTACCAGAGCAATGATAAAATCCCCGACGCGTTAATTACGCCGTGACCTGATTCTTTTGTATGCAGGTCACTGTCGCGCTCGAGGCTTCTAGAAGGATATAGGGTGTATAAATACCGTCGGGAGAACAGCGGGAGGACAGTCTCATATATACAAGCAACCAGATATGAACTCGGTGATATAAATAAACAGTTTAACAGTTGTTAACATAAATAAATGTAGTTATATAAATAAGTGTAGTGATATAAATGTTAGTTAGATAAATGATCGTAGTGTTTAAGCATTTAATAATATTCTTAGTGTTTATAATTATTTAATCATAGTGTTTGTTGTTTTTATTATCTTTTAATATTTAGTCTTAATTATTCATCGTTTAATAAACGTATTCTTTTAGTTAATAATATTTGTCTGTGTTTTACACTTCACCCATATAAATAAAAACGTTACAATTGGTGTCAGGTGTGGGGTTGTTCATAACTGTGAAGTGTAAATAAAAATAAATAAAATGCCTAAACTATTAAAATTAAGTGAATTGAAAGTACGTGATCTCAGGACGGAAGTGGAAGAACTGGATTTGGAGGCAACAGGAGCGAAAATAGAGCTTCAAGAAAGACTGCGGCAAGCTTTAATCGAAGCTGGTGAAAATCCTGACGATTACTTATTCGAAGTTCCGTGTAGCTTATTCGATGATTACAAAGTATTCGCAGAAAGATTACAAGAAAGTTCTAGAAGTTCTGAGCGGAGATTAGCGGAAAATTCTACAAAGGCGGAGGAAAGTTCCGGAGTAGTGGACGAAGAATTAAAGGAACATTCTAGAACATTGGAAAGGGAATTACATGAAAGTTCTAGAAAAGTGGATGAAAATTCCGGAGTACTGGACGAAGAATTAATCGAACATTCTAGAACAATGGAACGTGAATTGAATGAGAGTTCTAGAAGAGCTATATATATATATATATATATATATATATATATATATATATATATATATATATATATATATATTTTACAATCAATATTAAATTTTTATATTTGTAGGTCGCATTAACAATGGTAATTTCAGGTGCATGCCGGTGCAATGAATTAACAAATTTATGTATCGACAGTATACAGGACAAAGGATTATATTACACGTTACAATATCGGACACAAAAACAAATGTGTCACGTAGTTTCACTATGATTGAACAGGGGTACCCCGTTAATGTACTCAATCTATACAGAAAATATGTATCTCTGCGGCCTACCCATACTCCTCATCGTAGATTTTTTGTAAAATATTCCCAAGGCAAATGCACGAAGCAGTGCGTAGGAATAAACACTTTGTCTAAAATACCGACAAACATAGCATCTTATTTGCATCTGCCTGAACCAGAACGTTTTACTGGTCACAGTTTAAGACGTTCATCGGCAACATTACTGGTTAATGGTGGAGGCGATATTTTAAGTCTTAAACGACATGGGGGATGGCGATCATCAACATGTGCAGAAAGCTACATAGAAGAATCAGTGGCTGACAAAATTAACATAGCAAAAAAAAATCCAAGGAGTTACAGCATTGGATGCAGCCGCACCCTCCACTTCGGTTAATATTAGAAATGATGACATTGGTTCCTCTTCGCATTCTATAGCTTCAGTCTCCAACATCAACATACGTGTTCAAATAGCAATAGCAATAAATAACACTTCTCAAATATTTTTAAATTTTGCGTTTGTGGTTATTGTTTATTGTATTTGTCAATCCCCCAAAAATAAATTAAAAATAATTTAATTCATATTAGAACCTTATCTCTAACGTTGAATAGTTAACGAACTCTAAAAACCCGGATTCGATATAATCGCACTCATTTTAAGAAATTTCATATTAAATTTTAATTTCTGAAATATTAGAAAACTAAAACATGGATTATTTTTTCTAAACTTCAAAATTTTTCACATATGTTTGATTTATTTCAAGAGCAGTTTGTTGATAAATTATACTAATATATTCATTATATATTATTATTATAATTAAACTGTACGTAACTTAGTAATTCTGTTACAACATTGAACATATTAATATTAATAAAACTAATGGTATAAACATTATTTTAAAATATTTATTTATCTTTGGGTATATTCCATAGATATAAACTTCGTCCTAACTTCGCTTCCACGCCTGTTTTTATTTGTAAACATATGTAGCCTACTAAGCTATGCCAATTTCTCGTTTTCCGCCAATTATGATAAAATTTATTTATTGCATTTTGATCAGCAATAATAATGTCGTTAAAAAATTTAGATTTAGAATAATCTATGTCATGCTCGCGGTCCAGCGGTACGTCGTTTCGGCGGTCCCTCTGCGTGTCGGTACGGATGCCTGCGACATAATTAAATTTAGTAATAAATATCTTCTCAGTTTAATTACAAGCATGTACCAAATCAAATCAAACAAATATCTTCTAAATTAAAATTTATATAAAATAATCTAATTACACAACAATCAAAACAAAAAAAAATCCCAGTAATACTATAACCTATTTTTTCCATGATATTAAAGATAACCTCAAATGACCTTATTAACGAATGACCTTGAGAATCTACGGTGACTATTTTCCCCGAGGGCATAACATAAGTCACAAATTCCAAGGTCATTAAAAAGCAATTAAAAAGTCATTACAAAACAATTAGTCTGCATTCCGCGGACCGAAAGGTAACAACTATTACTACTTGCCTTCTCTCATGAAATAAAGAAAATGTGCATATTTTAATTTTATTTTTTGCAAATAATAAAAAGAATATTATGAATTATGTACTATTTAATATGTAATATTAAAAAGGATATTAGTGGTAATTTTTTTGTTTCATTATATGCGATGTTTCAAAAGATAAATCAATATTATTCAATGAATCGAGTGACCGGAGACAAACTTAAAATTTGTCTCGACCTATCTCCATTTAAAGCGAACAAATAACTAATTTAGAATAAGTAAGAATCAACATATGAGTTAAACAGAGAGAAAATATAGCACAGAATGCAAGAACTCCGACCAATAGCATCACTTGGTATAGTTTACTTCAAATTCATTTCTTTGACTTCTATATTATAATTCCTGCAATTTCGACTACAATAGCGAAAACCGCGTATGGTGAACTTACAGCAATAGAAAATAGGTTTTACTTACAAGCTCTTTCGGTTCATAATCGCTTACAGGACGATTATATAGAGAATTGACCTGTAAAATTTACAATTCGTACCGATTTTTATAGGTATACTTACAATATTTCAATATTGTAACATGCGCCCCTGACTTAGGTGTATACGAGCGCCGCTACTGATAGAATATACCCGAGAGATGACGTAATCCCCGCCCGCGACGGAAAAACCCATACGGCTAGACGTGTTAATTACACCGATGACCTGGATGCTTTGTATTCAATGTCATTGTGGCGTCAGAAAGTTCGAGAAGGACATCGCACTATATAAACAGTGGGTGATATAAATAAACATTCTACGAGTTGTTAACATAAATGAATGTAGTTATATAAATAAATAATAAATACAGTGATAAATATTTTTTAAATAAATAATCTTAGTGCTTAAGCATTTAATAATATTCTTAGTCTTAAATTAGTGTTTATAATTATTTAATCATAGTGTTAGTTATTTTTATTATCTTTTTATATTTATCCTAATTATTTATCGTTTAATAAGCGTATTATTTTAATTAATAATATTTGTCTGAGATTTAGATTTCCCCCAAATAAATAAACGTTACAATATTAATAACACATTACATAAGAAGACCCTTGTTCATATAAATTATTTAACGGTATTTCTAATGCTATTACCAGATCACTTATTCCTAATGAAATAGATTACAGTATTTCTTAGGTCTAAGATTATTATAAGATTAAAGATAAATTCCTACTCTAAGCAATATGAGTATAAATATACAAAGACAAAAATATTTGAAAGTATTCTTGCATTATCAGTCAGTTTAAACAGTTTATTATTGTTTTCTGCAAAATGTTTCGACCGTGGGAGGGCAATAGTAGTGAGAATATAATTCATTAGTCATGTGATATGTTTTCCGCCAATCAACATTCAGAATCCCCATAGATACATCTCTATCGCAGCGATGAAAAAAAAATCTGATGTGGCCAGCACAATACCTTCCGTCAATCCTGTGTATTATGTACAAATTCCATACATAAATTTTCTTGCAAAAGATTGTAAATTTTTGGTATTATGTGATTCCCTTTCTCGGCAACTGAATTCCATACTCCTGATATCAAACAAACCACATGAAATAAGAAAATTATGAAATTTTGAATGAAAAATTATAACACTTGTCAGTTATGGACATAATTAATTTCTGTCATTTTGACACGAGTCCCCATATCTGCTTGCCAAAGTCAGCAAAGTCATGTCACTGCACGCGCCCTATACATAATTTTTCTTGTAAAAGATCCTATATTTCCAGTAAAGTTATTTCATACACAAACTATGCAAATTGCACTTGACACTGACATCTTCCTCTTCTTTAGTTTTTCCCATTCGTTAGGGGGTCGCTATTTTATATTTTCTTCTTCCACTCATTTTTGTTTTGCGTGTCGTCCTCATTCAGTTCCTTTTCTCTCAAGTCTTCTGCAATACAGTCTTTTCATCTTATATTTGGTCTTCCTATGTTTCTTCCACCTTCTATTAATATATTCATCTCTCCTCATGACATGTTCAAACCAATGTAATCGTCTCTCTTATATCTAGAAACTTCTAACACTAGAGTTACTTCCCTTATTCTTTCATTGATTTACATTTTATTGATACTGACATCTGTCAATTTGAATTACCTGAATATATTAGCAATTTCCATGGTTAATTTAGCATAGCTGGCTGAATTATGAAATTTATATGAAATTTATTATTTTTATTCTTCTTTAACTCTATATCTGTTGCATATCAAATATAAAATGCAATCAAATCGTATAGACAATAATATATTCTTTAAGTTATAATAACATTTAACTGAGTTTTCAAGAAAAACTGTTAAAATCATCAAATGAGGGTACTTCCGGTTGACCAATTATAACCAAAATCTAATCAAGTCTGCATATGGTTGTACGGAAGAGGAATACGCAAGAATTGTAATTTTTGGAATTCTAGTATTGGAGATATCGTTGACGAAACCGCGGTCATACATATAACATACACACACACACACACATACACACACACACGCACACACGAACACACACACATACAGACATCATCGTAAAAATAGTAAAATCGTATTGTAAAGACAGACCCTAAAACGTGCTTATTCAATGAAAACTCACCACCGAATTTTTTGACCAAGGACAATACCTTCCTTACCTATAGGCGACGGAAGGTAAAAACAAAGAAATTATCACCTTATTTATAGTCGTTACTAAGGAATTTGTTTTCTTTATTTACGATATTGACAGTTAATTTTGAGTATAAAATAAGTAACAACAATAATTCAAACACCGATATATTAAATAAAACTGTTAAGTACCATGTTTTAATACATTATGAATATGTATATCAAAAGTTAGGTTAATATAATGTGTTACAAAAATTCATTATATTCTCTCATTAAATATAAGCTCGTGACATGATTAATAATCGAAGATATTGCTCGTGAAACCGAAGTAGCAAATTTCACTCGTCCTTCGGACTCGTGAAATCTGCAGCTCGGTTTCACTCGAGAATATCATCGATGATAATCATATCACTTGTTATATTACGTATGAAAATATCTACATGTCATAAGTGTTTTCATAATATTTAAATACTGAATATGAATAACAATACAAATTTAAATAGTGACTTTGTACCGGTCGAGATAATAGAAGCTGCTAATAGAGCTACTTTGAATCTATTACCAACAAAATCGCGGCAGCAATATAATATTGCATACAACCGCTTTGTTGAATGGTGTATATCCAAAAATGTCGAAGGAAATTTCAGCAAAAATGTGCTTTTGGCATATTTTGAAGAAAAATCAAAATTATGGAAATGGTCCAATTATTCCATGATAAAAAGTTCACTAAATGTGCAAAATAATCACGATATTAGTAAATACTACAAGTTAATTGCATTTTTAAAGCGGAAGGTGGTAGGTTATCGGCCGAAAAAATCTAAAATTTTATCAAGAAAGCAAATTGATACTTTTCTTATTGATACACACCTGACGAAAAATATTTAATGTTAAAGAGAATCATCACATATATTAAAAAATCTGATGTGGACACCACACGACTTCTTTGTGCGCCTATTAACTTATACATATTTTTTAAATAATTAAATTACAAAATATTGACAGACAAGCCAAGCTCGAGAAATATTTTGATATAGAACAAAAAATAATTCATTTACTACTATCATTCTTAAATTAACATTAATCTAACCCGATTCTTTTTAAAGAGAGTTTTGATTACAACAAAGAAATATTTGATTACAACAATGAATATGACTAATTTCACAATAAAAATATAATATTTGTTATTGTACGAATCATAAAATTGCACGTATTTAACGTAATTTGACATGAACATTTTTTTTTGTCCTAATCCATAGCAAGCTTTATTACAAAAACAAAAAATCTGATGTGGCCAGCACATAACCTCTCGCCGTATATTTTACCTGGCTGTATGCATAAAGCAAAGAATATTTTTATAAATACAAATAATATATTCATATAAATCTATGACGTATAAACTTCTTTATTATTCAATAATAGCATGTCTCAACATGAAGATATTTTACCATAAATTATGTTACAATAAATTACAAAGTAGAGTTTACCATATATAAATATTAGGCTGGTAACTGCAATTTTCAATTCGAACAACGTTGTTTACTTTCTCTTCATATTCTTCTAGTAAAAACATTAATTTTGGGCGGTCTAAAATGTATATATGGATTGTGCATCTATTCTTACATATCTTCTTTTACATTTTATTTTTTCATACATGTTATATCTAAATAACACTAATTCCCTTTAATAAAGTGACGGATAGATTGCACTCCGATTATTCTTATATCGATGTGTAATTTTGTCAATATTTACAACTTACTTGAGAAGAATTTGATAGCTTTTTCGCAATTCAAAGTTACTCTAGTCTATAGTACTGGTGTAAATTGTCCCATAATGTTTGAAACAAATTTAAGTCCTTCAACCTAGACTTGTCATCTCCATAATAGTCACAGATCAAGAACTAAGGGATTCTCCAAGTACATTTTCCTTTCATTACTCATTATTTCTGACACTGACATTTATCTGTCAGTTACAAATAATTTAAATTATCAACTATTTTTCATGGCATTCTTTCGGCTGTCAAATTTATTACAACAGATTATTTTATATATTATACTTCTTTTATCTCTAAATCTATGGAATATATAATAAAATATTTAAATGTATCAGATAGAGAATTTAATTTTCTTTAATATTACCACGAAAAATTTTCAAAAAATAATATTTAGAAGATTTTTTTTTCAAGAATCTTCTACTTCCGGTTGTCCAATTATTACCAAAACCTTTTCAGATCTTCCCATGAATGTCCGATTGGGAATTACGTTGTTAAACAAATTTTAAGTCTTATAGTTTTTGAGTAACCGTCCTTCCAACATCCCACACACACACACACACACACACACACACACACACACACACACACACACACATCCACACACACACACACACAGACATCATCGTAAAAATGTTAAAATCGGATTGTAGGGACCTTAAAACGTGCTTATTCAATAAAATCTGGATATGCGATTTTTAGCATGAATGCAATACTTCTCTTAGCGAGAGGTAAAAAGTATATAATTTTTAAATTTACATATCTCGCTTATACAAAGGGCTAATTTAATAATACTTGATGTGTTAGACGCAGAAAATAATTCTCTAAAACTTTTATTTCAAGCATTTATTTCTAAAATCAAAATAAAACCATTTTATTCAAGAAAAACTGTTAACAACTTCAAGTAATGTACCACTTCCGGTTAGCCTATTTTAACCAAAATATATTATGTTATTTCGATTGACATAAAAGTCTTGTATACCAAATTTGAAAAGTTTTGGATTATATTTTAAAACAGTTTTTCATTAAAATCTATTATAGGCTTCATGTAAAGTGCCACTTCTGGAAATTGTGTAATAACCAGAAAGGGAGGTGCAACTTTCTACGGCTTACCGTTTTTGAGTTATGCGAGATACGTACAGACGTCACGACGAAATTAGTCAAAATGGATTCAGGGATGATCAAAATGGATATTTCCGCTGAAATCTGAAAACCAAAATTTTTCGCGATTACAATACTTCCTTTACTTATGTACAAGGAATTAAAAATACATACGTTATTATAGCTAGAAATTACAGGTATAGTTCATCCAGGGATCATGTTCCGAAGACTCGTTATCGTTTTATTATGGGTTCACAATAGCTAAAACCGCAATGCCAAAATATTTCGGTCCATACAGTCGACCAGTTCAGTATTTGCAATGCTGGTATATATTTTACGCCCAGTATTCGACTGTAGACTAAGACTGCACTTTTCAGATTTTCTAAACCGTTTACCAGGGCTGTATTTGCTAATATTTAAAATTTTAATGCGTTAATCTTTTGAACTTAGAATTTCCCTAATTTTCTTATAGCTTATTATAAGGTCTGTGAACTTGTCTCCAAAGGATTATAAAACCGTTATTTGTGGCTATGTAGGTATATAAATAGGTGGTGAGTTTAATTATTTTCACTTGTCATTTGTACCTCCTAACTAGTGTACGAAGGCTGAAAGTGTTTTTTGTTTTGTTAAATTAAATTCAACAGTCAACAACGTTAACAATGTTTCGCCCGTGGGAAGAAAACGAAGAATTAGAAAGTGCTAGTAAAAGTGTATTACCATCGCCTAATATATTTAAACCTTTTTTGCACGAACATGGACAACAAATCGTGTTGAATGTTTACAATGGACTTTTGGAGGAATATGAAGAATCAGTTGCTCTTAAGAAAACTTGCCAACTAACAAAGGTATGTGATAAAACTGTTAAAAAAATAATCAGAATAGGTGGTCCGGTACCTAAAAGATTCAGATACTGACAAAATAGATGATTTTACGAAACAATATATAGTACGAACAATACATAATTCTTATGCTAATAATATTGTTCACACATTATCATATTTACATACAACGTTAAGAAAAGATATTTCTTTTGTACCTTCTCGATCATGCCTACATCAGTGTTTAAAGAAAATGGGTTTTGTTTACAAAAAATTTGATCAAAGACAAGCAGTACTAGAACAACCGCGAATAGTTGAGTTACGGCACAAATATTTAAATAAAATTAAATCGTACCGCGAAGCAGGGAAAAATATTGTCTATCTAGATGAAACATGGTATGACACGCATGATGTTGTTGAGAAAGGATGGGTTAATGATAAAGGTAAATGTTCGCTAAATGCACCTATATCGAAGGGACGACGGATAATTATTTTACACGCTGGTGACGAAAACGGCTGGATTAAAAATGGACTTTTGTTATCAGCAAAAGATTTCAAAACATCTTTTGCAGACTATCATGAAAATATGTCGGCTGAACTCTTCGAACGTTGGTTTGAAAATAATTTACTTCTTAATATTGCACCAAATTCAGTAATAGTCATGGATAATGCCACCTACCATTCGCGACAAGAGAATAAAATTCCGACGACAGCAACAAGAAAGGCTGAAATAATAGATTTTTTAGTAAAGAAAAATATGCCAATACCAGAAAGGGCAACAAAAAATGATTTACTTAAAATTATAAAAGAGCAGAATTTTGATAAGTCTTACGTTATAGACAATATGGCACAACAGGCAGGGCATAAAATATTACGTTTACCACCTTATTATTGCATATTCAATCCGATTGAGTTAATTTGGAGCCAACTAAAAAACAATGTTAGATCAAAAAATGTATCACCACAATTAAATTCTGGTGTAGTTCAATTAGTCAGGGAAGAAGTTGAAAATATTGGCCAGCAACAATGGAGTAACTGTATTCAACGTATCATAAAAGAAGAAAATAAATTTATATCACTTTACAAAGACGTGAATCCATTAATTATATCTTTAAGGGATTCAAATATGTCCGATAACAATTCTGAAGACGAGGACGAGTGCACGATGTCCGAATAAATATTCATATATTTTTTTAAATGACATGTGGTTATAGGCCTCTTGGGGAAATCGCCACTATAAACAAAGATTAACGGTCCGCAATTAGTACCTCCTGGGTGGTCACGGAAATCTGATTATACAATATATTTTTTAAAACAGTTAAATATTAAACAATTTTTTTTACTGTTTTGAAAAGTAAAATGTGTGAAATGAAATATTTCATACCCCTACTCAAATTTTTCATTACAGCCCTGGCACATGCCAGGCTATTGGGACCCTCTATTGTACTGCCGTAATAAAACGATAACGAGTCTTCGGAACATGATCCCTGGATGAACTATAGCTACAATTATTGGTTTGTTTGGGGCGTGCCGTCGAAAAGAACTATATCAAATTTCTTTGGACAATATTGAGGACCTGGGAAACGAATTGAAAGTAAAAATTCCAGATACCAAAATACCACGTACTTTTAGTATTGTTGGGGCATCTTATATAGACATCTATAAAAAATATGTAGCTCTGCGTCCATCACACATCGCCGCTTCTTTATATATATATATATATATATATATATATATATATATATATATATATATATATATATATATATATATTATATGTGGGCAAGTGATATTTTAAGATGTATCAAAGTCGGCGAATTTAGTTATTTCTTCATCTTATTGCCCAGAATCCCACAATTTGGGGGCTCAACCAGGGATATGGAAATATTAGCCAAATATGTGCACAGCTGTACAGTTGAATAAAATTTACAAAAGTCCATGGTTGTAAATTATAGTTTCGGCGAAATAAAGAATAAAGGTGAGACAAATTGCATGTTAAGATTTTTGTTTTATAACCACGCTAATTAAAGTTGGATATCGTAAAAGTTGTTACATATCAAATAAGTTGTTGAATTTAGTTGTGGTTTAAAACGATAAAAAGTTGCAAATCAAGCCAAGATGTCTGTGAAGAGCGCCGACAATGTAGAAATGGAGATGAGCAAGACGGTAACTCGAGAGGAGAAGAAGAAAGATAGCAAAGTAACAAACGTTGAAGAACTTTGTCTTTCAAAACAATTTTTGGAAATGACATTAGACGGAATAGATCTTATGTCTGCCGAGACGTTGCGAAAATACTTACGACAATTTAATTTACCGGATGATGGTAAAAAAGCGGCACTTCGAGATAGATTAAGAAAATATTTTGAAAGTATTTTGGGCAATGAGAAAAAAGAAGATAAAGAAGAACAAGAAACCGAAGTTAAAGAAGATGTAAAAGAAAGTAATGTCGAAGATGAGGAAGTAAACGAAGAAGAATTCGAAGATGAACTCAATGAAGAAAGCGAAGATGAAAATACTGAAGGAAGTGAAGATGAAAGTGCCAAAGATGACCAAGTTGATAAAAGAAGACATCGAAGACAACGTTACGAAGCAGAAGAGAAAAATCGAAGACGTCGAAGACAATGTAACAATGTAGAAGAGAAGAATAATTTTACTATTAAGGATGTCGAAGATAGCATAACGCATTTTTCTGGTGATGACACTATGCCAGTAAAGAAATGGATTTCTGATTTTGAAGACCTAGCTAAATTATTATATTGGAATGATTTGCAAAAATTCATATACGCAAAGAGGATGCTAAAAGGATCAGCGAAAAAATTTATTATGTATGAGAAGAACGTAACATCGTGGCAAATACTAAAAAATAAGTTGGCGAAAGAATTTAAGCAAGAAATTAACAGCGCAGCGCTACATGATCAGCTGAAACGACGGAAGAGAAAATCGGATGAAAGTGGACGACAATATATTTACGCGATGAAAGAAATAGCTAGTCAAGGTTTAGTCGAAGAAGATGCTTTAATTCATTATATTATAAATGGCGTTATAGATAATGAAACAAACAAGATAATTTTATACGGAGCTTTGACGATTGAAGAATTAAAGAGAAAATTTGAAATTTACGACCAAATGAAGGAGAAAATGAATTCAAAAAGAACATTTAATATGTTTCTGATGTTGAAAATAATATTTGTAAAGACGCCAAAAAGTTTTGGTCATTTGTAAATAAAAAGAAAGGCGCATCTAGAATTCCAGGTGTCATGAAGTTTGAAGGCAATAGTAGTGAGGATCCTGAAGTTATTTTGAATATGTTCAGTGAATATTTCTCGAAAAACTTTTCTATTAATCTTTCATCTACTAGTTCTAACAATATAGTCGCTAATAACTCGCTTTTAAATTCACATAACATAAATGTTATAATAAACGATAATGATATACTTGTAGCTACCAAAAAGCTAAAGAACTCCATGACAGCTGGGTTAGACCAAGTTCCTAGTTTTTTAGTTAAGGATTGTATTTCTGTTTTAACAGTACCTTTATTGCATTTATATAGTATATCCATCAACACTGGTATTTTTCCTTCTATGTGGAAACGTACTAAAGTTTGTCCGGTTTTAAAATCTGGAGACCCTTCAGATATCTCGAATTACAGGCCAATATCTATCATATGTAATTTTGCGAAAGTTTTGGAGATTTTATTATATAATCAAATACTGCCTCAGGTTCGTCTGTTTATATCTCCTCAACAACACGTGTTTTTGCCGAAACGTTCCACCATTTCTAACTTATGTATTTTTACGCAGTTTGCATCTGAGGTTCTAGACATGAATGGACAACTTGATGTAGTTTATAATGATTATTCCAAGGCTTTCGACAAATTGGATCATGATATTTTATTACATAAATTGAAATTGTTTGGTTTCAGTAATGCTATTATTACTTTTTTTAAGAACTATTTAGCTGATCGGTTGTTATTTGTTTCTTATAACGGATTTAGTAGTGAGGCTTTTTCTGCTACTTCCGGGATACCTCAAGGGTCAAATCTCGGTCCGCTTCTTTTCATACTTTTTGTTAATGATGTATGCTCCTCTATAAACTGTGACATTCTTTTGTACGCGGATGATATTAAAATATTTCGAGAAATTAATTCCTTACAAGACTGCATTGACTTACAAAATAATATTAATAATTTTCACGAGTGGTGTAAAATTAACAATTTACCCTTAAATATTGATAAATGCAAAATTATGTCTTACACACGTAGAAGGAATCCATTGCATTTTTCATATTGTATTGATGATTTACCCTTATCACGTACTTTTTCCATGAGAGATTTAGGCATCGTATTCGATCCCGAATTAAAATTTCTTAAACATATCTCTGAATTAGTTTGTTCCCTTAACAGATTACTTGGTTTCATTGTCAGAAATAGCAGACAATTTTATAATGAAAACACATTTAAAATATTATATTTCACTTTTATACGCTCCAAACTTGAGTATGGTTGTTTAATCTGGTACCCTATTCAAATCACGTATAAAAACTTACTTGAAAGTTTTCAACGTAAATTTCTTAAGTTCATGTGGTTTAAAAAATTTTACGTGTACCCTCCTCAAGGAATAGAGCACAATATTCTATTACAAGAATTTAATTTTGAATCTGTCGAAGATCGTCATAAGCTCATAGCACTTAATACCCTTCATAACATTTTAAATAATAATATTGACGCTCCAAGTTTGTTATATAAATTGCCATTTCATGTGCCATCAGCATCATCACGAAATTACCGTTTATTTTATCTACCATCCTGCAAGACGAATACTTTGCTGAAATCTCCTATTTTTGTTATGTGCAGCGCATACAATGAATATAATTAATTATGTATACTATATCGTTTATAATTTTTGTAATATTTTTTGTACATTTTCTTGTTTTGGGTTCGCCTGTTAAGAAATAAACATTATTATTATTATTATTATTATTATTTAATCTGAATAAAAAGGAAAATACGAAAAAGAAGATAAGAAACTGTTTTTCATGTGGATCAATGGATCACTATATTGGAAAGTGTCCAAACAAAGACAAAGGACCAAAATGCTTTAAATGCAATAACTTTGGACACATTGCAACAAAGTGTGACATTAGGACAACAGAAAAGAAAAATAAATCTACACTTGCATGTATTTTGAATGATTCCAAGACAGTACGAGTAAAAATAAATAATATGGAATTCAATGCATTAATTGATAATGGAAGTGACGTTAGCTTAATCAACCAAACGATCTATAAACAAATCGGACAACCAAAACTTAGTTCCACGTCACATTCGTTCTCAGGATTGGGAACAACTGTCGTTAAGGCAACTGGAACATTCGTTGCTGATGTCGAGGTAAATAATGAATCCTTCTCATTAAAAATGTTCGTCATTCCTAATGGCGAGGCACCTTATTCCGTTATTATTGGAGATGATTTTTTGAAGAATGTGGAAGTCACCATTAGCGGAGGAAGTATTACTAATGTTAAACGTTTGGCAAAAGAACAGACTTTAAAAACAGAAGAGAAAGATATTGGTGATTTTACTGATGATTCCATTCAAAATTGGAGTGAATTGGGTTTTATAAATTGTATTACAACTGATGAACTGGATGTCGATAGCGTATATAGAGACATGCCTGTGAATCAAAAACCTCGTCGATTGGCTCCAAAAGAAAAAAGAATTTTAGACGAACAAGTAGTACATCGTGCAGGGGTGCGAATGCGACATGATGCCCTAAGTCGTCAACCTGTAATGCTGGTTGAAGATACTCTCTTAGGAGCTATTAGAAAACGACAAGACGAAGAAGAGAGCATTAAATTTATAAAACAAATGTTATCGACTGGATCCTACGAAGATTACATGATTGAAGACGGTATCCTGAAGAAACGATTTGGATCAACTAATGTTATTGTTTTACCAACCTCAATGCAAGAAAAAAACCGTCGTACTCATAACAAAAGGTGTAAAGAAGCTAAACAGTATCAAGAAGGAGATTGGATGGTTGTGAAACGTACACAGTTTGGAACCGGACAGAAATTACTACCAAAATTTTTAGGTCCATATAGAATATCTCGAGTCCTAGGGAAAAATCGCTACGAAGTAACGAAGATTGGTAACGGCGAAGGCCCTCAGGTAACCACTTCAGCTGCTGACTTCATGAAACCCTATCCCTCAGGGTCTGAGGAAATGTCAGGAGAGGCCAAGTGTGGGCAAGTGATATTTTAAGATGTATCAAAGTCGGCGAACATTGTTAAAAAGAAGAGATCGAGAAATCAAGTAGCGGTGGACGATATATAGACAGTTGATTAATATATTTTTTCAATTTTGACGTTTAAATTATGATTTGATTTTGTGTTGTATTTATTGTTATTTGTAAGTTTTGTTGTTGTAAGTTTTATCAGTTATTTCTTCATCTTATTGCCCAGAATCCCATATATATGTAACGTGAGAGTTACTTGTATAAATATAATATAAATAAATAAGTAGTTATAATGCACAAAGATTTTGACGTTTATTCCAAGAGCAAAATAACAATTTTTATAAAAAGCTTTTGAATGTTTAATCCAAAACAATAACAATAATAGTAACATTCATAGATAACCATATATATATATATATATATATATATATATATATATATATATATATATATATATATATATATATATATATATATATATATCTTATATAATACAAAAGATATGAAAAGTAATAAAACACTAGGTCACTACATAATTCCCCCTTTTAGAAAGAGAAAAATCAAAAATCACTGATAGGAAATGAATGAATGAAAATGAAATGAGTGATACAAAAATTTCCACATGAAAGCGCAGTTTCAATCTATTTTAAGAAAAGCTGGTTTCAATCTATCAATTGACACTGTGTGCAAACTGTTGTTAACCAAAATTTAAAAAAATTTTTCGTAACGTTTAATAACTTGAAACGGGCCGTCATAAGGTTGCTGTAAAGAGGAACCGATAGCATCATGTCTTATAAAAACATGAGAGGTGCGATACAAATTTTTATCTACGAAAATTTTACCATTCCTATATTTTGAAATTATTGGTTTGAAATTATTAATAGTTTGTTTTAACTGTTGAAGATAAAATGGAATATTTGAATCTGATAATTGCTTATTATGTTTATAAAATTCACCTGGTAGACGTAATTTGGTTCCGTAAACTAATTCTGCAGCACAACATTTTATTGGTTCTTTAATTGTTGAGCGGATTCCTAATAACACCATAGGTAAGTAAGTAACCCATTCAGAAGGATTGTTATATGCTTTAAGTGAATTTTTTAACTGTCTATGAAAACGTTCGATCATGCCATTCGATTGAGGATGGTATGCTGTTGTCTGAATGTGATGAGTTCCTAATAGTAGTAGCAAATTTTTGAATAAGCTAGATTCGAATTGTTTACCTCTATCTGTTGTTATAATCGAGGGAACTCCGAATCTTGCTATCCAATTATTGACTAATGCTTTTGCTACTGTTTCGGAAGTGCAATCTTTGATCGGAATCACCTCAGGCCAACGGGTAAATCTATCAATGCAAGTGAGAACGTGAGAATATCCTTTAGACAAGGGCAGGGTAACTAAATCTATATGAATATTATCAAAGCGGAATTGTGGTTGAAGGAATGTACCAAATTCAGAATTCGTATCTTTAGTAACTTTCGACCGTTGACACTGTAAACAATTTCGTGTCCAATTTTGTAAATCTCTATTTATATCAAACCAGACAAATTTAGATGTAATTAATTTAATTGTTGCTTTAATTCCAGGATGAGAAAAAGAATGGAAATGTTTAAAAATTATACTACGGAACTGTTCTGGAATGTAAGGGCGAAATGTATTTTTTTAAATGTCACCTGTCAAAGTTAGGTTAGAGTTTTTAAGTTTAACGTCAATGAATTTAAGATTACTTGTTTTATCACTTCGCAACGATTTTAATTTAATATCTTGTTTTTGCGCCTTGGCGATTTCTTCGAAATTAATGAACTCATTTGTTTGTAAGGAATTAACGTAAATTCTAGAAAGGGCATCTGCGACTACATTATCTTTGCCTGTCACATGTCTTATATCTCCTGTAAATTGCAAAATGAAATCTAGATGTCTGATTTCTCTAGGTGTGTAAATATCAGAATTTTTACTGGTTACAAAGGTTAAAGGTTTGTGGTCAGTTAATATGTGGAATTCCCTGCCTTCTATGAAATAACGGAATTTCTTAACAGCTAAATATATCGCCAAGAGCTCCCACATCTAAATCTGAGGCATCAACCATAATATTTGTTGGTGCATCACTCTTGGGAAAAGAAAGGTATGTAATTTTTGCCAACCCTTTTTTGATTAAATGAAATGCTTTGATAGCTTCCTGAGTCCAAACGACTTCTATTGTACTTTTTTGTTTGTTAGTTATAAGTTTGTTAATTGGTTGTAAAATTGTTGCGCAATTTTTAATAAAGCGATGATAAAAATTTATCATCCCTAAAAACTCTTGTAACTTTTTTTGATTTGAAGGTAACGGAAAATTAATTATAATATCTATTTTATGTTTTAATGGCTTAATACCTGTGGCAGAAATATGATGTCCTAAAAATTCTATCTCTTTAACACCAAATTGACATTTATCTTTATTAATTAATACACCATATTTTTGCAATCTGTCAAAAACCAACTTTAGATGTTCCATATGTTGCTCTTTAGATTTGCTAGCGATTAGTATATCGTCTATATAAGTAAAGCAAAAATCAAGTCCTCTAGTTACTTCGTCCATGAATCTTTGGAACGTCTGAGCACTGTTCCTTAATCCGAATGGCATGACTACGTATTCAAACAA
Source organism: Harpalus rufipes (assembly GCA_951394225.1). NCBI lineage: Eukaryota > Metazoa > Arthropoda > Insecta > Coleoptera > Carabidae > Harpalus > Harpalus rufipes. The sequence continues at coordinate 9,999,017 of OX596290.1, read as the reverse complement.
ACCGAATGGTGTAGTAATTGCAGTTTTACAAATGGATTCTTCATCCATCGGTATTTGATTGTATGCTTTAACTAAATCTAATTTTGAATAAATAACTGTTTCATGTAAATTAGCAGTAAAATCATGGATGTGAGGAATCGGATAACGATCCGGAACTGTTATAGCATTAAGTGCTCGATAATCACCGCAAGGGCGCCATTCTCCATTTTTCTTAGCGACCATGTGCAATGGAGATGCCCAATTACTGGAAGATGGTCGAATAATACCCGCTTCTAACATTTTATCGAATTCTTGCTTAGCTACAATCAATTTATCAGGAGCCAAACGACGTGGTTTTGCGAAAACAGGTGAATCTTTAGTAATTATGAAATGCTTAGTTTTATGAGTCGTCTGACATTTAGAATTAAATGATTTGGTAATGTTTGGAAATTTTGACAAAATTTTTTCAAATTTATTTAAATTAGAATTATCTTGATCATTGTTAATAGAATTCAAAGCATTTTTCGAAGAATTTGGTGTAATAAAATGATTAAATTTTGACGTTTGAAAGATGCGTTTTGATGGCAAGTCCACAAGTAATTTAAAATACACAAGGAAATCAGCTCCAATAATGGAATGTTTTACATTTGCTATTATAAATCTCCAACTGAATGTAGTTCCCAAACCAAAATCTAAATTTAATAACCTTGTACCGTAAGTGTCAATTGATGAATTGTTGACAGCTTGCAATTTGACATTTTGTGTTTGACGCCTTTCATGTAAGGAATTCTTTATAACACTCACCTCAGCTCCAGTATCGACGAGGAAACGTTGGCCGGAAATTCTATCCATTAAATAAAACAAGCGGGTAGAAGGGGAACTAATGTCGTGACTAGAAATTGAAGGTAAATTCAATTTTTGTACAAAATAAGTATTGTTGTGTATTTGATATAACCTCTGTTTTGGTGAAAGTTGCCTCCATTTGGCAAGGTGGAACGCATTTGTGGGCCTTGTCTCCAAAAGTCAAATGATATACCAACAGAGTGAGCCTGATGCAGGAACTTGCGAAAAGGTCCTCTTCCTATCTGACAATAATAATTTCTTAATTTCAGCTACCTCTTCTTTAAGATTTTTGAGTTCTTGTGTGTCTGAGTTAATTGAAGAAATCGACGGTTGAGTGACGTTCAAAATTCTATCAGCTATATCTGCCTTCTCATCTAAAGAAGCGTTGATATGTGAAGCAAGTAAAATTTGAATGTTAGTAGGAAGTTTTTGGATAAAAATTTCTTCCAAAAAGGCGTCGTCCATAGATTTAGTGCCAACTAACTGACGAAGTTTACGTAAAAGTTGTGAAGGTTTGTAATCGCCTAATTCAGATACTGTGAACAGTTGTTGTAACTTTTCTTTTTCCGAAGACGAAGTCCGATGAATTAAGGCCTTTTTCAATTTGGTGTATGGTACCTTTTCAGGTGGGTTAAAAATCAAATCCCGTACCTCAACTGCATATTGCGGATTTAAAACCGCCACAATCTTATTAAATTTTGAAGACTCAGAAGTAACCCGCTGCTGAGCAAAAACTGCTTCAACTTGAGCGAACCATAATTCAGTATCATTTGGCCAAAACTCAGGCACTCTGAAGTCTCCCCGCACAGAAGAGATGTCTTGAACAGGCAACAAAGGAAAATCTGCAACTTCAGGCTCCATCACTGAATGTCGCGGTGGACGTCAGGGGTCACCAATGTAACGTGAGAGTTACTTGTATAAATATAATATAAATAAATAAGTAGTTATAATGCACAAAAGATTTTGACGTTTATTCCAAGAGCAAAATAACAATTTTTATAAAAAGCTTTTGAATATTTAATACAAAACAATAACAATAATAGTAACATTCATAGATAACCATATATATCTTATATAATACCAAACATATGAAAAGTAATAAAACACTAGGTCACTACATATGTAAATAGCACAAATGGATAAATTTTACTTATAAATATTGCAAGTTTTAATAAAAGAGCTCAGTGCTACACTGTAGTAATGCCTATTTTAAATGGTTTTACTCAAAATAATATTTTAAAAGGAAAAACATTTTTGAACAGCCTAAAATCAAATACAGTTGTGTGCATTTATAATCACTACGTGGAAATTGAAAGTTCAAATATTAACAGAATTCCTATTACAAGAAATTTTAATCAAAATCGATATTTAAATTATAAAATTATTTGTAAGGATTGCTTTGACGAAAGTTCTCGAAGTTATTATTTGAATTTATTAGATATAAGGATCGATTTTTCTAACATTAGTATATATCTTTCGGAACAACACAATATAAAACTATTTGATTTAAACGAAGCATTTGGGCATAGACGGTGTTTCAAGTGTGGAGACTATATTATAAATATTATTACTAAAAATGAATGTAGTAAATGTAGGGAAATATTAAACCAAGTAAATTGAAATTAATATTTTTCCTTGAAAATGAATGTAAGTACTATAATTTCTTAAAATTTGGAATAATATACATACAAATTATTTTTCAGATTATACAATGCGAAGAAAATATTTGCCCTATATGTGGTATTCTCAGTCTAATGATTGAAAGAATACTAAATTTTAAACATGAGTAAGAATAATAAGAAATTTTGAATGAATAAAATTAATTGAAAGTCTAATTTTTTTAGGGGAGAATATCCGAAGGACAGGTAAAACGTTTTCTATCTGAAATAATTACTTTCTAACTATTTTTTAAAATTAGTAGATCGTTGAAAAGGAAAAAAAAAAAGAAACGGGGTATGGGGAAACAAGTAAAAGAATAAAACAAAATTAATATTATTTTACTTTTATTATATTAATTGTACATAATTAAGAAAATAATATTCTTATTAATAAATGTATTAACCAATTCATTATTTTTACAAATATAACAACGCTTAATTAATGGAGTTGGGCCATCTATATGATCTCTCTGTGTTGGTAAATTATAATGTTCCGTACACGGCAATCTTCTTATGATGTCCAAGTGGGCTTTGAATTTGTATGGTAAATTCATCCAAATTTCTTGCAACTCTAAATCCTTGGAACAATTCTAATATATTTATAAATTTATCCTCACTTATCCCCTTGCAAATGTATATAGTGGAAACATATTTGCGAATAAAAGAACGATAGTTGTTCTGCCAATTTGACGAATATTCATTAAATTTTTTTTCATTTAGAATATCTAATTTATAAGCGATAGAGAGCAAATCACATGCAATCAGTTTGTCAACCATTTTTGGTCTTCAAAACAGGTTTCACTATTTCAATCAGTGGGGAGGGGAAATAATATATAAGTATTCGCAAACTCGAGAAGACACCAAAATCACTTGACTGTATTTGAAGAAAAAGTTCTCACCGTAAGTATAATAATTACAAATTTGTGACATAAATTAATATTATAAATTGTATGTCTCAGATGGCACTATTCCAAGAGCAAAGTCCTTCGAGCAGTTCGACTTCTTCTGTTGTATTCTACAACGACTTTGCTGAACTAGTCAAGAACGATGAAATCTTCAAATATTTATACAAAGATGATCATCTATTACTGTCTTCAAATTATCCACTTAATAAATCAAAAACCAAGTGGGTGTCAATAGGATTGAGTGTTACAAGGAACTATATACCTGTTATTAAAGTCAGTACAAGCAAACCTTGTTTTCCCGGCATTCAGTTTATTCAAACGGAGTGGGTTGAATTATTTAATTATAGAAGTATAATTCTAAACTATCTTAAAAATGGAGTAGATATGTCATATCAGAATATAAGTGGGGATCATGGATTTGTACTAAATAATATTAAAGGTAAAAATTTTTTGACCCTAACATGGAATGCTAATGAGTACAATCTTGTTTTGGACACGCAGTCAAGTAAAACTCTTTTTAGATTGAGTAATTTATTATTACATAATTTTGAATTACTACAAACATTAGAGTTCAATGAATTTTACAAAAAAGTTTTGTTTCGTGTACAAACTTACTGTAAAATTAATAATTGCGAATGTACAGAAAAATGTATAGAAATTATTTTAGATAAGGATATTAATTTAAATGTATTAGCATTTAAGGAGTTATTATATGTAAAAGGAAAAAATCTTTATAATGAGTTAGGAAATAAGAACTGAAATACACTAGTATTGTAGAAAGGAAATATTCTGTATACAGGAAAAAATAAATACTGATATAAACGTTTATTATTCATAAAATTACAAAAAATATTTCGTTGTGAGTAAATCTAACCAATTTTTTATTACAAAAACATTTCGTAAAGAACAAATAAAAGGTGGGGAATGTGAAAAACATGAGAAATTTATTGTGTTGGCAATTTTTAAACTGGGGTATTGCACTAAGTCGATGACCTCAGCAGACATGTTCAGTTTGTTTTGTAAATATTTCTTCTTCCTAGCTCCTTTAACGAAAATTTTCGAAGCGTTTGATAATTCTTCTTGTATATTTTCTAGTGTTTGCGAATAGGCACTAGATCCTGAATCCCAATATAATCCATGATAATTATCTAACAACCACTGTGATTCTTTCCGGCGTGACTTATTTAACTGGCCCCAATCATAAGGTGGTTCAAGAAGAAAATGTTGTAATTTTTCACCATTTCTCAAGAGAATAGCAATTTCTTTCGGAATAAAGTCGCCATTATTCGCAGTGAAACCTGGGATGTCTACGATGAATTCCATTGCACAACTAACTATTCCACTCAAATTACACAAGCTTTTTAACTGAGCTGGTCACCACATTATATTCTACCAAGCGATCATAAATAATAATGCAGTAGGCTGTTGTTTTATCGGGGAAATTTTCAGTTGATTCGAAGTCAAGTCTTACATTGACAGGCGCTGTTTTCAAACTGGCATTTTGTTTGGAAGAATCCAATACTATGAGCGGCATTTTATTAATAAAATCTCCTTTGTTTAAATTAAAAGCGGTTCTGGTACTTGGTCATAATAAGCTGGTTGAAATTGTGTGTACATATCGTACAAAACAGCATAACGATTATTTTTTATATTCAAGTTTAAATTTTCATAAGGATAATTTTCAGAATTAAGAAAAAGATTAACATTAGAAATATTACAATGATCAAATTCAGCAGCATTCTTCGCATCTTGATTTTTCCTATCAGTTTGAAATGCTAATACATATAATAAATCGAGGCTTCTCGAATTGTGAAGATGTTTTAATTGTCCATGTTTGCGTTTGAGTACCAACAGGAAGAATTGGATACTCAAATGTAGACCACGATCGAAACGGAATTTGAATTTGTTGGTTTCTTTCCAGTTTCTTTAAAAATTTAAGTTTTATTTTGTCATTTACATAGACATATGGCATACGCCATGAAAGTTTTGTTATTTTTAAAGTTAATTCTTCTTGTGTAACGTATGCATTCGAGTCTGTCTTTGATCTAATGATAACAAGAATTCATAAGAATCTTTTTATAATCTTCAGCGAAACCAAGAAGCATATGCAGAGGTATTAGCACATTAAACTGTCCTTTATTATCAGTAATAAAAGAGCTGCCCCATCCAGCATTTTCGAGTGTTCTCTTTTGTCCTTCATTAAATGAGCAGTATCCTTTTAGGGTGGTTGTTATTCCAGGATTCTTGGTCCGTACAATTTCAATACCATTTAATTCATAACGTATCTCATCAAACAAGTGTGCGATGCCGTTATTGATAAAAGTAGATGTTGCAGCTGGAGGCGATCCATCCTTTTTTAATAACACACCTTCAATAACGATAGAACTTTCACTAGGAAGTGTGAAAAGATCTTGTTTTTGAACAGGAATCCGAATTTCATCATTATTATTGAATGTAGTAGCAATATATGGTTGATGCGAATGTATTTCGTAACGTGTTATAGCCTCCTCATAAAAAAATTCTTCGTCAATTTGTAAAATACTATTCATTTTTCAATTTGTAGCCTTGTGTTTTAAGAAATTTTATATTCTTAGGTGTTAACCTCTTAGAAGACTGTAACTGAGTGATAACTCGTTTCACCTTAATCACTCTTTTATTATTAAGATTAATACCCATTAATTCGTTTAAAATGTAATCTAACTATAATATTTTCTTCTTGAAAATCAACAAAGTCCTTGTCTTGATCAAGAACTCTTACTGTTATATTATCAATTACTCTCACGGTGACTGGTAAATAAATGATGGTTGAAGGCACTTCAACTATTTTATATCCTGGCGCTGCGGTTGAAAAAAAAAACATGTAATACATGTTCACTTGAATTATTTTGATATGATCCTCCGCAAATATTACAACTTATCCTATATACTAAAGGGTTAGATTCACTATTCTTTCATCACGACAATCGCCCATCATTTGAACAAGGCTACAGCTTTAACCGTTTGTGCGATTTTCGTACAACTTTTACCAAATGGTAGAAAATTCTTTGCTCGAGTGCCCTAGCCTTATGTGTTTTTTCTGTAGGATGCATAGTTTTTGTGGAAAAAATTAATTAATGTGAATTTTTGGATTTTTGTTTTTAAAACTGAGACAAAGCTCAAGTACTCTTTGAAAATTTTAAGATGAATATCGCTCTTTTGACATGTCAATTTGAAACTTTAAATGTAAATATTTATGTAATGAAGAATATTTGAAATAAAGTAAATTTAACATCATAAATAATGAGAATGGACAATTATTTCACACAGGTAAAGAAGGTGTAATACATTGTATTTAAAAAATAAAAATTTTGACGTTACATATGTATTCAGACAGTGTTACCAAATGTGCCATAATTAACAAAATAAGAAGCCAAGGTCACGACACATTTGACATAATTAATTTGAATATTAAAAAATAGAGTTATATTAGAACGATTTATTATAATTTTAATTAATTATAAACATGGGAACACAGATTACATTAGTTGTAAGTATTCTAAACAGGAAATATTCTTGTAATTCTAAAATTTAATTTTTAGGTTAATAAAATTAAGTAACTAAATAAAAACACATATATTCCTAAACATAGACACATTTGACATATCAATATTTTTTAAATAAGATAGAAGGATTTATTAGCATTTATTTAAAGAATTACCGTCATGAGAAAGTAAGTATTCAAAAAGAATTAATAAAATGAAACATTTTACTTAGTTTAAAATGGAAAAAGCGCGGGAAACTATTATTCCATAAACAGCGTTAAAGGATACTACTATTACAAAAATTAAGTGTTCAATAGTTTACACGTACTTATAATTATAAATGTCTGCATATATTTTAGATGTACCTAATGAAATGGACAAATAATGCAATTTTCGAAAGGAGTTATGAAATGAAATCTGTTGGAAGTCCAAACAAGACAATAACATGAAATTTCAATAATATGTGTTGATTACGACAGTGAAATGTTGTTTTTAGGCTAATTTTAGAATAATTACATGGATTTTATACATATTTATTCCATCTAATTGTTAATTAATTAATATTATAACTTTAACCTCACATATATTGTCAGTGTGTGATTGAACTATCAAACATTGTAGTTTCAATTATAAATACTAAAGATACTGTAGATATTTATGTAAAATGATATATAAATAAAATATAAAAGGTAATTATTCAATTTTATGTGTTTTCTCACGTAGAAATGTGTAAAAGTTGTTATGTAGGTATTACAGTTTCCAGATTTTTTATAAATAATCATAATTAACATAACACAACATTTAATGTTCATATTGCATAAACAGCTGTTATCAAATAATACCAATCAGTTAATAACCGCTGTCACACACATACATAATACGATCATTTAAAAAAAAAAAAAAAAAAGAGCACAAAGATTTACTGTTGCTCGCATAACACCATTCATAAAGTTAGAAATTAAAATTATAAACTTATACATAATTACACGTATTAATTATCATTACAAGTCACACATATTATTGTAGACAATCAATGAAAAATAGAAAAGAAACGTTACATTATCTCTGGCAGAAATTATTCAATGTCAAAGTTTCAAAAGTAACCTTGGCTCACCTATGTTCAAGTCACAAATTTCAATTTCAAACTTTCTTAATAGGAAGAAATAAATTATATTATTTTCTAAACAGTACGTAATAATTTGTTTTGTGAACTTGCATATACAAATTTCTTCCTAAAACAATTTGTGTAAGGAAATAGAATATTCTAGGGAATTTTTGGCGTATCACCAGATATGTTTAAAACATTAATTTAAAACTATTTTCATTTATCATTTATATTAAATCATAATGTCACTAAAATAAGTGTTTTACAGAACTTATTTTAATTTATTTGCATATATTATACTAATAATAAACTGGTAACAACGAGATATACCGTGCCACCTCTTGAACGCATGGCGTACGAGCGCGGGAAATTCAACAAAACGTCAAATTTTACATGATTGCATAGAAAAATTTGAAAAGTCTTTTCTTCGATGTATATTATAATAATGATTACACATTGAACAATAAATAAATAAAAAATATAAAAATAGCTATTTATGACAAAAATATTAAGTGTTATTTTAAAGTGTCATCTGAAAATTAGCTCTCGGGCGTCAGATACTCAATTAGACTAAAAAAAATAGAAAAAATGTTTCTTCGATAAGTAACAATAATGATTAAACTTTGTACAATAAATAAATAAATAAATAGAAAATATAAATATCAGTATTTATGATAAAAGTATAATGCATCATTAACTTTAAAAACATTTATACAGGGTGAATACTTGAAACCCAAACATAGCCTATCAACACGGGCAAATTGATATTCACAGACTGTTTTAACTGACAACAATGGTTGTGGTATCAATAGAAAAATAAAATATACATGTAAATTAAATTAATTTCTATAATTAATACCGATAGCTATGGCATTTGTACAAAATATCAATTTTTTGCCATTTTATCTGTCAGAACTCGTTAGCTATAATTTTTTTTATTTTTTTTAAAAAATTTGTAACGGTTATTTCGTTTTATGGTTTTCAAATGACAAAAATCTATTATATTAACAAATTTAACTCATTTCATGTAGTTTTAAATTCTGAATATTTTACGCATTTATATTTTGTTTTAAATTTAAAAGAGGAGAAGTTACAGCCATATGAAAAATTTGCCATTGTATTTCTTATAGTTAATACAGGGTGATTCTTCGGTCTGTTCTCTTTTAATAACTCGATTATTTTAAATATTATGAAAATTTTTTCAAACGAAGTTTGTGCATAAATCTGCAATATAGGTTTTTGTATAGGTGTTCCATTTTTACGCAATTATATGTAACTTTATATTTTCAAATGAAACATGCTATACAGGGTGTCCCTTAACTTGGTGCACAAACTTTAAGGGCACATAATACTGATCAAAATGAGTAAAAAAAGCTCAGTCAAAATGTGTCCGATCTTTAATAGTTTCCCAGATATAACGCAGTGAAAAATGAGTTTTTACGAGATTTACCTTTGCTATCTCGAAAACTATAAGAATTACGATTTTGATTAATTGAGACTTTTTGTTTACCTTTGAGAGGTAATCTTAGATGGCCTTTTGTTATTTTATAAAAATCAAAAGTGAAATGTTGTGGCGACCTTGGTCAATATTTAATTTTCATATAACTACGTAACTATAAGAAATTGAGAAAAATGTTTCTTATAAAATTTTATTGTTTTTTATAGTCTTTTTACTGACATAGACAAAATTTTATTCGATCGCTATCTTTGTCAGTTTTTCTTAGATTTTTCGCTTTTCTCGGAAACAGTTGAAGATCATTCCTATGTTGATGAAGCTTTTTTATTCATTTTGGTCAGTACTATATGCCCTTAAAGTTTTTGCTCGAAGTTAAGTGACACCCTGTATATTTATTCAAATTTGAAAAGTACATGAAACTTCCTATATAACAGTGCGAAAACAATCATATCTTATACTATTAAAAAAATACAAAGATTATCTGTGAACATTTGGTAAACTCACAGTTGATTGGCCCCTTTTCGTTGCCAAATTGATTAAATGATGAAAATTATGTATTTTTAGCAAGATAATTTGCCGGAACTGTTCGAAGAAACTCCCTTAAATATACATAAAAAAAAATTCTTCTACACTTAAACAATGCATTTGAAAATAAGTGAATTGGTGGAGTTGGTCTTGGGCTTTGATTTCCCCAGTTACCAGACTCAACACATATACAACCAAATTATCAACCTCGAATCTCTGTAACTGGATAGAATCAGTAACACAAATTTATATTCCTCCAAATAATCTAACTTAATGCACAAAACATGCCCGAATTTCGTTTTAGTTTACAGTGTTATCATCTAACCTAACCCCGTAAGCATATAACACCAGAATATATGATTACTGTTTGTACTGTGCGGACAAATGGTTTTACACTATTGGGTGACATCACCAACTGTGGCAAAAATTCTAACAATTCTAGATATATTTATCTTAACAGTATGCGACAGGAAATTATTTCATACGATCTGGTTGGTCTGTAAGATTGTACATGTATTGATTTTAAGAATGTTAATTCATATGGATATCATGGGAGAGCCTGCGGTGTTAGCACTGTGTATAGCTTATGCACGTTTCGATGTGGAAATGCGTGTAAACAGTCATAAAATGTAGAAGACAGCGGCGGTAGCACTTTTTCAAAACGTGCAACTATTATAATTTAGGACTGCATGTAAACAATCATAAAACACTATCCACCTAGGGGAAGCTCGGCGTAGCCGAGTTTTCGCTATCCTATATACTAAAAGGATAACAGGATCTTTCTATATTTTCTTTCATCACGCTAAGCGGTAAAAATTTAGACAAGGCTAGAGCGTTTACTATTGGTGCGATTTTAATGAAATTTGTACCAGTTTGTAGGATTTTTTTTCCTTTAGTGCCCTCGTCATATGTGTTTTTTCTGTAGGATGCATAGTTTTTTAATAAAAAATTATTAAAGTGCAAATTTTCAAAATTAAAACAAAAAATCAAGTAGTCTATAAAAATTTAAAGAGGAACATCGATCTTTTGACTTGTCAATTTGAAACTTTAAATGTAAATATTTATGTAATGAAGAATATTTGAAATAAAGTAAATTTAACACCATAAATAATGACAATAGACAATTATTTCACACAGGTAAAAAAGGTGTAATACATTATATTTAAAAAATAAAAATTTTGACGTTACATATGGATTTGGTCAGTGTTGCCAATTGTGCAATAATTAACAAAATAAGAAACCACGGTCACGACACATTTGACATAATTAATATGAATATTGAAAAATAGAGTAATATAACAACGATTTATTATAATTTTAATTAATTATAAACATGAGAAAATAGTTTACATTAGTTGTAAGTATTAAAACATGAAATATTTTTGTAATACTAAAATTAAATTTTCAGGTTATCAAAAGAACATGAAATGTGAATAATCTGTGCTTATTACAAGAACGAAAAATTGTCTTACAGGCTAATTATAAAATAATTACATGTGTTTTATATATATTTGCCCCAATTAAGTGGTAATTAATTATTATAAAATTAATCTCAAAAAATTGTGGGTAATTGAAATGTGAAGAAAGTTTGAAATATTTCTTTTATACATAGAGTGTTTTAAAATGAAATATATATATTGTAATATTAATAAATGTATATAATTTAATTTATTTGATAAATATTGTGTGTATAAAATGTCTAGAAATTATAAAAATGTGCACTATTAATCAACAATTTCTTGATGAAATATACGTCATCTTGTCGAGTCAGCAGACAAAAAGGATAAGAATAATACTTTTAGGAAACGTATTTCATTTACAAATAAAGAAACTTTAATATTAGAAATTGTATTCATTATACAAATAAAATTAGCGCGAAATTTAAATAAATATCAATAACACATTCTCTTGGCCTTGAATCATATGATATTTATTTTCTCCATTTAAGTTTAAACAACCTCATAAATATCAGTGTGTGTGTGTGCCAAATAATTCCTTGTTATAAAATTATAGCCATTTTTCTTATTATACTCTGTTTTTATAAGGTAGGTACATGTATTATTCTCATGAGATCTTTCTTACACATCAGATTTTTCTATTCCAATCGGGTGACAGTCTACGTAAAAGTCTATTACCATATAATACGAATCAGTTAATATATTATTATATATAACCGCTATAATGAAAAGGAATTATTGTTGATTGCAACAATGAAATTCTTAAAAATACAATCATTAATTCAATCAATAATAAGAATTGATACAGAAAAGTTTTTATATTTATCATAATTAACATAACACAACATTTAATGTTCATATTCATTGATTTTTTAAATGATTTAAATGCCGCCAAGAAAGGTTTTCACATTTCTATCGATTCCAATCGGGCGGGTGACATTCTACGTAAACGGCTGTTATCAAATAATACCAATCAGTTAATACATTATAATATAACCGCTGTCACACACATACATAATACAATCATTTTAAAAAAAAAAAAAAAAAAAAAAAAAAAATATTGTTCCCTGTTGGGATCGAACCCGAAACCTCAGATTAACCAGGTGCGCGGCCATATTGGTTTTATGAATACATATTAAATTCTTCAAAATATTTAGTAATATGCCATTATTATACATCAAATCAGGCTAATTTTTTCCAAAAATAAACGTAAAACGATTATCTAATTTTTTTAATCACTCATTTACGCTATAAAACGAGATTTTACTATTTAAATATCCATAATACTAAAAGGATAACAGGATCTTTCTATATTTTCTTTCATCACGCTAAGCGGTAAAAATTTAGACAAGTGTAGAGCGTTTACTATTGGTGCGATTTTAATGAAATTTGTACCAGTTTGTAGGATTTTTTTTCCTTTAGTGCCCTCGTCATATGTGTTTTTTCTGTAGGATGCATAGTTTTTTAATAAAAAATTATTAAAGTGCAAATTTTCAAAATTAAAACAAAAAATCAAGTAGTCTATAAAAATTTAAAGAGGAACATCGATCTTTTGACTTGTCAATTTGAAACTTTAAATGTAAATATTTATGTAATGAAGAATATTTGAAATAAAGTAAATTTAACACCATAAATAATGACAATAGACAATTATTTCACACAGGTAAAAAAGGTGTAATACATTATATTTAAAAAATAAAAATTTTGACGTTACATATGGATTTGGTCAGTGTTGCCAATTGTGCAATAATTAACAAAATAAGAAACCAAGGTCACGACACATTTGACATAATTAATATGAATATTGAAAAATAGAGTAATATAACAACGATTTATTATAATTTTAATTAATTATAAACATGAGAAAATAGTTTACATTAGTTGTAAGTATTAAAACATGAAATATTTTTGTAATACTAAAATTAAATTTTCAGGTTATCAAAAGAACATGAAATGTGAATAATCTGTGCTTATTACAAGAACGAAAAATTGTCTTACAGGCTAATTATAAAATAATTACATGTGTTTTATATATATTTGCCCCAATTAAGTGGTAATTAATTATTATAAAATTAATCTCAAAAAATTGTGGGTAATTGAAATGTGAAGAAAGTTTGAAATATTTCTTTTATACATAGAGTGTTTTAAAATGAAATATATATATTGTAATATTAATAAATGTATATAATTTAATTTATTTGATAAATATTGTGTGTATAAAATGTCTAGAAATTATAAAAATGTGCACTATTAATCAACAATTTCTTGATGAAATATACGTCATCTTGTCGAGTCAGCAGACAAAAAGGATAAGAATAATACTTTTAGGAAACGTATTTCATTTACAAATAAAGAAACTTTAATATTAGAAATTGTATTCATTATACAAATAAAATTAGCGCGAAATTTAAATAAATATCAATAACACATTCTCTTGGCCTTGAATCATATGATATTTATTTTCTCCATTTAAGTTTAAACAACCTCATAAATATCAGTGTGTGTGTGCCAAATAATTCCTTGTTATAAAATTATAGCCATTTTTCTTATTATACTCTGTTTTTATAAGGTAGGTACATGTATTATTCTCATGAGATCTTTCTTACACATCAGATTTTTCTATTCCAATCGGGTGACAGTCTACGTAAAAGGCTATTACCATATAATACGAATCAGTTAATATATTATTATATATAACCGCTATAATGAAAAGGAATTATTGTTGATTGCAACAATGAAATTCTTAAAAATACAATCATTAATTCAATCAATAATAAGAATTGATACAGAAAAGTTTTTATATTTATCATAATTAACATAACACAACATTTAATGTTCATATTCATCGATTTTTTAAATGATTTAAATGCCGCCAAGAAAGGTTTTCACATTTCTATCGATTCCAATCGGGCGGGTGACATTCTACGTAAACGGCTGTTATCAAATAATACCAATCAGTTAATACATTATAATATAACCGCTGTCACACACACACATACATAATACAATCATTTAAAAAAAAAAAAAAAAAAAAAAAAAAAATATTGTTCCCTGTTGGGATCGAACCCGAAACCTCAGATTAACCAGGTGCGCGGCCATATTGGTTTTATGAATACATATTAAATTCTTCAAAATATTTAGTAATATGCCATTATTATACATCAAATCAGGCTAATTTTTTCCAAAAATAAACGTAAAACGATTATCTAATTTTTTTAATCACTCATTTACGCTATAAAACGAGATTTTACTATTTAAATATCCATAATACTAAAAGGATAACAGGATCTTTCTATATTTTCTTTCATCACGCTAAGCGGTAAAAATTTAGACAAGTGTAGAGCGTTTACTATTGGTGCGATTTTAATGAAATTTGTACCAGTTTGTAGGATTTTTTTTCCTTTAGTGCCCTCGTCATATGTGTTTTTTCTGTAGGATGCATAGTTTTTTAATAAAAAATTATTAAAGTGCAAATTTTCAAAATTAAAACAAAAAATCAAGTAGTCTATAAAAATTTAAAGAGGAACATCGATCTTTTGACTTGTCAATTTGAAACTTTAAATGTAAATATTTATGTAATGAAGAATATTTGAAATAAAGTAAATTTAACACCATAAATAATGACAATAGACAATTATTTCACACAGGTAAAAAAGGTGTAATACATTATATTTAAAAAATAAAAATTTTGACGTTACATATGGATTTGGTCAGTGTTGCCAATTGTGCAATAATTAACAAAATAAGAAACCAAGGTCACGACACATTTGACATAATTAATATGAATATTGAAAAATAGAGTAATATAACAACGATTTATTATAATTTTAATTAATTATAAACATGAGAAAATAGTTTACATTAGTTGTAAGTATTAAAACATGAAATATTTTTGTAATACTAAAATTAAATTTTCAGGTTATCAAAAGAACATGAAATGTGAATAATCTGTGCTTATTACAAGAACGAAAAATTGTCTTACAGGCTAATTATAAAATAATTACATGTGTTTTATATATATTTGCCCCAATTAAGTGGTAATTAATTATTATAAAATTAATCTCAAAAAATTGTGGGTAATTGAAATGTGAAGAAAGTTTGAAATATTTCTTTTATACATAGAGTGTTTTAAAATGAAATATATATATTGTAATATTAATAAATGTATATAATTTAATTTATTTGATAAATATTGTGTGTATAAAATGTCTAGAAATTATAAAAATGTGCACTATTAATCAACAATTTCTTGATGAAATATACGTCATCTTGTCGAGTCAGCAGACAAAAAGGATAAGAATAATACTTTTAGGAAACGTATTTCATTTACAAATAAAGAAACTTTAATATTAGAAATTGTATTCATTATACAAATAAAATTAGCGCGAAATTTAAATAAATATCAATAACACATTCTCTTGGCCTTGAATCATATGATATTTATTTTCTCCATTTAAGTTTAAACAACCTCATAAATATCAGTGTGTGTGTGCCAAATAATTCCTTGTTATAAAATTATAGCCATTTTTCTTATTATACTCTGTTTTTATAAGGTAGGTACATGTATTATTCTCATGAGATCTTTCTTACACATCAGATTTTTCTATTCCAATCGGGTGACAGTCTACGTAAAAGGCTATTACCATATAATACGAATCAGTTAATATATTATTATATATAACCGCTATAATGAAAAGGAATTATTGTTGATTGCAACAATGAAATTCTTAAAAATACAATCATTAATTCAATCAATAATAAGAATTGATACAGAAAAGTTTTTATATTTATCATAATTAACATAACACAACATTTAATGTTCATATTCATCGATTTTTTAAATGATTTAAATGCCGCCAAGAAAGGTTTTCACATTTCTATCGATTCCAATCGGGCGGGTGACATTCTACGTAAACGGCTGTTATCAAATAATACCAATCAGTTAATACATTATAATATAACCGCTGTCACACACACACATACATAATACAATCATTTAAAAAAAAAAAAAAAAAAAAAAAAAAAATATTGTTCCCTGTTGGGATCGAACCCGAAACCTCAGATTAACCAGGTGCGCGGCCATATTGGTTTTATGAATACATATTAAATTCTTCAAAATATTTAGTAATATGCCATTATTATACATCAAATCAGGCTAATTTTTTCCAAAAATAAACGTAAAACGATTATCTAATTTTTTTAATCACTCATTTACGCTATAAAACGAGATTTTACTATTTAAATATCCATAATACTAAAAGGATAACAGGATCTTTCTATATTTTCTTTCATCACGCTAAGCGGTAAAAATTTAGACAAGTGTAGAGCGTTTACTATTGGTGCGATTTTAATGAAATTTGTACCAGTTTGTAGGATTTTTTTTCCTTTAGTGCCCTCGTCATATGTGTTTTTTCTGTAGGATGCATAGTTTTTTAATAAAAAATTATTAAAGTGCAAATTTTCAAAATTAAAACAAAAAATCAAGTAGTCTATAAAAATTTAAAGAGGAACATCGATCTTTTGACTTGTCAATTTGAAACTTTAAATGTAAATATTTATGTAATGAAGAATATTTGAAATAAAGTAAATTTAACACCATAAATAATGACAATAGACAATTATTTCACACAGGTAAAAAAGGTGTAATACATTATATTTAAAAAATAAAAATTTTGACGTTACATATGGATTTGGTCAGTGTTGCCAATTGTGCAATAATTAACAAAATAAGAAACCAAGGTCACGACACATTTGACATAATTAATATGAATATTGAAAAATAGAGTAATATAACAACGATTTATTATAATTTTAATTAATTATAAACATGAGAAAATAGTTTACATTAGTTGTAAGTATTAAAACATGAAATATTTTTGTAATACTAAAATTAAATTTTCAGGTTATCAAAAGAACATGAAATGTGAATAATCTGTGCTTATTACAAGAACGAAAAATTGTCTTACAGGCTAATTATAAAATAATTACATGTGTTTTATATATATTTGCCCCAATTAAGTGGTAATTAATTATTATTAAATTAATCTCAAAAAATTGTGGGTAATTGAAATGTGAAGAAAGTTTGAAATATTTCTTTTATACATAGAGTGTTTTAAAATGAAATATATATATTGTAATATTAATAAATGTATATAATTTAATTTATTTGATAAATATTGTGTGTATAAAATGTCTAGAAATTATAAAAATGTGCACTATTAATCAACAATTTCTTGATGAAATATACGTCATCTTGTCGAGTCAGCAGACAAAAAGGATAAGAATAATACTTTTAGGAAACGTATTTCATTTACAAATAAAGAAACTTTAATATTAGAAATTGTATTCATTATACAAATAAAATTAGCGCGAAATTTAAATAAATATCAATAACACATTCTCTTGGCCTTGAATCATATGATATTTATTTTCTCCATTTAAGTTTAAACAACCTCATAAATATCAGTGTGTGTGTGCCAAATAATTCCTTGTTATAAAATTATAGCCATTTTTCTTATTATACTCTGTTTTTATAAGGTAGGTACATGTATTATTCTCATGAGATCTTTCTTACACATCAGATTTTTCTATTCCAATCGGGTGACAGTCTACGTAAAAGGCTATTACCATATAATACGAATCAGTTAATATATTATTATATATAACCGCTATAATGAAAAGGAATTATTGTTGATTGCAACAATGAAATTCTTAAAAATACAATCATTAATTCAATCAATAATAAGAATTGATACAGAAAAGTTTTTATATTTATCATAATTAACATAACACAACATTTAATGTTCATATTCATCGATTTTTTAAATGATTTAAATGCCGCCAAGAAAGGTTTTCACATTTCTATCGATTCCAATCGGGCGGGTGACATTCTACGTAAACGGCTGTTATCAAATAATACCAATCAGTTAATACATTATAATATAACCGCTGTCACACACACACATACATAATACAATCATTTAAAAAAAAAAAAAAAAAAAAAAAAGAGTCCACAAACATTTACTGTTGCTCGCATAACACCATTCATAAAGTTAGAAATTAAAAATATAAACGCATACATAATTACACGTATTAATTCTCATTACAAGTCACACATATTATTGTAGACAATCAATGAAAAATAGAAAACAAACATTACATCATCTCTGGCAGAAGTTATTCAATGTCAAAATTTCATAACTGACCTTCACTTACCTATGTTCACGGTACAAATTCCAATTTCAAACTTTCTTAATAGGAAACAATAAATTTTATTGTTTATAAACAGTACGTAATAATTTGTTTTGTGATCTTGCATATACTAATTTCACCTTAAAACAACTTATGTAAAATAATAACATAATTCTAGGGACTTTTTGAGGTACCGCAAGATATGTTAAAAACATGAATTTAAAATTATTTATATATCATAAATTACATTACATTTTAATGTAACTAAAATTACGTATTTATAACAATTTATTTCAATTTATTTACAAATATTACTCGGCTCGAGAATATATAGTATAAATTGGTATCACTGAGCGTGGCCATTTAACAGTGTTGCCAAGTGTAACATTATACTGCTAAAGTGTCATCATTTTTCACAGGTTAGCAGCAGTACGAACAATCATAGCATAATTGCAGTGATAGTTTCTCGCAAGCAAATTGTTACTTAATCATATCATCTGCTCTGTGCCTAGGAGCACAGTATGTAAGCGTGTGTGTTATAGTCTTTAGATTAAGTTGCAATTATTTAATAATAAAACTTGCTGTAAGACTTTGTTTTTACTGATGAACATTATAGATTGCATAACGAGAAAAGTACGATTTTAAAAATGCAAAAATTCAAAATTATGTTGATGTATGTAGGCGTGGACATCGATGAAGAATACTAAACTGAAAATATAAGTATATATTTACTTAATGATTTGTTGATTTATACTTTGTTTATGCAACCCAATACAACGCCAAATGGTTAGCATCCCACACAGCAGTCAGGCAATTCGGGTGACCAGCAATCAAGGGCAAATCCGTGTGAAAATATAAGTCGTCAGAACCCTAACAAGGTCACAATTAGTGATTAAAAACAACTCTGCGAAATTAATATCTGACAAATAAAGATATTTTATTTAACTCACAAATGTTCGTCTTGTATTTTGGCATGATTTTCCGCCAAATCAAAGACAAATATCACTAAATTTTCATATTCATAACGTTCCTTGTACATTTTTATTACACCGTGACATCATTTTTCAATGTGTCACGTAGTGAAATTTTTATGAACTAAAGATAGAAAAGTACTATGTTGTCAAATAAAATAATTAAAAGATCAAGCATTTATTTTCGATAAAAAAAAATTTAAACAACACAAAAACTTAAATTATTTTTGCTTTGATTATAAAGAAATAATTAATAAAGACAAAACAATTTATTTAAAAATAAAATCAATGGTTTTATACTTATTTGTCACTTTCTTAATAACAAACTGGTAACTACGCAATTATCTGTCACTTTATGTGATATTTATTTGGCATTTTTAGAATATAAAACCTCGTTTTTGATTACGAACTACCCGTTTTCTTGTCTTAAAATATTCATCTTCATAAACGCTTTGTGTTAATGTATTTAATATAATCACGTTTTTATTTCTACCATTTAAAATTTTGTTTCATATTTATTTGGCCTCCCCAATACGCAAACAAACTACTGCGCACTACATATCTATATCTTTGTGTGTAAATAATCTATTGACTGAGATATAGTTACATGCCGCCATTTTGTGTTTAAACTGATAATTGATAGTACGCTACCAGCCAACAGCGGTTTTTAATTCCGTTGGATAGCTACAGGTAGCAATGCGACTAGCAATTACTTTCAGGGCAGTCAGTGATATTCAGCGGCTGACATCAACAACATTTATTAATAAAAAAATATACGTACTTTACATGCTATCTATCTTTTCTCCATTAAAGTTGAAAGTTGAGTTGAAAGTTGAAAATTGAAAGTTGGAATTTGAAATTTAAAATTTGAATGTTGAAACTTGAAAATTGAAAGTGGAAAATGAAAAATGGAAAATGGAAATGTAATGTTATGTATGTATGTTTGTTGTCAATTAATTTTTTTTCTTGTATATATGCGACGAAAACACTGTCCACCTAGCGGGAGCTGGGCGAAGTCGAGTGATCACTATCTAATATATAAATCGTAGAAATGGGCTATAGTAGGTCGAGGAGAAATTAAATAAACGAAGAAAGAAATTGTGAAAAATTCATGGACCTCGCTGGGATACTAGATATAGGAAGGCTCTGGGTTCATATCCCAGCGAGGTCCATGAATTTTTCACAATTTCTTACTTCGTTTATTTAATTTCTCCTCGACCTACTATAGCCCATTTCTACGATTTAAACATTTAGTGGGGTTCACAATAATTATAAACTATCTAATATACTAAAAAAAAGTAAAAAGAGCAAAACGTGTAACAAAAGGTTCTACACACTGTATTACTTTAATTAGGTAAGTATTATTATTATTATTATGGGGATGTCATAGTAGGGCCAGCGGCGTTAGCACTTTGTATAGCTTATGCAAGTTTACAATATGAGAATGCGTGTAAACAGTCATAAAACACTGGAAGACAGCGGCGGTAGCACTTTTTATAAATGTTCAACTATTATAAATTAGGAATGCATATAAACAATCATAAAACACAATCCACCTAGGGGAAGCTCGGCGTAGCCGAGTTTTCGCTAGTCCTATATACTAAAGGGTTAGATTCACTATTCTTTCATCACGACAATCGCCCATCATTTGAACAAGGCTACAGCTTTAACCGTTTGTGCGATTTTCGTACAACTTTTACCAAATGGTAGAAAATTCTTTGCTCGAGTGCCCTAGCCTTATGTGTTTTTTCTGTAGGATGCATAGTTTTTGTGGAAAAAATTAATTAATGTGAATTTTTGGATTTTTGTTTTTAAAACTGAGACAAAGCTCAAGTACTCTTTGAAAATTTTAAGATGAATATCGCTCTTTTGACATGTCAATTTGAAACTTTAAATGTAAATATTTATGTAATGAAGAATATTTGAAATAAAGTAAATTTAACATCATAAATAATGAGAATGGACAATTATTTCACACAGGTAAAGAAGGTGTAATACATTGTATTTAAAAAATAAAAATTTTGACGTTACATATGTATTCAGACAGTGTTACCAAATGTGCCATAATTAACAAAATAAGAAGCCAAGGTCACGACACATTTGACATAATTAATTTGAATATTAAAAAATAGAGTTATATTAGAACGATTTATTATAATTTTAATTAATTATAAACATGGGAACACAGATTACATTAGTTGTAAGTATTCTAAACAGGAAATATTCTTGTAATTCTAAAATTTAATTTTTAGGTTAATAAAATTAAGTAACTAAATAAAAACACATATATTCCTAAACATAGACACATTTGACATATCAATATTTTTTAAATAAGATAGAAGGATTTATTAGCATTTATTTAAAGAATTACCGTCATGAGAAAGTAAGTATTCAAAAAGAATTAATAAAATGAAACATTTTACTTAGTTTAAAATGGAAAAAGCGCGGGAAACTATTATTCCATAAACAGCGTTAAAGGATACTACTATTACAAAAATTAAGTGTTCAATAGTTTACACGTACTTATAATTATAAATGTCTGCATATATTTTAGATGTACCTAATGAAATGGACAAATAATGCAATTTTCGAAAGGAGTTATGAAATGAAATCTGTTGGAAGTCCAAACAAGACAATAACATGAAATTTCAATAATATGTGTTGATTACGACAGTGAAATGTTGTTTTTAGGCTAATTTTAGAATAATTACATGGATTTTATACATATTTATTCCATCTAATTGTTAATTAATTAATATTATAACTTTAACCTCACATATATTGTCAGTGTGTGATTGAACTATCAAACATTGTAGTTTCAATTATAAATACTAAAGATACTGTAGATATTTATGTAAAATGATATATAAATAAAATATAAAAGGTAATTATTCAATTTTATGTGTTTTCTCACGTAGAAATGTGTAAAAGTTGTTATGTAGGTATTACAGTTTCCAGATTTTTTATAAATAATCATAATTAACATAACACAACATTTAATGTTCATATTGCATAAACAGCTGTTATCAAATAATACCAATCAGTTAATAACCGCTGTCACACACATACATAATACGATCATTTAAAAAAAAAAAAAAAAAAGAGCACAAAGATTTACTGTTGCTCGCATAACACCATTCATAAAGTTAGAAATTAAAATTATAAACTTATACATAATTACACGTATTAATTATCATTACAAGTCACACATATTATTGTAGACAATCAATGAAAAATAGAAAAGAAACGTTACATTATCTCTGGCAGAAATTATTCAATGTCAAAGTTTCAAAAGTAACCTTGGCTCACCTATGTTCAAGTCACAAATTTCAATTTCAAACTTTCTTAATAGGAAGAAATAAATTATATTATTTTCTAAACAGTACGTAATAATTTGTTTTGTGAACTTGCATATACAAATTTCTTCCTAAAACAATTTGTGTAAGGAAATAGAATATTCTAGGGAATTTTTGGCGTATCACCAGATATGTTTAAAACATTAATTTAAAACTATTTTCATTTATCATTTATATTAAATCATAATGTCACTAAAATAAGTGTTTTACAGAACTTATTTTAATTTATTTGCATATATTATACTAATAATAAACTGGTAACAACGAGATATACCGTGCCACCTCTTGAACGCATGGCGTACGAGCGCGGGAAATTCAACAAAACGTCAAATTTTACATGATTGCATAGAAAAATTTGAAAAGTCTTTTCTTCGATGTATATTATAATAATGATTACACATTGAACAATAAATAAATAAAAAATATAAAAATAGCTATTTATGACAAAAATATTAAGTGTTATTTTAAAGTGTCATCTGAAAATTAGCTCTCGGGCGTCAGATACTCAATTAGACTAAAAAAAATAGAAAAAATGTTTCTTCGATAAGTAACAATAATGATTAAACTTTGTACAATAAATAAATAAATAAATAGAAAATATAAATATCAGTATTTATGATAAAAGTATAATGCATCATTAACTTTAAAAACATTTATACAGGGTGAATACTTGAAACCCAAACATAGCCTATCAACACGGGCAAATTGATATTCACAGACTGTTTTAACTGACAACAATGGTTGTGGTATCAATAGAAAAATAAAATATACATGTAAATTAAATTAATTTCTATAATTAATACCGATAGCTATGGCATTTGTACAAAATATCAATTTTTTGCCATTTTATCTGTCAGAACTCGTTAGCTATAATTTTTTTTATTTTTTTTAAAAAATTTGTAACGGTTATTTCGTTTTATGGTTTTCAAATGACAAAAATCTATTATATTAACAAATTTAACTCATTTCATGTAGTTTTAAATTCTGAATATTTTACGCATTTATATTTTGTTTTAAATTTAAAAGAGGAGAAGTTACAGCCATATGAAAAATTTGCCATTGTATTTCTTATAGTTAATACAGGGTGATTCTTCGGTCTGTTCTCTTTTAATAACTCGATTATTTTAAATATTATGAAAATTTTTTCAAACGAAGTTTGTGCATAAATCTGCAATATAGGTTTTTGTATAGGTGTTCCATTTTTACGCAATTATATGTAACTTTATATTTTCAAATGAAACATGCTATACAGGGTGTCCCTTAACTTGGTGCACAAACTTTAAGGGCACATAATACTGATCAAAATGAGTAAAAAAAGCTCAGTCAAAATGTGTCCGATCTTTAATAGTTTCCCAGATATAACGCAGTGAAAAATGAGTTTTTACGAGATTTACCTTTGCTATCTCGAAAACTATAAGAATTACGATTTTGATTAATTGAGACTTTTTGTTTACCTTTGAGAGGTAATCTTAGATGGCCTTTTGTTATTTTATAAAAATCAAAAGTGAAATGTTGTGGCGACCTTGGTCAATATTTAATTTTCATATAACTACGTAACTATAAGAAATTGAGAAAAATGTTTCTTATAAAATTTTATTGTTTTTTATAGTCTTTTTACTGACATAGACAAAATTTTATTCGATCGCTATCTTTGTCAGTTTTTCTTAGATTTTTCGCTTTTCTCGGAAACAGTTGAAGATCATTCCTATGTTGATGAAGCTTTTTTATTCATTTTGGTCAGTACTATATGCCCTTAAAGTTTTTGCTCGAAGTTAAGTGACACCCTGTATATTTATTCAAATTTGAAAAGTACATGAAACTTCCTATATAACAGTGCGAAAACAATCATATCTTATACTATTAAAAAAATACAAAGATTATCTGTGAACATTTGGTAAACTCACAGTTGATTGGCCCCTTTTCGTTGCCAAATTGATTAAATGATGAAAATTATGTATTTTTAGCAAGATAATTTGCCGGAACTGTTCGAAGAAACTCCCTTAAATATACATAAAAAAAAATTCTTCTACACTTAAACAATGCATTTGAAAATAAGTGAATTGGTGGAGTTGGTCTTGGGCTTTGATTTCCCCAGTTACCAGACTCAACACATATACAACCAAATTATCAACCTCGAATCTCTGTAACTGGATAGAATCAGTAACACAAATTTATATTCCTCCAAATAATCTAACTTAATGCACAAAACATGCCCGAATTTCGTTTTAGTTTACAGTGTTATCATCTAACCTAACCCCGTAAGCATATAACACCAGAATATATGATTACTGTTTGTACTGTGCGGACAAATGGTTTTACACTATTGGGTGACATCACCAACTGTGGCAAAAATTCTAACAATTCTAGATATATTTATCTTAACAGTATGCGACAGGAAATTATTTCATACGATCTGGTTGGTCTGTAAGATTGTACATGTATTGATTTTAAGAATGTTAATTCATATGGATATCATGGGAGAGCCTGCGGTGTTAGCACTGTGTATAGCTTATGCACGTTTCGATGTGGAAATGCGTGTAAACAGTCATAAAATGTAGAAGACAGCGGCGGTAGCACTTTTTCAAAACGTGCAACTATTATAATTTAGGACTGCATGTAAACAATCATAAAACACTATCCACCTAGGGGAAGCTCGGCGTAGCCGAGTTTTCGCTAGTCCTATATACTAAAGGGTTAGATTCACTATTCTTTCATCACGACAATCGCCCATCATTTGAACAAGGCTACAGCTTTAACCGTTTAAGCAATTTCCGTACAAGTTTTACCAAATGATAGAAAATTCTTTGCTCGAGTGCCCTAGCATTATGTGTTTTTTCTGTAGGATGCATAGTTTTTGTGTAAAAAATTATTTAATGTGAATTTTTGGATTTTTGTTTTTAAAATTGAGACAAAGCTCAAGTATTCTTTGAAAATTTTAAGATGAATATCGCTCTTTTGACATGTCAATTTGAAACTTTAAATGTAAATATTTATGTAATGAAGAATATTTGAAATAAAGTAAATTTAACATCATAAATAATGAGAATGGACAATTATTTCACACAGGTAAAGAAGGTGTAATACATTGTATTTAAAAAATAAAAATTTTGACGTTACATATGTATTCAGACAGTGTTACCAAATGTGCCATAATTAACAAAATAAGAAGCCAAGGTCACGACACATTTGACATAATTAATTTGAATATTAAAAAATAGAGTTATATTAGAACGATTTATTATAATTTTAATTAATTATAAACATGGGAACACAGATTACATTAGTTGTAAGTATTCTAAACAGGAAATATTCTTGTAATTCTACAATTTAATTTTTAGGTTAATAAAATTAAGTAACTAAATAAAAACACATATATTCCTAAACATAGACACATTTGACATATCAATATTTTTTAAATAAGATAGAAGGATTTATTAGCATTTATTTAAAGAATTACCGTCATGAGAAAGTAAGTATTCAAAAAGAATTAATAAAATGAAACATTTTACTTAGTTTAAAATGGAAAAAGCGCGGGAAACTATTATTCCATAAACAGCGTTAAAGGATCCTACTATTACAAAAATTAAGTGTTCAATAGTTTACACGTACTTATAATTATAAATGTCTGCATATATTTTAGATGTACCTAATGAAATGGACAAATAATGCAATTTTCGAAAGGAGTTATGAAATGAAATCTGTTGGAAGTCCAAACAAGACAATAACATGAAATTTCAATAATATGTGTTGATTACGACAGTGAAATGTTGTTTTTAGGCTAATTTTAGAATAATTACATGGATTTTATACATATTTATTCCATCTAATTGTTAATTAATTAATATTATAACTTTAACCTCACATATATTGTCAGTGTGTGATTGAACTATCAAACATTGTAGTTTCAATTATAAATACTAAAGATACTGTAGATATTTATGTAAAATGATAAATAAAATATAAAAGGTAATTATTCAATTTTATGTGTTTTCTCACGTAGAAATGTGTAAAAGTTGTTATGTAGGTACTACAGTTTCCAGATTTTTTATAAATAATCATAATTAACATAACACAACATTTAATGTTCATATTGCATAAACAAATTATCAATAATACCAATCAGTTAATAACCGCTGTCACACACATACATAATACGATCATTTAAAAAAAAAAAAAAAAAAAGGAGCACAAAGATTTACTGTTGCTCGCATAACAAGTTAGAAATTAAAATTATAAACTCATACATAATTACACGTATTAATTATCATTACAAGTCACACATATTATTGTAGACAATCAATGAAAAATAGAAAAGAAACGTTACATTATCTCTGGCAGAAATTATTCAATGTCAAAGTTTCAAAAGTAACCTTGGCTCACCTATGTTCAAGTCACAAATTTCAATTTCAAACTTTCTTAATAGGAAGAAATAAATTATATTATTTTCTAAACAGTACGTAATAATTTGTTTTGTGAACTTGCATATACAAATTTCTTCCTAAAACAATTTGTGTAAGGAAATAGAATATTCTAGGGAATTTTTGGCGTATCACCAGATATGTTTAAAACATTAATTTAAAACTATTTTCATTTATCATTTATATTAAATCATAATGTCACTAAAAGTGTTTTACAGAACTTATTTTAATTTATTTACATATATTATACTAATAATAAACTGGTAACAACGAGATATACCGTGCCACCTCTTGAACGCATGGCGTACGAGCGCGGGAAATTCAACAAAACGTCAAATTTTACATGATTGCATAGAAAAATTTGAAAAGTCTTTTCTTCGATGTATATTATAATAATGATTACACATTGAACAATAAATAAATAAAAAATATAAAAATAGCTATTTATGACAAAAATATTAAGTGTTATTTTAAAGTGTCATCTGAAAATTAGCTCTCGGGCGTCAGATACTCAATTAGACTAAAAAAAATAGAAAAAATGTTTCTTCGATAAGTAACAATAATGATTAAACTTTGTACAATAAATAAATAAATAAATAGAAAATATAAATATCAGTATTTATGATAAAAGTATAATGCATCATTAACTTTAAAAACATTTATACAGGGTGAATACTTGAAACCCAAACATAGCCTATCAACACGGGCAAATTGATATTCACAGACTGTTTTAACTGACAACAATGGTTGTGGTATCAATAGAAAAATAAAATATACATGTAAATTAAATTAATTTCTATTATTAATACCGATAGCTATGGCATTTGTACAAAATATCAATTTTTTGCCATTTTATCTGTCAGAACTCGTTAGCTATAATTTTTTTTATTTCTTTTTTAAAAAATTTGTAACAGTTATTTCATTTTATGGTTTTCAAATGACAAAAATCTATTATATTAACAAATTTAACTCATTTCATGTAGTTTTAAATTCTGAATATTTTACGCATTTATATTTTGTTTTAAATTTAAAAGAGGAGAAGTTACAGCCATATGAAAAATTTGCCATTGTATTTCTTATAGTTAATACAGGGTGATTCTTCGGTCTGTTCTCTTTTAATAACTCGATTATTTTAAATATTATGAAAATTTTTTCAAACGAAGTTTGTGCATAAATCTGCAATATAGGTTTTTGTATAGGTGTTCCATTTTTACGCAATTATATGTAACTTTATATTTTCAAATGAAACATGCTATATATTTATTCAAATTTGAAAAGTACATGAAACTTCCTATATAACAGTGCGAAAACAATCATATCTTATACTATTAAAAAAATACAAAGATTATCTGTGAACATTTGGTAAACTCACAGTTGATTGGCCCCTTTTCGTTGCCAAATTGATTAAATGATGAAAATTATGTATTTTTAGCAAGATAATTTGCCGGAACTGTTCGAAGAAACTCCCTTAAATATACATAAAAAAAAATTCTTCTACACTTAAACAATGCATTTGAAAATAAGTGAATTGGTGGAGTTGGTCTTGGGCTTTGATTTCCCCAGTTACCAGACTCAACACATATACAACCAAATTATCAACCTCGAATCTCTGTAACTGGATAGAATCAGTAACACAAATTTATATTCCTCCAAATAATCTAACTTAATGCACAAAACATGCCCGAATTTCGTTTTAGTTTACAGTGTTATCATCTAACCTAACCCCGTAAGCATATAACACCAGAATATATGATTACTGTTTGTACTGTGCGGACAAATGGTTTTACACTATTGGGTGACATCACCAGCTGTGGCAAAAATTCTAACAATTCTAGATATATTTATCTTAACAGTATGCGACAGGAAATTATTTCATACGATCTGGTTGGTCTGTAAGATTGTACATGTATTGATTTTAAGAATGTTAATTCATATGGATATCATGGGAGAGCCTGCGGTGTTAGCACTGTGTATAGCTTATGCACGTTTCGATGTGGAAATGCGTGTAAACAGTCATAAAATGTAGAAGACAGCGGCGGTAGCACTTTTTCAAAACGTGCAACTATTATAATTTAGGACTGCATGTAAACAATCATAAAACACTATCCACCTAGGGGAAGCTCGGCGTAGCCGAGTTTTCGCTAGTCTATAATACTAAAAGGCATAAGGATCTATACTTTCATCACGACGATCGCCATCATTTGAACAAGGCTACAGCTTTAACCGTTTAAGCAATTTCCGTAAAAGTTTTACAAAGTGGTAGAAAATTCTTCACTCGAGTGCCCTAGCCTTATGTGTTTTTTCTGTAGGATGCATAGTTTTTGTGGAAAAAATTAATTAATGTGAATTTTTGGATTTTTGTTTTTAAAACTGAGACAAAGCTCAAGTACTCTTTGAAAATTTTAAGATGAATATCGCCGAGAAAATATTATGACACATTTGATGACATTGTCAATCTTCTAAACATGATAATATTTTTGGAATAAAAACAACACATTTAAATGATGATCTAAATGCAATCAAATGAAATGAAATGCTGGTGGTATTCGAACAAGTATGTATTATTTAAAATGTTATTTTTATTATGAAATCTTTATAATCACTTTTTCAGGTTGTCATTTTAAATGCAAAATATCTATAAATCATCACAAGTGGAGTTTGGAAAGGTTCTTATATGTCCAGAATTCAAACAGAATTTGGTGGGCATGTTGCGTGGGCAGTTTGGGTGGGCAATTTGGGTGGGCATTTTGCGTGGGCAGTTTGAGTGGGCAGGTTGCGTGGGCAATTTGGGTGGGCATGTTGCGTGGGCAGTTTGGGTGGGCAATTTGGGTGGGCATTTTGCGTGGGCAGTTTGGGTGGGCAGGTTGCGTGGGCAATTTGGGTGGGCATGTTGCGTGGGCAGTTTGGGTGGGCAATTTGGGTGGGCATTTTGCGTGGGCAGTTTGGGTGGGCAGTTTGGGTGGGCAATTTGGGTGGGCAGTTTGCGTGGGCAGTTTGGGTAGGCAGTTTGGGTGGGCAGGTTGCGTGGGCAATTTGAGTGGGTAGGTTGCGTGAGCAGTTTGGCTGGGCAGGTTGCGTGGGCAATTTGGGTGGGCAGGTTGCGTGGGCAGTTTGGGTGGGTAAAATACTATCGGCGGAGCCCTAGGAGGAGCTCGGCCGAAGGCCGAGGTTCTGCTAGTCCTTATACTAAAAGGATAGATTCAATATATTTTCATCACGACGATCGCCATCATTTGAACAAGGCTACAGCTTCAACTGTGAAAGCGATTTCCGTACAAGTTTTACCAAATGGTTGGAAATTCTTTGCTCGAGTGCCCTAACCTTATGTGTTTTTTCTGTAGGATGCATAGTTTTTGTGGAAAAAATTAATTAATGTGAATTTTTGGATTTTTGTTTTTTTCACTGAAGCAAAGCTCAAGTATTCTTTGAATTTTTTAAGATGAATATCGCCGACGAGAAAATATTATTATGACACATTTGATTGATGACATTGTCATCAATCTTCTAAACATGATAAGATTTTTGGAATAAAAACAAACACATTTAAAATCTAAATGCAATCATAAATGAAATGAAATGCTGCTGGTGGTATTCAAACAAGTATGTATTATTTAAAAATGTTATTTTTATTATGAAATCTTTATAATCCACTTTTTCAGGTTGTCATTTTAAATGCTAAAGCACAAGTGGAGTTTGGAAAGGTTAATAATTAGATGTTATATGTCAGAATGCAAATGAATTCAATGCATTGAACGTATATATTTGGTTTGAAGCATGAAATAGATTGAAGAATCATTAGAAAATTTGTAAAACAATATCGGCGGAGCCCTAGGTGGAGCTCGGCCGAAGGCCGAGCTTCTGCTACACTATCGGCGGAGCCCTAGGAGGAGCTCGGCCGAAGGCCGAGATTCTGCTAGTTTGTATACTATTCACTTTCAAAATGTTTACAATTGAATCAGATTCATGTAATTTATTTTCATCGAGAATTCTTTTATGAAATCCCAACAAAGATCCAATGCTGTCTTCTTTCGTAAAGTCTATTTTATTTGAACATGAAATACGACATTTCAAAGTATTGTTATTCGGAGTAAGTTGAAACTTTATCTTATCGTTTTTATCCTCATCATAATCGTCATCTATGTCGCCCAAAGTATTTCGTATGTAATTGTTTAAATCTTCAATATCATACGCTCCAATTGGGATTGTTATAGATTTTAAAATATTTCCTTCGTAGTAGTAAAATTTATTTTTTCCATGGAGAATGTTCGGGATTGAATTATAAGATTGAAAGTCAACAAAGCCTATAACCCACTCTCCACCATTATTGTCGTCGTTATCGTTTTCTGCTGATAAATGTAAAGGTGGTGAAAAATCTGCACTTAATTCAGACCTTCGCCCTGTGAGTGTAATTGTAAACGACATTATATTTTATTATTTAGAAGAAACTGTAAACACAAATGGCCATAGTTAAATGAATTAAATTTTTGGTATCGTCGATAATTATACTTTATTTTTACATCTTTCCCAAAATAATTAATTAGTTCAGAGGGTGGTTTTAAGTTTCCAAAACTGTCAAAATAGTGTATTAATTTATTTCGTTTCTTGTAGCATACCCAGTGTGTTCCAATGTTATTTTTACTATCTAAATTTATAATTACCGATTCCTTGTGTAAAGGACCTGATTTTGGTAAATTATCTCGCATATCAATTCCGCGAAAATATGGAATTCTTTTAGCATATATTGCGTTTAACAAAATGGCGTGTTTCCTCTCGTTCGTTTTAAACTCATTGGCAATGAAAAAATGGTCTAAACGCTTTTTATAGATAGCCCAGTCATTTTTCTCGAGATCAAATTCGCTACACTGCCGATTAGCCCAACAACTGACGTCATTTTGCACTTTTTTACATTTTAATAAAATAATTATTTTATTAGCCGAATTTACTCGTCGCCAGTGTAATATTGGTGCCACTTACCTTATATAAGGATGTTTTATAGGCTAGTTTTATATTAAAACTACGAGGTTTTTTTGAAAAATAATTTATTTACTACACACTCCTCAAAAAAACAACCTTATCTGTTTAAAACCCAATGCCGAACTGCCAAATATGACAAGAAACCTATTGTTCTAAATCGGCTTTGTCTCGGCTTTCACGCCAAATACACTACAATTACATTGATAATCTTTAACGCCAGTGTTGTTTCATATGTGTAACTAAGGTTGATTTTTGTGAAAACCATTTTTTACATTCATTACATTGATAATCTTTAATGTCAGTATGTTTTTTCATATGTTTGGCTAAGTTTGATTTATATAAAAACCATTTTTTACATTCATTACATTGATAATCTTTAACGCCAGTGTGTTGTTTCATATGATCAGTTAAGTGTGATTTATGTAAAAACCATTTTTTACATTCACCACATTGATAATCTTTAACGCCAGTGTGGTGTTTCATATGTCTAGTTAAGTCTGATTTATGTAAAAACCATTTTTTACACTCATTACATTGATAATCTTTAACGCCAGTGTGTTGTTTCATATGTGTAACTAAGTTTGATTTTTGTGAAAACCATTTTTTACATTCATCACATTGATAATCTTTAACGCCGGTGTGTTGTTTCATATGTGTAACTAAGTTTGATTTTTGTGAAAACCATTTTTTACATTCATTACATTGATAATCTTTAACGCCAGTGTGTTGTTTCATATGTTTAACTAAGTTTGATTTTCGTACAAACCATTTTTTACATTCATTACATTGATAATCTTTAACGCCAGTGTGTTGTTTCATATGTGTAACTAAGTTTGATTTTTGTGAAAACCATTTTTTACACTCATTACATTGATAATCTTTAACGCCAGTGTGTTGTTTCATATGTGTAACTAAGTTTGATTTTTTTGAAAACCATTTTTTACATTCATCACATTGATAATCTTTAACGCCGGTGTGTTGTTTCATATGTGTAACTAAGTTTGATTTTTGTAAAAACCATTTTTTACATTCATTACATTGATAATCTTTAACGCCAGTGTGTTGTTTCATATGTTTAACTAAGTTTGATTTATGTAAAAACCATTTTTTACATTCATTACATTGATAATATTTAACGCCAGTGTGTTGTTTCATATGACTAGTTAAGTATGATTTTTGTGAAAACCATTTTTTACATTTATTACACTGAAATTCTTTGCTGTTACTACTTGCACCACTAGTATCTCTAGTTACTCTAGTAACTAGAATATTTTCGTCAGAGTTAATTTCATTATTGTCAGAAACTACATCATGGTCACCAGAATTCAGATCACTTTCGTAGTCCAAGTCAACGCTGCTGTCTTCTTGAAAATTATTGTCTGTTTGAAGTGGGCTTTCTTCCTTCAGCATTTCTTGTAATATATCAAGTTCACGGCCAGAGGGATTTTCTGGGAGCGGGTCTTCTTTAATGGAAATTTCGTCCACTAATGAATATTTTACTTCTAATTTATCATTCTTATCTATCACCTCCTCTTTTATACAAACTTCATCGATTTGATTAATCTTTGTTTTAGATGTCGAACACTTGTCTATCACATCTGTGTTGTCCGGTGCCTCCTTGATCCACGCTTCAAGACGTACAGTGTTCTCCACACAGTCCTTCTTAAATGTACTAAACAATTGAAGTTTCTGTTCGCAAATGGAACAGAAGCGTAGCGGAAGCCTCAACTTGAAGATTGTCTGAAACATGAATTTTCATTATAAAAATATGCTCATTAAGGATGTACATTTTCGATGTTTTTTTAAAGTATCTCTAGTAATATTAACGATAGAATAAATCTATTTCACATTTCGTAGTCAACTTTTCGAGAGAAATTTAGTAGTTGCCGCAGGAATTTTCTATCTTCATTTGTTTTTCGGCTATAGGTAAAAACTCGTTTTTCGCTAATTTCGAAAATAACTCATATTTTATTTAGTATAATAGTTAGAGAAAATTTGTTTAGACATATTTTGTACCGTATTTTACATAGAATAAAATGGCGTAATTAGATGTTTTTGAAAACTTACTAATTCTCGAGATATAACACAAACTTGTATATATGTATGTAGGTACCTATGTTGAAAATAGTTCATATTTTTGCTTATTTTATAAGCTTTTCAATGATATATAACAAGTCCACAATCTTTTGTATTAAACAAAAATAAAACATGAATTATATTGTTATTGGAAATGATTAACAAATGAAAAACAATTACAGATCATCTTTTTTAAATTTTTAATAATATTTTCTTCAGTTTTCTCATTTTTTCAATTTATAGACCTCAGAAAGCATATTAAACCACTATTTTGGACTTGTGCCAAAGCCAACAATAACACTGATAAAATACAGGTGTTCATTTTAAATGGGCCACCATTGCTATTTCGAGAACTATAAGAGCTAAAAAGACGGTTAAATGGGCAAACAATTTCTATTTCACAAAAAAAAAAGAAAAATATAATTTTTCGATCATTGGTTTATTTTTTATTCTTCTCAAAATGCTATTAAATTGTTGACGAAATTTTCACTTATACGCTCCCCAGAGCATTAATTCTTTCCGGATTTTTTTTAGTGCATTCCAGCAACGTATTAATCAGCACGGGTGGAACACGAGTGCAGATTACGTTGTTGGAATGCACGATAAAAAAATTCCCGGATATGAATTAATGCTCGAGGACAGATTCGCCAAGAAAACGTAACCTCACAAACACAGAAAGTAAAATTAATTTAGGTTTTATATTTTGCTTAAAATAATCAAGTTATAATAGAATAATATACAATGGCAATTCAATATATTTTTTAAAACGTCAAACGACATTTTTGACAAAAAAATACCACTTATTAATTTTGCTTAACTAAGCCAAGTAATAAAAAAATTCCAAGAAATTTTTATATTACCATGGTAACCATGCTAGTGTCGTACGATTTTCTTTGTTACATTTATTATTGTAATTAATATTCTTCGACTAAATCAAAATATCCTTTGTTGTAATCAAAATATCCTTTGTTGTAATCAAAATATTCTTTATTGTAATGAAAATATACCTCGTTGTAATTGAAAATAAAGGCAACAAAGAAAAGTTGTATCTTAGGCCCCAAAGGATTAAATGCAGCCCTGAAAATACTCGAATATTTTTAAAACGTCAGATAAAGCTCAACATTTGTAGAGTAAAATATCTGCTCGTTTAATTTTTTTAGACCATAGACTCATAGAGAAATCATTTTTACAGTCTTTGAGAAAAATAAACGGATAATTCTGGCATAGTTAAAAAATTTCCTCGGGCTGTTTTTTTTTTTTACTGAAAATATTTTGATAGGTTATTTACGAGTATAATTTTGTTATAATAATTATTTATTTATACTCCACTTTCGATTACATTCTATGAATCCAAGGGTAAGAGCAAACAGCACATGGTAATAACGCACATTCTCTGCGTACAATTTCGAAATTTCTTAATATTTATGTATTAAATATCATCCGTTTACAATTAACGGTTATGAATCATTATCCGTTTAAATTTTATTTTTAAACGAATAATAAAACGGGTCTCCGTTTATATCATTAACGCATGGCAAAATCTAGTTTACGGTCCGTTTATAAATAACGGAACGCCTTTAGAATACAGCCATTAGTTACCATCAATGTTTTGTGCGAGTAATTAGTAACTAGGATGCCTTAATGCATTATTTTCGCCTAGCTAGCTACGAACATAAATTAAAATGTATACACAAAAGCATATTTCTTTTTCCTAAAATACGCATTAAATGTTTTGAACACACTGAACGGTTTTTTCAATCGATAAATGTATTAATACATAAATTGTTTACCACTTTCCATTTAATAATGAGTGATCATTTTCTTAGGCTCGAAATTTGTCAAAAAAAAGTTTGGTGAAATAAATTTAACGCACCCCCAATTAAGTACTTCTTACCATTGAATAAAATACGTTTAGGGCCAGATTGCGAAAGTGATGTACAAAAAATGCCAAAGGATGAGAAGGAAACATTTTTGAAAAAAAATGTTTAAATTTTTTGTGTAACAGCAGCAGTAGAAATGCAAAATAGATTACCATTATCAGGTAAAGTAATTTCAAATTTACAGTTTTTCGACCTCAATGTTGCGCTTTCAGCTCATAATAGGAGTAATTATAATATTAATATTAACAATATTAGTATGTCAACATATATTGATACTACAAAATTATCTATTGAATGGCAAGCACTTTTATATACTTTTAATGAAACTAAGCAAACCATGCTGTAAAAACTCTCTATTGAAGACGCCTGGCGTAAAATTGCAAAAACAAAAAAAAATCAATGATGAATATAGTTTTCCTAATTTAAGTAAATTACTAGTTTTATTATTAACATTACGGACATAAAAACTAAAAACCGAAATCGAATTGGTGAAAATGTACTAAACGCAATGTGCTTAATTAGAAGTGAACTACAATGCACAAACAAAACTTGTGATCAATTTAGAGAGACACAAATTCATTTTATTTAAACTATGTGGGTCAAAATTATATAGTTTTAAAAATAAAAATACTAGACTAGACTGTATGATATTTATTATTTTATGTTTTACATAGCTGTAAATTAATATGCATATTCTGTTTAAATCTGTAAAAAGTGACAAAAGCACATCTATTTTTGTTGATTAATATAAAATTATACATATTTACAGATTTGTAAGACTTACAGAATACGCCCATTATTTATATTTTGTGATAGGTGTGTACCATTGCCTTGTATATTCTATATCTATAACTATAATTGACAGTATTTGTTATCATAAATATTTATAATCAATAATATTGACATATAAATTTAAAAAGGGAATTTTGTGCAAAAACAAATAATTTTAAGACACGAAGCGGGAAAATTTGTTTCCGGTAGTTGGCAACACTGGTTAAAAGTATAAAATCTGTGAAAAAGTTGTTTTAATGATGTATTCCGAAATTGAACCACGGTAACCACTGAAAATGGTTACGGTTTAATCGCGGTTACTAAGTTAGCGGCACCGGGCTAGAAAAACGGAACGCTTATCTCTCTAACATTTGGTAACCAGCTAACTTCAAAAATTTAAGATAAGTAGTTGAAATCTATGAAGACAAACTAAATCTTAACACGTAATACATGCATACAAGTGCTCGTACGGTCCTCCTTGGCCTATACATTAGTAATTAGTATATTTTCTATATGCTCATCTGTCATGAGCGAAAATGTAACCGCACCATGGTTACTGAAAAAGTAACCGTAGTTAACGTGGTTCAATTTCGGAATACACTATAAACAGAACTTTCTGTTTTCTAGGGGAGAATAGGTTTTTAATTGTGGAGGCATGTGACATTTTAAAAAAAAATGTATTCGAGGTCTGTCCAATAAATACACGAACTGGGATCATAAAAACTATATTTTCCAAAATTTAGAGTACATCAATCTTATCCCCTTCAAAATTCTCTTCATTTGTAACAATACACTTGTCCCATCTCCGTTTCCATTGTTCAAAACATCCCTGGAAGTCCTGAGAAGTTAGGCTCTTCAGCTGCTTCGTCGTTTCGCATTTGATCGTTTCCACATCGTCCCAGTGCCGCCCATGCATGACCTTTTTGCATTTCGGGAACAAAAATAAATCGCAGGAGGTTAAGTCTGGTGTGTAGGGAGGGTGATCTAGCGTGGTGATCGAATTACGGGCCAGAAATTGGCGGACAATCGTTGCTGAATGTGCAGGCGCATTGTCGTGATGCAGCAGCCATCCATCACCATCACACAAATTTGGTCGCACAAATTAAATTACGAACTATCTTCGAAATCTTTTTAAAAAATTATTTAAACTCCAAACGTACAAAAGACTTATGGTAGCTCTTGTTATTAAGAAGGTACATCTACTACTGATTATTAATTACAATTACACATGTTTTTAACTGATAAAAGATTAGTCATTGCTGATGACAACAGGCGCTCATATAACAAGCGCGTGATTGATAATGAATGCCAACTGGCAACAAAATGGCTAGCCGTAATATGAAGCCGTACGGCTTGTGATATGAATATAACTCACACGACGCACACGATCCCTCAGGCGTTTGAGAACTTTCACGTAGAAGGCAGCAGTCACTGTTTGTCCTTCAGGAAGAAATTCATGATGGCCAACACCATGAATGTCAAAAAAAAACGAGCAGCATGACCTTGATTTTTGGTCGGCTTTTTCGACATTTTTTCGTTCGTGGTTCATCTTTTCCTTTCCATTCAAAGAGCTGTTTTTTCAGTGTGTTATCTTCATAAACAGCCCTCAACATTTCATGAATTTCCTGAGAACTTTTCCCAAGTTTTACCAAAAATTTGATGTTGAGTCGTTGTTCCATCTGTTCATCAATCTCCATCGTCGACAAGAGCAAAAAAGGGCGCCACAAAAAAAATCTCACCTCTAGTTGTACGCTTACCTCGACAGTCTGACGGTTACTGACGCTCCAGTAGATCTACCCGCAACAGAGCAGCTAGTGCACATGACCTAACACCTAACATCACCTTAAAGCCACCTTAGTAACTCAGTTCCAGAGATGTTTATGTATAACCTAGATACCCAACTTCGTTAGTCTCAAACCACGTAAAAGTGAAGCCTCAAGGTCAAGAGGCGGCCATTTTTTTAAAAAGGCAAAATATTAATGTATGATATGGTAAATATGAAATAAAACTTAGAATATAATTAATATATGAAGGTTATCACAAATAAATTGTTATTAAATTGGTGAAATAAAACGCAATACTTGTTCTTAAACACTATTTATTGATTAGAAAATAATATTAGTTTATTTAACACTTTCGCTGCGTACGACGCACACGTTGCGTCCTGTATGTTGTTGAACCATTGCGCACGCCGCAACAAGTGCGTCCTGTACTCTATATTGTTTCAACCGGCATCGTTCCGTCAGTTTTGTAAAGAGAACACTGTGCGTTGGTCAGCATTGTCAGACGACTACAGAAAAGTGATTTGTGGGGGTTAGTTTACAGTTTTTTTTTTGCGTCATGGAGACAACGACCAGGTCTATTTACAACTCAAAAGGGCTAAAATAATGGCTATTACATAAATAAAAGATAAAACATCAAGCAAATAAACATGAATTGTCTAACAATATGTTGATTTCAGAATTCAAGAGGCTGGACGTATAGGTGCGTCGCTAGCACTGCCGAACAAAAGATGTCCACAATGCTGCCGACGCACCGTAGGCGTTAATAAAAAATACTGAAAAATAAGAGTAAAGACTTCTACATACACACAATATTAACAAATTGAGAACAAAACTAGAATTGCACCAAAACTCATTACCGCATTACGGCTGCGACGCGTGAATTTATACGCAGCGAACGTGTTAATTTGTCTTTTGCTAACAATTTAATTCTGATTGGAGCACTTTGCAATACTGTGCAATCTAATTTTTATATACTGCTTGCAAATATATCAAATTAGATCAATTTTGTGATTATTATCCAAAGAAATTTCACAATGTAAATGAGAAAAAATATTTTTTTCACTGGCAAAACGATTAATAAATTATAAAATGTACTATTTTTCTTTCAATATTATTTGTATTTGAAAATGTTTTTAAATTATTAGTGAAAATATTAATTTCTGTTTCAGTAGCTTTAATTATTTTAAAAACGCTTTCTGATGGGGAAACTAATCCTCCATTTTTTTTTAAATCGGTTAAAACTGAAAATTTATATTTGTGAACGTAATTATGGTCCAATGTTATTCAGTTTTCAGCCCAATAATTACATGATTTTTTATTTACAACCCTTCTGCTATTTTCTTTTTGTTTTAAATAGCTAGGAAAAGCGGAAAATATCGTAGGGACTGCAACTGGTTTCAATTTTCGAATATAAGTCCCCGTCCTAACTAAATAATCATTTTCTTTAAAATGATCGCTGCAAAGTTTGTTAGCTTTAGTTGGGGTAAGCTTTTCTCCTTACATTTATAATGCAAGATTTTAATATATGTTTATTTTTCAAAGGAAATCTAAAAGATATAAAATAATGTATTTACATAAATTATATTACTCACATTCTACATACAAATATTTTAACTTTATTTTCCATTTAATTGTTATATGGTTTGATTGAAAAACCCAAAAAATTACACCTTTCCCCCAGTTTTAAATCTATTCGATGGTAAATAACTAAAAAAACACAGTTCTTTACAATACAAATAATGTATTGACAAAATCTTCGTTCCTGTTCTCGTTCTCGTTCCCGGGCTATTGTGTAGTATATGCCGTAAGTAGATCACTTTATAATCGTAAATTGTCTTTCAAAACATTAGTTATATATTACAGTACAGTACATACTTTTAAATTATCACAAATCTGAATAGACGTAAAATACTTAGACACGAAATTGCTGGCTTCATTTTGCGCACGGAGTCAGGCATCTAGCTTATACAACACGTAAACATCTCTGCTCAGTTCGCGTATTTATTGTACAGACCTCGTACAAGAACTTTTGATGTTATTTTCTTTATATGACTTCGTATCTCAATAAAAGTACCAAAATTATTCAATACCTTAATGTCCGACCGTTACGTTATTGTTATCATAACAACCCTGCTTTCAGATTTGTTATATACCAAATAACACCCTAGGGTGTGTTATATATTTGACGTTGTTGCTATTGGGTACAGAATATAGAAACTCTGAGGATTGAAAATTAGGGTACCTATATACTCAGGGTATGGCCATGACGTGCTCGCGTTTCGTAAGCCATTAGAGAGCCTCTGTCATATTCGTTGTTGTTGCGTAAATTATTATGTATTTTCGTGGCTACTTGCTTTATTTTAATGCAAAACACATTTAATTATACTTCTAATATTTACTTAAAATGTAAGTAATACTTTTATTTTATTTATTTGTATATTTTCTTGAGATACTGACTGCGATGACTGGCAATATTGAAAACACATAAAAATGACCAATATTAAGCACAAACATTTAATTTTTTAAAAGGTAAGTTTAAAATATATACTTATTATATAATAATAACCACAGTTATTAAATTTGATGTGATAAGAACAAACCATATCATATGCTATACATAACCTCTAAATCTATGTGAAAAGTAAAATATATAAAGTTACTTACAATTTCAGGCATAAGATATCCCACTTGAGTAACAATTTTGTTGTCCACAATGTTGCATTTGTTATCATTTGAGCACATAAAGCACAAATCAATCATGGAACGCATGTTCAATAAATTCTCTAATCACTTTCACTAAACAATATCTACAAAATATTTGTTTACAAACAAATAATTTGTAGTAGATTGCAAGAAAGATTAACAGTTCGATTTATAACTCTGCACTACACTGCATGTGTTATTACATCTATACAGGTTAGAAGATTTTTGTTTTACAATTTGTATCATAGATGGCACTGTAATATAAAGCTTGATATACACTATTTCTACCCGTGAGAGTCTAGCAATAACTTCCCAGCAATATTTTTATTAGTGGTCTATCGTTCATTAAAGTGCTGGAAACTTATATTCTGGCTACGCCAACTTCAGATTGTAGACATATGTATTAGAGGGAACACGCGAAGCGTCCTAATGTCCATACATCGCCCCGTTCAATTCTAGCTTCGTTCAGTTTCATAACGTTCAAATCTTGAACATGAAGTTGGCGCGCACCAAAACGTTCATTTCTTGCCCTGTTCAAATACCTACTTCGCGCGCTCCCAAATTTATACAGTACAAATTGCAAAGAAATATGTTTTATTCAGTAGAAATACATTTATGCTTTTTGAGAATGTTAATACGAGGTGTGTTCAAAAACTATCGCGAATTTTGAATTTTCGCGGGTTACGTATATTCGAATTTCGATCTTTTTGTGGCTTTATGTTGGTACTCATGTCTCTCACTTATGTCGACAAGCTCGGCCATTTTGAATGTTCACTTAATTGTTGACAGCTGCTTTGCTTGCACGTGTTTTGGATCGTCTTCGATTTTTACCTATTCAAAAAAATGGAACAAAGAACCTGTATCAAATTTTGTGTGAAAAACGAAATTAAGTGCGCGGATGCATTCCGAATGTTGACTGTGGCATACGGAGAAGCTACCTTGGACCAAAGCAACGTTTATCGGTGGTACAAAATGTTCTCAGAAGGCCGAGAAGATGTGAACGACGAAAAGCGTGCCGGACGCCCGAGCACTTCAACAACAGACGAAAAAATTAATGAAGTGGAGAAAATGATATTGGCCAATCGTCGAATCACCGTTAGAGAAGTTGCTGAGGACCTAAACATATCGATTGGCTCGTGCCATTCGATTTTTATCATGATTTGGGCATGAGACGGGTCGCCGCGAAATTTGTACCAAAATTGCTCAATTGCGACCAAAAACAGCATCGCATGAACATTGCTAATGAGATGTTGGACGACCCAAATTTGCTCCAGAGGGTCATAACTGGTGACGAATCGTGGGTTTATGGTTATGACGTGGAAACCAAAGTTCAATCATCTCAATGGAAGCTGCCGCACGAACCAAGACCGAAAAAAGCGCGCCAAGTTCGGTCGAATGTGAAAGTTTTGCTGACAGTTTTCTTCGATTGCAGGGGCGTGGTGCATCATGAGTTCTTGCCACAGGGTAGAACGGTCAATAAGGAATATTACCTGCAAGTTATGCGCAATTTGCGCGAAGCAATCCGCCAGAAACGCCCGGATTTGTGGAAGAACAAAAATTGGCTTTTGCACCACGATAACGCCCCTGCTCACACATCGTTGCTTGTGCGCGACTTTTTAGCCAAAAACAACACACTAATGATGCCGCAGCCACCGTATTCCCCAGATCTGGCCCCCTGTGACTTTTTCTTGTTCCCTAAACTGAAGAGGCCCATGAAAGGACGACGTTACGCTACGCTTGACGAGATAAAGACGGCATCGAAGGAGGAGCTGAACAAGATAAAAAAAAATGATTTTTTGAAGTGCTTTGAAGATTGGAAAAACCGTTGGCACAAGTGTATAATATCTCATGGGGATTACTTTGAAGGGGACAAAATAGATATTCATGAATAAATAAATAATTTTTGAAAAAACACAAAATTCGCGATATTTTTTGAACACACCTCGTAGGTGTCGTAAAAATGTGGAAATGTCAAAAATTCAAATTAAAATAATTTTTTTATGTACTGTCAAGGTACATAGTAATGATATTACAAATGTATGGATCTTTATATACAGTAAAGTTTATAAATATATTTAATGTCCGACCGTTACGTTATTGTTATCATAACAACCCTGCTTTCAGGTTTGTTATATACCAAATAACACCCTAGGGTGTGTTGTAAATTTGACGTTGTTGCTATTGGGTACAGAATATAGAAACTCTGAGGATTGAAAATTAGGGTACCTATATACTCAGGGTATGGCCACCAGAGTGATTCTAGCGGCCAATTCTAGCGGCCACTTCTGTAACACAACCTATTGTGAACAAACATTATACATTGCATTACCATGACCTAACAGATATATCAGTGGTAATTATTATAGAAATTAAGGAATAAATGACCATAAAGTATATATTAAACGAAAGAATAAATAAAAATAATACATATAAAAGTATCAGACGCCGGTAATTTATTAATTTTGATGATACTAACCACATAAACTTTATAGGTTATGGCAGTATATAATCAACAAAAGTATGTATTCCCTAAATATCTTGAGAGTGCCGCATTGAAATTATTATAAATAAATAGTATGTATTATAACAAATATACTCTTATATATTTTGTAATAGAACCACCCGTAGGGAATTTGTAAAAAAATAATAAAGTTTACATTATCTATCCTATGTGCATATTTTTTTAGATATCTCACATATAATGCCGCGTGCCGCCTTTAAATTACTATAAATAAATAATATATACTAAAACAAATTAATCAATATATATTTTAATGTGGCACCACCCGTAGGAGGGTGCGAAAAAAATCATAAAGATTG
This sequence comes from Harpalus rufipes, assembly GCA_951394225.1. NCBI lineage: Eukaryota > Metazoa > Arthropoda > Insecta > Coleoptera > Carabidae > Harpalus > Harpalus rufipes. The sequence goes on along the minus strand of OX596290.1, from coordinate 9,954,624 downwards.
TGCGACTCGACTTATATTTTCGTATAATCTTAGATATCGCCTATATAAGTCCGCGTGCCGCCATAAAATTATTATAAATAAATAATATATATTATAACAACTTATTTAATATACATTTCAATATGGCACCACCCGTAGAGGGGTGTGAAAAAAATTCATAAAGATTTTACGAGTCGACTTATATTTTTCGTATATTCTTAGATAACTCCTATATAAGTTCGCGTGCCGCCATGAAATTATTATAAATAAATAATATATATCATAACAACTTATTTAATATACATTTCAATATGGCGGCACCCGTAGAGGGGTGTGAAAAAAAATCATAAAGATTTTACGAGTTGACTTATATTTTTCGTATATTCTTAGATAACTCCTATATAAGTTCGCGTACCGCCATGAAATTATTATAAATAAATAACATATATCATAACAACTTATTTAATATACATTTCAATATGGCGCCACCCGTAGAGGGGTGTGAAAAAAATTCATAAAGATTTTACGAGTTGACTTATATTTTTCGTATATTCTTAGATAACTTCTATATAAGTTCGCGTGCCGCCATGAAATTATTATAAATAAATAATATATATCATAACAACTTATTTAATGTACATTTTAATATGGCGCCACCCGTAGAGGGGTGTGAAAAAAAATCAAAAATTTTATGAGACACCTTGCATTTTTGTATAATCTTAGATATCTCCTATATAAGTCCGCGTGCCACCATAAAATTATTATAAATAAATAGTATATATCATAACATCTAATTTAATATACATTTTAATATGGCGCCACCCGTAGAGGGGTGTGAAAAAAATTCATAAAGATTTTACGATTCGACTTATATTTTTCGTATATTCTTAGATATCTCCTATATAAGTTCGCGTGCCGCCATGAACTTGTTATAAATAAATAATATATATTATAACAACTTATTTAATATACATCTGAATATGGCGCCACCCGTAGAAGGGTGTGAAGAAAAATCATAAAGATCCGTCCTAGGAAAGGAAAGTACAAATAAAATTATAATAACCATTTCTCTTCGTAACATTACATGAAGTTAGCATGTATAGATGAATAAATAATAATTAGAGAAAAAAGAATAATTAATTATAAGATCTAACAAAACAAATTCCCCAGGAGCTAAGTGTAAGTTTGGCTTTCAAAACGCGGCAATTTCAACAAATTTAAATTTGTGTAGTATATCCCATTTACCTAGATATATTTTTCATATATCTCCTATATGAAATATGAATCTGTTTCGCTTACGAATTATTATAAATAAAAAGAATAACAATTATAATAAATTACTCCTTATTTTTTGTTGCAGTGTTACGCTACGGGGAGGTACAAAAAAATTAATAACTTGCTTTCATATCAATTCATTATAAACAACAACAAAATATCTAGAAAAGATTTAGACTGAGCTTGACTTATTACATATTTATGACGAATGAACATTATGATTAATTTTCTGTTTGAATATTATTAATTAGAAAATAAGGAGCTCATAATTTATGGAAAGGAAATGAAGTAAGAAATATAATAACAAAAATTAACATAATCTAAAGTATATTTTTATTATAATATAAATATATATTGTAACGGTTTTTATTTATATGGGTGAAGTGTAAAACATAGACAAATATTATTAACAAAAGAACACGTTTATTAAACGAATAATTAAATTAAATATTAAAAGGTAATAAAACAACTAACACTATGATTAAATAATTATAAACATCAAGAATATTATTAAATGCTTAAACACTACGATTATTTATTTAACTAACATTTATATCACAACACTTATTTATGTAACTACATTTATTTATGTCAACAACTGTTTATTTATATCACCGAGTTCATATCTGGTCACTAGTATGTATGAGACTGTCTCCCGCTGCTCTCCCGACGCTATTTATAACAATCTAGAAGCCTTCCAAGCGACAATGACCGGTATACAAAGGAATGAGGTCACAGCGCAATTAGCCTGTCTCAGCGCGTCGGGGATTGCATTATCGCTCTGGTATGTTCTTTCGAAGGGATTACGTCATTGTTCGCGAACATGCTATCAGTAGCGGCGCATGCATAATTTTCTCTCAGGGGCGCACGTTACACTGCCCCCTCCTTTAGACTGTTTCGTCCCGGAACAGTTCTCGATGGCAATATCTGCACGTATTTTACCCTTGGTACATTTGAAAGTTCACGTGGTACACCAAACCGGCATACACACTCTTTGACTTCAACCCACTTGATGAAGACAACCACGATGTATTTATTTCCGTCTTCTCTTTCTGGAAATGGTCCGGCCACGTCAATTGCAATGCGCTCAAATGGACTGCCCACGTTATATTGACGCATTGGAGCTCTTCGCCGTTCATGCGGACCGTTGCTTCCAGCGCAAACCACACATTCCCTGCACCAGTCTTTAACGTCTTCCTTGCAGTTAACCCAGTAAAATCGCTGGCGCAATCTTTCTAATGTTTTGTTGACTCCAAAATGGCCACCTCCAGATCCGTTATGGATCTCTTTTAACACGTCTGGTACTGTACTCTTACGAATAACCAACTGAGTTCTCTTCTCAGTTCCATGGCATTCTCAACCACACGCTTTAACAGGCCATCAATCACCATGGAGTCACATTGCACCCAGTACGATTTTACCATCTGTGACTGTGATGCAACATCTTCCCATATTGGTTTGCTCTCGTCGCTTTCCATTCCAGTACTATTTTCAGTCGGGTCTTTTCGTAGTCCATCGGGCTGCCTACTATCGTTGACTACTGTTATTCTGGCAATGGTGGAATGTTTTTTTTTTCTTCTAGTCGACTACCACATTTGCCTCCCTTAGCATGGCCTTTTGAACAATGCGTCGACGCTACTTCCCTGCCTTTCAAGTTCCTTTCTCTGTCTTGACTTTCTTCTTCCTTGTGGTGAGAGGTATGACATCATCGTCATCGTTATCTATCTCGAGTTTTCGTTTCCTACTCGAGCTGTCCATACGAATCGCCAAGGCACATCCTCCCCGCTGTCTTCAGGCCCCGTTCCAAAGTCCCTAGATTGCAATCGCAGCTGCTCGTCGGAGAACTATTCATTTCAGGTTGGCTTTCCTCTTACTGGAATTTTTTCCTAGATTTCTTCTTAATTGCTTGCTGAACACGCTCTCTTTCTCTCGCGTTCTTTTTTTTTTGCTTCCGTCTTCTTTCTTCATATCCATCCTTGATATCAACGGATTCGTCCTTTACCTCTAGTATTTCTGCCTACATTTCTTTTTTTTAATTTCTTACTAAGCACGCACTTCTTCTCTCACGCGGTCTCTTTCTTTTTCGCTTCCGTCTTCTTTTGTAACAGCGGAGTTTCTTTCTTCTAGCAAACACTTCGTTTATAATTCGTCGCACTTTTTCATCTATGGCTTCGGTATTTTCATTTCCCTCAGCATAATTATTTCGCACTCGCGATTGGTAAAGTGAAACTTGTTTGGCAGTTTCATGATCTGATACATATGAGAGTGCGTCAACCATAGCTTTTGGGCGGCCTAATTGCTGTGCTTGCTGAGTATTGCTGTCTCGAACTCCGAAGATGAGTCTCTGAGTGGCCAGGTACTCCAAATCCTTGTCAGGAGCTGTACGATGTGTGGGACGAACTGAACGAGTTACATCGGCTCCAAATTGTTGTAGATTTTCTTCAGTTTTTCTAGAAGTCTTCTCCCATCCTTGTTTCAATATTTGTTCCAGAAATCCAGAATTCTCCAATTTCCGTTCCAATATTTGCTCCGTAATTCCAGAATTCTCCTCCAATTTCCGCTCCAATCTTTTCTCCATGATTTCAGAATTCTCCTCTACTCTTCCAGAATTCACCTCCAATTCCTGTTCCAATTTCTGCTCCAGAATTTCATAATTCTCCTCTACTCTTCCAGAATTCGCCCCCAATTCCTCTTCCAATTTCTGCTCAAAAATTCCAGAATCTTCTTCGGCTTTTCTAGAACTCTCGTTCAATTCACGTTCCATTGTTCTAGAATGTTCCATTAATTCTTCGTTCAGTACTCCGGAATTTTCCTCCAATTTTCTAGAACCTTCATGCAAATCCCTTTCCATTGTTCTAGAATATTCCTTTAATTCTTCGTCCTGTATTCCGGAATTTTCCTCCGCTTTTCCAGAACTTTCCTCCAATTTTCTTTCCATACGCTTTAAAGTTCTAGAATATTCTGTTAAAACTTTACAAATGTCGGATGCGTCATACGGAATTTCGAATAAGTAATCTTCAGGATTTTCACCAGCATCGATTAATGCTTGCCGCAGTCTTTCTTGAAGCACTGACTTCTTTCCCGTTGCTTCCAAATCTCGTTCTTCCAGTTCTGTCTTGAGATCACTTACTTTCAATTCACTTAGTTTTAATTGTTTAGGCATTTTATTTATTTCTATTTATTTACACTTCACAGTTTAACAACCCCACACCTGACACCAATTGTAACGTTTTTATTTATATGGGTGAAGTGTAAAACATAGACAAATATTATTAACGAAATGAATACGTTTATTAAAGGATAATTAAATAAGGATTAAATATTAAAAGATAATACAAACAACTAACACTATGATTAAATAATTATAAACACTAAGAATATTATTAAATGCTTAAACACTACGATTATTTATTTAACTAACATTTATATCACAACACTTATTTATATAACTACACTTATTTATGTTAACAACTGTTAAACTGTTTATTTATATCACTGAGTTCATATCTGGTTACTTGTATATATGAGACTGATCTCCCGCTGCTCTCCCGACGCTATTTATACACCGCATAACAATCTAGAAGCCTTCCAAGCGACAATGACCGGTATACAAAGGAATGAGGTCACAACGCAATTAACCTGTCTCAGCGCGTCGGGGATTGCATTATCGCTCTAGTATGTTCTTTCGAAGGGATTACGTCATTGTTCGCGAACATGCTATCAGTAGCGGCGCATGCATAATTTTCTCTCAGGGGCGCACGTTACAATATATATATATATATATATATATATATATATATATATATATATATATATATATATATATATATATATATTGAGTCACATTTTGAATAGACCAGAACAGTGAGGTTAGAATTTGCCATTGGCGCGAGTTTATATGGGAGACTGATTTTACAGACAAAGATATTTCATAAAAGTAATGAAGCAGCTGTTGATACTTTGTTTATTCAGTAATAGATTGCAACAGAAATCCTTAGAAAAGATAAAGTAAGAAAATTATTAGAAATTAAAATGCTATAAGCAAACCAAGATAGCATATGTCGTTGATAGTCCCTCACCTACCCATAAATAGGTCAAGTGCAACAATATACCTATTAAACTATACCGTGTGTCTGTCGTAAAGGTGTACATAGGAGATTAACATGAGAAATTAGTTTTTTGCAATTCCCTGCTCACCTAATTATTTTAAGCAAAAACGCAAATAAAAGTTTTAGGGCATAAAATTCTGCATCTAAATCAATAAACATAATTAACTTTACATGCTTTATAACGACAGAAATTAAATATGAAAATGTCGAAAATTACGTTGAAAATATCGATAGCCATGGAATTAACAAAAAATAAATAAAAGCTTGAAGTTTTATTTGTTAAATAAGTTATTTGACGTTTCTGACAACTTGATTTTGTCTCTGGTTTTGTTGTCTGATATTATTAAAAAATGAATATTTATACTAATGAAGAGCGTGTTTTCATATTAAAATGTTTTTATGGAGGTAATAGTTACCGCAAAGTGCGTGATTAATTTTCCGTTAAGTTTATGGATCGGCCGATTCCCAGTGCAACTACAATTGCTAAATTGGTGACAAAATTTGAAAAGACTGCTAGTGTGTCTTCAAAAAATACACGTGAGCCGCGTTATCAGAATGCAGGACGAGCAAATGAACGTGCCTTGCTGGAAGAAAGAGTGTTAGGAATGATAAGTGTAAACCCCTTCTGTAGTACTAGATGTATTGGAAATGAGTTGGGAGTTCATCACAGCATCATACATAATATTTAAAAAAAAAACGTACTATTCTTATAAAATGCAGTGTCACCAAGAACTTTTCCCATACGATGAAGAAAGTAGAAGAGTGTTTTGCGAAGATATGCAGATCCGGGCTAATAATGTTGAAACTTTTTTATCGTCCATTTGTTTTACCGATGAATGCACTTTCACGTTAAATAATGAACCCAATACCCAAAATACACGTTGTTGGGCAACAGAAAATCCTAAAATTAGTATTTCAACAAGGACACAATATCCCCAGAAATTTAATATGTGGGCTGGAATTTTAGGTCACCACATAATTGGCCCTTTTGAAATACGTGGCAATCTAAATACGGAGAATTATTTGGAGATGCTACAAAACGAAATTTGTCCTGCAATAGACGATGTTGTGCGCCCAGATCGAGAGGTCTGGTTCCAACACGATGGATGTCCTGCACACTATGGCAGAAACGTTATGGAATATTTGGATCTGGCATTTCCTGGGCACTGGATTGAACGAGGGGGTATTATAAACTGGCCTGCTAGATCTCCAGATCTTGCTCCATGTGACTTTTTTATGGGGTCACTTAAAAAAACAAATTTATAAACAAAGCCACGAAAACATAAATGATCTGAGAGATGCCATATGCCATATTTAATTAATGTCATCATATAACTCAGCGGCAACTATTTAATGTACAAAGGACGTTTTACAATAGATTAGGTTATTGTCTTGTCCAAAATGGTGCTGCAATTGAATATTTATGGTAACTATTATATTTAAATTATAATTACTTGTTATTCGTTTACTAATTATAAAACTGTTATTGTCCTACTTAACGATATTTGTCCAAATCAAATTGTTAGAAATGTCAAATAAGTTAACTTACGTTGTGATAGATAGAACGTTAAGCATTTATTTATTTTTTGTTCAATTCCATGGCTATCGATATTTTCAACGTAATTTTCGACATTTTCATATTTAATTTCTGTCGTTAAAAAGCATGTAAAAATAATTCTGTTTATTGATTTAGATGCAGAATTTTATGCCCTAAAACTTTTATTTGACGCGTTTTTGCTTAAAATAATTAGGTGAGCAGGGAATTGCAAAAAACTGATTTCCCATGTTAATCTCCTATGTACACCTTTAAGATAGACACACGGGGTGCGGTCCGAATCGTGCTATCATAGCTTACAGTGCTTAGACCGCTTACAGCTGGTCCGATTTGATTGAGCGCGCTGACGACTGTCAGGACGTTAACGATTCGGACCGTTCGTAAGCGCGCTTACTTCTTACTTGTCATTTATAACATATATAACCTCTGCTCAATGATTAACCAAGAAAAAATAGTTCTGATGGAAACAGTTTCCCTCATTTGTGAGAGCGATGATAGTGATTCAGAAATGTTTATTGATTCTTCGTCCTCGTCTTCGAGTTTAAGTAGTGACGAAGATGATGAAAGAATCCTATACGTCGCTCTTGTTATGGGAAATAGGAGACGTGAATTGGGGCGAAGAGCTTTACTTCGCTAACAACTTCCATTTGTCAAATTGCAGTCTGATATTAATAACGTTCTACAATGGTATTTAAAAAATAAATTGTATTTTAATGAGAATATAATTCCTTAGTCACGTGACATGTTTGCCGCCAATCAACATTCAGAATCTCCCTAGCTACGCGTTTATCACAGCGATGATAAAAAACAAGGAAATAAACACCGTATTTATAGTCGTTACTAAGGGATTTGTTTTCTTTATTTATGACATTGACAGTTAATTTTGAGTATAAAAATAAATAATAACAATAATTCATCATGTTTTAATACAATATGAATTTGTATATCAAAAGTTAGGTTAGATTGCAAAAATTCATTATTATTCTCTCATTAAATATAAGCTCGTGACATGATTAATAATCGAAGATATTGCTCGTGAAACCGGAGCAGCACATTTCAACTCGTCCTTCGGACTCGTGAAATCTCTGCAGCTCGGTTTCACTCGAGAATATCATCGATGATAATCATATCACTTGTTATAATTACGTATGAAAATAAATGTCAAGTTATGAGTATTACTCGTAAAAAGATTCTGTTGAATTTTAAGTACAATATTAATGATATATCTGCATCGAGTAACTTCAGTAATATATTGAAAGGATGTTAAATGCCTTCAAAAGTATGGGTTTTATATTGCGTATCACATATAATTTTCGTAATAAGAATAATTTACAATCTCTGTTTTCCGCAATTATACGCAGTAAACTCGAATATGGTTGCATAATTTAGAATCCATACCATGTATATCAAATACAATTAATAGAAAATGTTCAGAAAAGATTTCCCAAAATGTCTTACCATAGAATAAAACATGTATGGCCAAATTTGGATTATAAAGAATTATTAACTGCCTTTAATTTAGAATCGCTACAAACTCGTCGCGCTGGTCACTAAATTATATTTGTACAAAATTGTAAACAACTTGGTGCGATTCCACTCTCTTAGCAAGCTTAAATTTCTATTTAAAATCATGTAATGTCTGAAATACATCAACATTTTTATATTAAGTGTGCTAGAACTGCTTTAAGTTATAATTCACCTCTAAATTCAATATGTCTTACATTAAATTTTGTAAGCGCTGAATTAGATTTTTCGGACACTTTGTAATTCATTTAAAACAAACTTTATTCATTTATTAATAATTTGTAATATTACGATGGTTTATTTTAGATTTGGTGTCTTTTTCTACTGCTTCATTATTATTATTATTTTTCTTTGTTTACTATTAAGTATTATGTTTATGATGTACGTTGTTTATCTAGGTATAATAATGTTTATAACATACTCGTTATAAATACTGCATATGTACAACCTGTACCACTTCTTGTTATATGTAAAATTATTGTTATTGGGATTTATCCTGTAGAAATAAATATTACGAGTACATACTTCATTGTTCGGCGCGTAATGGCGTTAAATATAACAAGCTTGCTTACAGTGCTTACACTGTCTATGCTGTTCGACGTGAGCACTGTGAGCATGAAATGTTGACGTCACATCTGACGTCATACACCTCACAGCGCAAACTTTAAGCGTTGTATGATTCGGACCAACTGTTAGCGCGCTGTTGGTACTTACAGCGTGATTCGGACCGCACCCACGGTATACCGTTATCCGCTTTTGTCTAGCGCTCGAACACGTGTCTACAAGCGCATGCGCGCACATGCTGTAGGCGAATAACGAATCGAATGTTCCGGACATTTCTTGTGTGCCTTTTGGCGGTATATAGTTTAATATGTATATTAGTGCAACAAAAGCTATGCAGTGTACCGCAGTTGTAGGATCAAATCGGGTCATACGTTCATTGAATTTTGTAGTATTTTTGTTTATATAATTATAAACTGTGTACAGTTCATATGAATATTATTGTACTAATCAGGAAATAAAGGATCAGTATAGGTACTACATATAATGCTTTGTTTAAGACATTTAATTTTATGAGATTTCTCGGCCTTTAAAGTTGAGCTAATATTTCTTCTGTAAGATATTCACGAAGATCAAAATTATGTTCTTAGCGTTATAAACTGAGTTTGATTTTGACGCCCAACTTTGACCGTTACACTTTTCTGGTCCATTGTGACCATCAACCTTGAACTACCTTCTATCCGTCACTTTTAATACCGGATTGAAAAGTGCACGAATTTTATTACATAGTTCTAGAAAGTATATGCCTAAGATGGTGTCATGGTTAGAACCATGGAGGTAGGAATAATACGGAGAGAGTATTTGCAATCGCTAGTGAAATCGCTTCCCCCTCTACAATGTTTCCCATGTGATTTTAAAATTACAAGGTTATTGCTATCAATTATGCATTGCATGTTTCTGTACGTGTACATGTGTTTGAGAAATATTTGCCGTTTGTGACTTTTATATACATTTCGTGTTTTAATATTGATTTTTCTTTAGATCTTTCGCGAATCTTCACTACAATATGTACTACTACAGTACCTTCATCCGTCCCCACCGGGTTACATTCCTCTTGCTCATAATTCAAGTTTATGCTCGCTTCATATTATGGAGGTATAAAATAAATATGGAGGGGGTCTAAACTGTAAATCTCAGCGAGTGGATTGAAGCACGGTGGGAACGGACGCTACACGGAATTTTTTCCTATTAGAGTGGGGATACAGAGAGGTAAATTCAAATTGTAACTTGGAGTTGTACTGAAATTAAAACTTGTATAATACGAAAAGGAACTAAAAGAACATGTGTATCATACACTTAGCAATATTGTTTATTTAAATGTTTAAATATTAATACACTATTTGTGACAGTCGTAGTACGTCAGCCAGAATAACTGTACTTGTGTGTGTGTCAATAAATCTCATAGTTATAAATATCAGTGTATCAACTCAAAAATGCCTTACGCTCCACCATATATACCTATTAATTTGTACATAATACACAGGATTGACGGAAGGTATTGTGCTGGTCACATCAGATTTTTTACAATAAAACAAAGATTTAATAAAAAACATTAAGTTTATGTTTTATTTAATTAGTTAAAATAATTTTTACTTCTATGTTTGAACGGGAAAAAGTGAGATTTGGAGTAACTTAGAATAAAAAAAAATGACCTTATAATTTCAAACTGATATGGCACACAGAGGGGGATGCGGCTTCACTAGCGATTGCAAATACTTCCTCCATATTATTCCTACCTCCATGGTTACAACTATATCACGCCTACTCGCCTGATCCCATTAATCATTACTCTTTAAAAAAACACATTGTACATATAAACATTTAATTAGCAGATGGAATTATTCCATAGGCACTGAAGTGTTAAAAATAGTACGTAGAAGGGTAAGGGTGGAAATAATAATATTGTTAATCTATAGACCAATCAGTCAATAATAAGTATTCCCAGCTTTTAATAAAAAAGTTGTTTTGAGTAGAATTTTCCGTTTTCTAGAGGAGAATGGGATTTGAATTATAGAGGAATGTGGCGTTTGTAAAAAAATGTATACAAGAACTTGGACTTTTGCGGTTATTTTCTTTATATGACTTCGTATTTCAATATACGAGGGTGGATTGAAAAGTTTCCGGAATCACTGAGAAGGCCTTCGTATGAACTATCAAGAAATTTCAGTACAATCTATCAGTCTAATCATGAAAAGCGTCTGTGTCGATGATCTGCCTAACGTTAAATAGATGGATAAAAAGGAAGCTCGTACGGTGGAAGGAAAGACGGCAACGGAGATCAAGACCAGGTTGGATGCTGTCTTTGGGAATGCTTCACCTTCGTTTTCCACGATGAGTTTCTGGCTTTTGGAATTTAAGCGTGGCCGAACACACACCTATGACGAGCCACGTTCTTCAGGTGGCCCAAAATCGGCTATCACACCGGAAATTGTGGATAAAATTCATGATATGGTTCTCGTCCAATGAAAGTGCCTGAGATTGAGGAAGCCATAGGGATCTCTTATGAACATGTAGTTCATATTTTACATATGAGCTGGCCATGAGAAAAATATGCGCCAGGTGTGTGCCGCATTTGCTTAGTTTGGAGTAAAAGTACATTCGGGCACAAGCTTCTGCCGAAAAATTGGAGTTGGTAAAGAAAAATGCGGTCGATTTTAAAAGACGTTTCATAACGGATGAAACTAGAATACACCACTACACTCCAGAGACGAAAATTCAATCGAAAGCGTGGATTGGACACGCTCCGAAAAAAACGAAGTCAGTTCAATCGGCAGGAAAGGTGATGGCATCAGTCTTTTGGGACGTCAAAGGCATTCTGCTAATTATCTTGATAAAGGAAAAACTGGACAATACTACGCCACACTTTTAGACAAGCTGAAATCAGCAATTCAAGAAAAACGCCCGGGAATGGTAAAGAAAAAGATCTTGTTTCACCACGATAATGCGCCAGGTACGTGAAGCTGACACAACCATTCCGGCACAATCACACGAAATCAATCAGAAAATTTAGTACTCATTAATTACTAATTAATTACCCAAAAACCAAATTTATTACGGCTGCTTTTTAAAAAATACATAGGGTTGTGCTAGCTTATGCGTTAAGCTAGCACAACCGCAAAAAATACAATAGAAAATATCAAACACCATGCTACTAATTAATTACTAATTTATTACTAACTAATTGTTAATTAATTATTAATTAATTACACCCATTGCATTGTGAAGGGGAAGAACACATACAATATACTTTTTAACCATTAGACAATAATGAACTGTTAATGAAATTCGTGAAATAATATCGTAACACAATTTTAAATATTGTCTAATTCATATACATTTTACGATTCATTAATCGATCAGTCAATGTAGAAAACGACTGATCAATTACTACACTTCAAAATTGTAATTAATTCTAAACTTGATTTTCGGTATTGATTTTTCGATTATTGCACTTCAAAATGCATAACAATTGGTTGTGTTCAAGTAATCAAATCGAAACTTGATTTGGTTGATTGAGTAATTGTATCACAACTTGTTGTGCTCCAGTATCCAATTTGAAACTTACACAACCAGTTCTAATGCATTTATAAGTGCATCAGTCGATTAATCAATATCGAAACTCAAGTGTTAAATTAATTACTCGAGCACAACCCATTCTAATGCATTTATAAGTAGGTACATCAGACGATTAATCAATATCGGACCTCATGTGTTGTATTAATTACTCGAGCACAACTAAGTCTAATGCATTTATAAATGCACCAGTCGATTAATCAATATCGGACCTCAAGTGTTGTATTAATTACTCGAGCATGGTGTTTGATATTTTCTATTGTATTTTTTGCGGTTGTGCTAGCTTAGTTTAGTTAACCGAAGTTTTACTGTATATATATCGGAAACTTTTCAATCCACCCTCGTAAGTTCCAAAGTTATTAAATATCTTTAAAGAAAAGTAAAATATTTTAAAGTTACTTACAATTTCAGGCATAAGATATTCCACTTGAGTAACAATTTTGTTGTCCACAATGTTGCATTTGTCATCATTTGAGCACATAAAGCACAAATCATTTATGGAACTCATGTTTAATAAATTCTCGAATCACTTTCACTAAACAATATCTACAAAATATTTATTTACAAACAAATAATTTCTAGTAGTTACAAGAGAGATTAACACAGTTCGATTTACAACTCCAAACTAAGGTGTAACACCTATGTGAAAACCAGGTGAAAACAGCAACGGCAACGATCAAAAGAATGAACGAAAGCGCACCATTACACAAAATCGTGCGCAATACTACTAACCAGCAACGGAAAGTAGTATTGATAACACGTATAGTACTCAAGACAAAAAAAAATTATTTAAACGAGTGTATCGCTTTGATATTTATAATAAATATAAACAATAGTTTCAATTATATACCATGTTATGCGTTATGAGGCGTAGGGCAAGAACTTTTTCTAGAGAAGTAGATAGGTATAGTACGATTCAGAATTTAAGTAAATTAGGTATTTAACTATTGTGTAATGGTTTCATATTATCAATAATTATAAACAATAGTCCTAAGAACACTAGTATTCAAACCACTATGCGTTACGCTACGTCGGGGATGAACTACGTTACACAATTGTTTTAATAACTAGTTTAATTAATTTCTGATTTGTATTATTCCTATCTACTTCCGTGGATAAAAATTTGTAGTTCATCCCTTACACCGCGTAACGCATAGTGGTTTATATAGTTGTATTCTAAGGACTATTGTTTATAATTATTGATAATATGAAACCGTTACACAATAGTTTAAATACCTAATTTATTTAAATTCTGAACTGTACTATACCTATCTACTTCCCTGAAAAAATTTCTTGCCCTACACCTCGTAACACGTAACATGATATATAATTGAGACTATTGTTTATATTTATTATAAATATCAAAGCGATACACTCGTTTAAATAAATTTATTTATGTCGTGTTTTTTGACTTTGTGTAACGGTGCGCTTTCGTTTACTCGTTGCTGCAATCTTTTGACCGTTGCCGTTGCTGTTTTCACACTAGTATTATATTAACCTCTGTTGTAATTACTAGAAATTATTTGTTTGTAAATAAATATTTTGTAGCTATTGTTTAGTGAAATTAGAGAATTTATTGAACATGCGTTCCATGATTGATTTGTGCTTTATGTGCTCAAATGATAACAAATGCAACAATGTAGACAACAAAATTGTTACTCAAGTGGAATATCTTATGCCTGAAATTGTAAGTAATTTTATACATTTTACTTATCTGTAAAGGTATTGAATAACTTTGGAATTTATATTGAAATACGAAGTCATATAAAGAAAATCACTTCAAAAGTTCAAGTTCTTGTATACAATTTTTTTTCACCGCTATATTCCTCCACAATTAAAATCCTATTCTGCTCTAGAAAACAGAAAGTCCTATTTAAAATTTTTTCAAAGATTTTATGAAAAGCTGGGAGTAATTATTATTGACTATAGATTAACAATATTATTATTTCCACCCTAAGCCTGATTTATAGATTGCATAGAATAGAATGGAATAGAATAGAACAGAATAGCACAGGGAATAGAAATATAAACCAATGTAAATGCATGGAACCATTTATACTTGCACAGAATGGAATAGAATTAGGAAATAACCAAATTTTATTTCTTATTCTATTCCATTCGGCTTGCTCCGTTAATATTCGTGTGACTTCGTTGCTTTTGGCCCATCCCCTAACCTAAAAACTTACTGTGGGCTACAGTTTTTCTGCAGAAATACTATCTTTTTTAGCAAAAACAAACAATGCTATTATTTACTTGGTTCTAAATGAAATTAGTGAAAGAAAAAATAACCAATAAATTAGTTAATTTAGTGTAAAAGTGTTACAAAAGTGACGTCATTCTATTCCAAACTATTCTATTCCATGCAATCTATAAATGGATTTAAAAATTTCTATTCCTATTCTATATCATTCCTTATTCTATTCTATTCCATTCTATCCTGTGCAATCTATAAACCAGGGTTGTTACGTAAAAACCAGGGTAGTTAAAACCACTGGTTTTAACCGGTTTAACTGGCCTGGATTTAACCAGAGTGATTCTAGCGGCCAATTCTAGCGGCCACTTCTGTAACACAACCTATTGTGAACAAACATTATACATTGCATTACCATGACCTAACAGATATATTAGTGGTAATTATTATAGAAATTAAGGAATAAATGACAATAAAGTATATATTAAACGAAAGAATAAATAAAAATAATACATATAAAATTATCAGACGCAGGTAATTTATTAATTTTGATGATACTAACCACATAAACTTTATAGGTTATGGCAGTATATAATCAACAAATGTATTTATTCCCTAAATATCTTGAGAGTGCCGCATCGAAATTATTATAAATAAATAGTATGTATTATAACAAATATACTCTTATATATTTTGTAATAGAACCACCCGTAGGGAATTTGTAAAAAAATAATAAAGTTTACGTTATCTATCCTATGTGCATATTTTTTTAGATATCTCCTATATAATGCCGCGTGCCGCCTTGAAATTAATATAAATAAA
The DNA here is from genome assembly GCA_951394225.1 of Harpalus rufipes. Lineage (NCBI taxonomy): Eukaryota > Metazoa > Arthropoda > Insecta > Coleoptera > Carabidae > Harpalus > Harpalus rufipes. The sequence continues at coordinate 9,939,035 of OX596290.1, read as the reverse complement.
TAGTATGCATTGTAACAAATTATATAATATATATTTTAATATAGCATCACCTGTAGGAGGGTGTGAAAAAAATTCATAAAGAAAGTGTGACCCGTCCTTCATTTTTATTTAATCTAAGGTATCTCCTATATAAGTTCGCGTGCCGCCTTTAAATTACAATAAATAAATAATATATATTATAACAAATTAAACAATATATATTTTAATGTGGCACCACCCGTAGGAGGGTGCGAAAAAAATCATAAAGATTGTGCGGCTCGACTTATATTTTCGTATAATCTTAGATATCTCCTATATAAGTCCGCGTGCCGCCATAAAATCATTATAAATAAATAGTATATATCATAACAACTTATTTAATATACATTTCAATATGGCGCCACCCGTAGAGGGGTGTGAAAAAAATTCATAAAGATTTTACGAGTCGACTTATATTTTTCGTATATTCGTAGATATCTCCTATATAAGTTCGCGTGCCGCCATGAACTTATTATAAATAAATAGTATATATCATAACAACTTATTTAATATACATTTCAATATGGCACCACCCGTAGAGGGGTGTGAAAAAAATCATAAAGATTTTACGAGTCGACTTATATTTTTCGTATATTCTTAGATAACTCCTATATAAGTTCGCGTGCCGCCATGAACTTATTATAAATAAATAATATATATTATAACAACTTATTTAATATACATTTCAATATGGCGCCACCCGTAGAGGGGTGTGAAAAAAAATCATAAAGATTTTACGAGTCAACTTATATTTTCGTATATTCTTAGATATCTCCTATATAAGTTCGCGTGCCGCCATGAACTTGTTATAAATAAATAATATATATTATAACAACTTATTTAATATACATTTCAATATGGCGCCACTCGTAGAGGGGTGTGAAAAAAAATCATAAAGATTTTACGAGTCGACTTATATTTTCGTATATTCTTAGATATCTCCTAAATAAGTTCGCGTGCCGCCATGAACTTGTTATAAATAAATAATATATGTTATAACAACTTATTTATTATACATTTCAATATGAGGCCACCCGTAGAGGGGTGTGAAAAAAAATCATAAAGATTTTACGAGTCGACTTATATTTTTCGTATATTCTTCGATAACTCCTATATAAGTTCGCATGCCGCCATGAAATTATTATAAATAAATAATATATATTATAATAACTTATTTAATATACATTTCAATATGGCGCCACCCGTAGAGGGGTGTGAAAAAAATCATAAAGATCCGTCCTAGGAAAGGAAAGTACAAATAAAATTATAATAACCATTTCTCTTCGTAACATTACATGAAGTTAGCATGTATAGATGAATAAATAATAATTAGAGAAAAAAGAATAATTAATTATAAGATCTAACAAAACAAATTCCCCAGGAGCTAAATTTACCGAGTGTAAGTTTGGCTTTCAAAACGCGACAATTTCAACAAATTTAAATTTGTGTAGTATATCCCATTTACCTAGATATATTTTTCATATATCTCCTATATGAAATATGAATCTGTTTCGCTTACGAATTATTATAAATAAAATAAAGAATAACAATTATAATAAATTACTCCTTATTTTTTGTTGCAGTGTCACGCTACGGGGAGGTACAAAAAAATTAATAACTTGCTTTCATATCAATTCATTATAAACAACAACAAAATATCTAGAAAAGATTTAGACTGAGCTTGACTTATTACATATTTATGACGAATGAACATTATGATTAATTTTCTGTTTGAATATTATTATATAAAGAACTTTTGTCGATATTAATCTTTTGATATGAAACTTTTCTCCCATATGGCTGTGTCGTGTCTCAAGTGATGGAAATACGTTTTTCATTAAAAACTCTTTCACAGTGCAATTAATGTGTTCATATATACATTTTTTCTATTGGAAGCCTTCTGTTTGTCACTGTCAACATTCTTCTTAATTATTTATTTTTTACTTTGTAGCCCATATATTAAAAACTCCTTCCGAAGGAACAACAAAACTATCTACGAATTAAAACATGCACATTGAAAAATAACATAAAACAATTTTAGAAATAACAATATGTACTCGCTCTTGTTTGGCAATATAGCTTCAGTTGCATCTTAGGATGTTATACATTTAATAGAACTATTTGCGCAAGATACCCACTAATGTATGTGACTTTTTTTTCGAATATTCGGGCAAGGATAATTAAAGTGAAATTTCGTAACTGTTTTCTTCGAGCAAATCTTAATTTAATTCCATATTTCTTAATAATTTTTATATCGTTTATGTCTACGGTTGGCATAATCTTCGATTTAATCGTATATTTAAAAGAGAAAAGTACGTCTGCATATTCTTATTGGACATTAGCTTGACTGCTACCACAAATTGCATTATGCAGAAATTTATTTTTTTGTAACTATTGTAAAACATCAACGCCGGTGAATTATTATTCCACCCATTTTTAGTGAATGTTTCGATCGAAGTTGATGGATATTAAGATCTTGAAGTCGTTCATAATTTCTATTTCTTCCATTAAAACGTTTTGTTTTCGACTGAATGTTTCTGCAGGCTGACTGTAAATTAAATAGATAATTTATTTAATTTATTTTGAATATGAAAATAATTTAACTGTAATCTGCTATATCTAAATTGATTGCTGTTGTTAATGAGACTGACTCTGTAGAATCGTTGAAGAGACATTATTATCCATCGTAGGTATGGTTGTTCAACTTCGTTTGGCGAAAAAAAAAAATTTTTTTCATTCATTTACATGTTTTTGTTGATGACGCTAGTGCTGAATATTTATCTTTACATTTAGTCATTGTTAAATATAAAGTAGGTTTTGCAAATAATTACATTATTCAGATATTTTATGAAATTTTCTGGAAGGAAATAGTCGGAGCAGATAACTGACAGTGGAAACTTTCCAATAACAGCATCCAATTCCAATCTTTCTTAATATTTGTAAATATTCTGTAAATAATAATACACAAATAATTTACATACATATGCCTCCCTACCAACTCATTTACGTACAAAACACCAAGTAAACTCGCTCAAAATGTAAAAAAGTGAAAATTAAAACAAAATCAAATCATACCACATCTAACAAAGTATAATGACATTTGCGAACTTTACAAAGTAAAATGTTACTATGCATGTCAATTATTATTTATTATTAATTTTAAAGCGTTGATTGATTCTTCTTGAAAATAACTACATTTATTGTTTCTATTTATAAATAATATTGCACTACTTTCAGATTGCAAATAAACTAGAATTTCTATTTTCAATTTCCGTAAAAGTTATTTTATTCTTCTAATATGGCACGACTGGTATGCGCGCGCAATTAGCGTCTTGATGTAAAAAGGCGGTATTTAAATTATTACAACGCTAAATACTGGATATATCTCCCATGATACAAACGTGGTCTAAATAGTTATTTAAAATACAATAGAATCTGTTTAGTACGATTTCGTTTATAACGGCCAACCGTTTTTAACGACGTAGATACATCATCCGGTTAATACGACGTAATGTCGCCGGTTCCTTGACGGTCGCTCTATCCGGGTTTTACTGTATTTGTATTTTGAATACATTACTGTTATAATTCTTATAAACACAATTGTTAGCTTAATAATTTGATTAATTTGAGAATTAAATAGGTAATTTAACAAAATAAATCCACAATGTTATTAGCATTGTTATGACATTTTTTTAACTAAGATATAATCTAATTAGATTCTAATATAAAATAGATTCCGAAATACCTTATCGCTCCACTGTATTATTACCACTTGGATTTAAAGGCACCAAAGTATAGAAGTCAATACTATTCAAAAAAATATTAGTAATCTTTTAGTTTCTTTACCGGTAATCGTTGGTTGCCCAAATGATTAAAAGTGTACTGTTGCTTATTGTAGTAACATAAGCAAAAATTTATTTAAAGCAATTTGGTCACATTATGACGAGAAAAAAATATTTTGCCAAATTTGTCGCGATTATTATGATACTAGTTGTGTAGATCTTGCATATTTTGATAGACAACCAAAATTTTTCATAATGCAAGATTATCGCGATGCACAAAGATAAAATTATTTTTTTAATGAGACAAGGAGTCCATACGAGTTTGGTCCTCGTATTCAGTTGAATTTCAGAAAAATGTCAAAGAAACTGGTTTTCACAAACCGACGAATGAAAGTACCATCGTTGTCAAGAAACTATCTAAAACTAGTGAATATTTTAGCACCAGGATCTTCTGAACACGAAAATTTGTAATATAATGTTTTTACATGGCAAAACATTATTTTTTTTCATCCGCTATCTTTCCTATAAACTTTATAGGATGCATTTTACGATTTTAGAACATAAAATCCAGGATTTTTTAATGCCAAAATTTCTGAATTTCTGCCTTTGATGACCTAGAAATCTTAATTTAAAGACGTTACAAAAATAGATTATTATTGTCTAAAATTTAATGTATAATATATCCCATAAAGTTTCAAAGTACAAATAATATTTGAAAAGAACTGTTTCTTATGTATCGTGTTCACCTGCAAAATGTTTTGTGTAAATCTAGCTTTATGCCACAGTGCCATCTATGACACAAGTTATAACACAAACATAAATTCTAACCTCTACAATTTTTTTAATTTTTAAAACAAAAACAAAATTTAAATGTTGCAAATAGAAGTGTTCAATATAATTTATTTGTATTTTCCTTCCTTTCAGTATATTTTCCGTGTGTAATGACACTTCTGCAGGTGTTTTTCCGAATTACAGGACTGATTAAAGTTTACGATTTTTTTTTCGTACCCCTTTTACAGAGGGAATTATATTAAAATATATGTTAAATAATACATTCTATTTATTTATAATAATTTCAAGGCGGCACGCGAGCCTGTATAAGAATAATGTAAAATGACACACGAACGACGGGCCATACAACCTTTATGATTTTTTTTTCACACCCTCCTACGGGTAGTACTTATTGAAATGTATATTTAATAAGTTGTTATAATATGTACTATTTATTTATAATAATTTCATGGCGGCACGCGGATTTATATAGGATATATCTAAGACTATACAAAAATGTAAGGCAGGTTACAAAATCTTTATGAATTTTTTTCACACCCCTCTACGGGTGGTGCCATATTGAAATGTATATTAAATAAGTTGTTATAATATATATTATTTATTTATAATAAGTTCATGGCGGCACGCGAACTTATATAGGAGATATCTAAGAATATACGAAAAATATAAGTCGATCGTAAAATCTTTATGATTTTTTTTCACACCCCTCTACGGGTGGCACCATATTGAAATGTATATTAAATAAGTTGCTATGATATATATTATTTATTTATAACAAGTTCATGGCGGCACGCGAACTTATATAGGAGATATCTAAAAATATACGAAAATATAAGTTGACTCGTAAAATCTTTATGATTTTTTTTCACACTCCTCTACGGGTGGCGCCATATTGAAATGTATATTAAATAAGTTGTTATAATATATAATATTTATTTATAATAATTTTATGGCGGCACGCGGACTTATATAGGAGATATCTAAGATTATACGAAAATATAAGTCGAGTCTCACAATCTTTATGATTTTTTTCGCACCCTCCTACGGGTGGTGCCACATTAAAATATATATTGTTTAATTTGTTATAATATATATTATTTATTTATAGTAATTTAAAGGCGGCACGCGAACTTATATAGGAGATACCTTAGATTACATAAAAATGAAGGACGGGTCACACTTTCTTTATGAATTTTTTTCACACCCTCCTACGGGTGATGCTATATTAAAATATATATTATATAATTTGTTATAATGCATACTATTTATTTATATTAATTTCAAGGCGGCACGCGGCAATATATAAGAGATATCTAAAAAAATATGCACATAGGATAGATAACGTAAATTTTATTATTTTTTTACAAATTCCCTACGGGTGGTTCTATTACAAAATATATAAGAGTATATTTGTTATAATACATACTATTTATTTATAATAATTTCGATGCGGCACTCTCAAGATATTTAGGGAATAAATACATTTGTTTATTATATACTGCCATAACCTATAAAGTTTATGTGGTTAGTATCATCAAAATTAATAATTTACCTGCGTCTGATAATTTTATATGTATTATTTTTATTTATTCTTTCGTTTAATATATACTTTATTGCCATTTATTCCTTAATTTCTATAATAATTACCACTGGTATATCTGTTAGGTCATGGTAATGCAATGTATAATGTTTGTTCACAATAGGTTGTGTTAGAGAAGTGGCCGCTAGAATTGGCCGCTAGAATCACTCTGGTAAAATATATTCATTAAGGATATACAGTGTCTCATTTTCGATGTTTTTTTTTTTAAGGTATCTCGGGTAATTTTAACGATACAACAAACCTGTTTGCACATTCCGTAGTCAACTTTTCGAGAGAAATTTAGTAGTCGCCACAGCAATTTTCTATCTTCATTTGTTTTTGAGCTATTCGTTTTTCGCTTATTTCGAAAATATCTCATATCTTATTTAGTATACTCGTAATAGTTAAAGAAAAATTGCTTAGACATATTTTGTACCGTTTTTTACATAGAATAAAATGCCGTAATTAGATTTTTTTTAAAAGTTAATTCTCGAGATAAAATAACACAAACTTATATTTTTATTTAAATAGGAACCTATGTTGAAAATGATTTCATCTCTTTATTTTATGTTTTTCAATTATATATAACAAGTCTACATACTTTTGTTTTAAACATAAATAAAACATGAATTATTAATTTTTAGGAAAATATTTTAAATAACATGTATTTTGTATTTGCTCCTACGTTAAGAAATTTAATTCTGAATTCAGTGGTATAATTTTATATCCTTACAAAAAGGTTTTTTTTTGATAAAAATGCATGCAAATTTTTATCATAATTTAATTAAAAGATGGCTATATAATAAGAGTGCCATGAATTCTGTCAGGGCACTCTAATTCTATATAAAAATATTAACACGTATTCATTTTTCTCATTCATGACACTCTTATTATACCCATATTTTAAACAAATTAATATAAATCTTTACATGCATTTAAAGAAAAAATCGTTATGTAAGGATACAGAAATATACGACTGAATTAAAAATTAAATTTCGTAAGGAGTATATAAAAAGTACTCTGTCGAATGGGCCTAAAAAATATTTACCATCCCATTGAATAAAATATAAATTTGTATTTTTACTTGAGAACCATTGGTTTAAAAAAATATTTTTTCTACAGTCTACATAGAAAGTAGCCATTTGCGCTCTCTTTTGTCAACGCAAAATGTCACTTTGCCGCTCTAGCGCGACAAAGTAGAAAAAACGCTCGCTGTCCAAATTTCTAACTATACACAATGTTGAGAAATGTCAATCTTAATGAAAACGTTTAGTGAGGAACTAATGGCACTGTAGTGACACATTTACCACCTTTACAAAACAATTTGACATATAACTGTTCTGTCGGTATGTTACATAACAAAAAAAAAAAAAATGCACTATTGTGAAAATAAAATAGGCCATTCATTTACAAACACGAAAGTATAAAATGTTTAGAATAGATTGAAGCAATAGGTCAAGAAGAAAGGGAAATAACGATAAATTAAAATGAAATATAAAAGACGTTTTTTCTTTATATTAATCCTTATTAATTGAGTAGTAGTGTAAGTACAAAGTGTACATCTTATTATTTTTTGTTATGGTAGCGACTGTAAAAATCTTGTGTGTGTTTCGAGCGCAAATGGACATTGTCGATTTCGAGAGAATGCCACGCTCCTGCGTCGCGCGGCAACAACCTCTCAATCGACAATGTCCTATTTTGCGCTCTTAATACACAAATAGCTATTCTTCTCTATGCGGATGTCCCCCTTGGTCTTTACAAGATTGTCTTCTAGTATTTTATTGTATTTTTTAATGATATAGAAATTATTTGAGGTAGTTCGTTTCGTAGTTACGCCTTGTATATACCGGGTGTCCCAAGAAATCCTTGACATAGGCGTTTAACATGGGAAAAGTTTTTTGGAAATAAAAAGTATCCGACAGAATATTAAGCCCATGATATTGGACATGATGAAATTATAAATAAATTGTTTCAATATTTAATAATTAAAGATTAAGATTTTGAAATGTCTTCCGTGGCACAATGATTAGCGTAGCTACCTATGTAATGTTAAATTTTATAGATTTGGGTTCGATTCTTCAACAGGACAATTATGTATTTTTTTATTATTTACAAGAAATATTAAACTTTTAAAAATCTATATTTTATTTCCTATTACAATAATTTAGAAATAATCATAACTTTATAATAAATAAAGAGAAAATAATTTACAAAAAATTATTACAATGAAAACAGTGATAAAATAAAAATGCATTATATTTTCTTTCCTTGTTAATAAAAAATAACTGATTTTTAAAAGTTCAATATATTTTTTTTGTAAAAAATAAAAAATAAATTCTGCTGGAGAATCGAACTCAAATTAATAAAAATGAATATTCTAAAAGCAGCTATGCTAACCATTGTACAACGGAAGATGAAAATATTTTTTCTACTACCACTACTGTAAGAGGGTCATTACAGAACAGACTACTAACAATGTAAGTTCGTGCTTATGAATAGTGTTACGTAATGAAATTTCATTACGTAACACTGTTACGTACTGAACAGCAAATTTAAGTTGGCAAGACTGATTGTCAAACTGTAAGAAATGATTAAAATTTGATAAAAAAAAAATTAAGATTTAAATATAATAGAATGAAATTTATCTGACGTATACATATATATATACATATACATATTTTTTGGGTTATTATACGCTTAGCAGTAACCATGGTAACATCGTTGTGTTTTTGTAAATAAAATCCACCAAACTTTTTGACGTTTCGAACTGCTGCGTTTTTGTGTGATTACAAATACATATACTGAGGTAATAATTATTATTATAAACAAAATTAGTTGATAATATTATTTGTAATTTGTAAGTAATGCAATAAAAAAATAATTAATTTATAACTATGTATCTGAATTTTGCTTCAATATAGAAATATTAAAGAGTGGTCGTAGAAAAAGTATAGTACATAATTCGAGATGTAAAGCAATTACTCACTCGTAAACTTACAAACTCGACGCTACGCGTCTCGTGTGTCAATCATTTTACTCGTACGTAATCTGCTTCTTTCATCTCTCATTACGTAATATACTATTATATATCATAAAATATAGAAACACTTATTTATTTATATTTTTTCCCCCAATTTTTATAATTTTGATTTTTTTTTAAATAGAGTTAAATGTTATTAGTATAAGTTTATTTGAGGGATTAATCTTATTATTTCCTCAACCTCATTCGCTGTCAGTGTGGTGGGCAGTACGTGTTACGTTAAGAATGCTATTAGCTGTTTTTTTGTATATCTAAGCCAACAATCATTAAATTCTTGTTCTTAAGTTGCTTTTCCAATGCGTTTATTCTATTTTGTTGATCGTTTACTGTTTTTGACAAAATATCAATATTTTCATACGTAATATAACAAGTGATATGATTATCATCGATGATATTCTCGAGTGAAACCGAGCTGCAGATTTCACGAGTCCGAAGGACGAGTTGAAATGTGCTGTTTCGGTTTCACGAGCAATATCTTCGATTATTAATCATATCACGAGCTTATATTTAATGAGAGAATATAATGAATTTTTGCAATCTAACCTAACTTTTGATATACATATTCATATTGTATTAAAACATGGTACTTACGAGTTTTATTTAATATTTCGAAGTTTGAATTATTGTTATTATTTATTTTTATACTCAAAATTAACTGTCAATGTCAAATAAAGAAAACAAATCGCTTAGTAACGACTATAAATACCGAGATAAATACGGTGTTTATTTCTTTGTTTTTTATCATCGCTGTGATAAACGCGTAGCTAGGGAGATTCTGAATGTTGATTGGCGGAAAACATGTCTCGTGACTACGGAATTATATTCTCTGCATTATACGTGCATAGTGATTTAATAGAATCCAGCTCATTATTAGTTTTTATCACTGATACCTTTATTTCATCTAATACCTTCAGTTTCACTAGAATTTCTGAGATATTTTTCTCCATTCCGCCAAATTTTTATAGGTTATGCGGAATAACCACGTTTAGAGTTATTAAAATATTTGATTATAAAATTCTAAATTTATATTCTCGGTATTGATAGTAGATTTATTTTAATGTTTTTGATTAAACTTACGATATAATTGCGTTTAAAGTATCAGAGTCTTTCTCATGATTAAACGTGTGCTAGTGCAGTTGCAGTTTTTTTTGTTAAATTCTATTGTTATAATCTAATTTTATTTTTGTTTATTTCTCGTATTAAAGTAATAAAGTGTGTTTTAACCTAAAGTGATTACTTTTTTGGAACATTCGTAAGTAAAAAGACTTTTTAAGAAACTTTTTAAATTTTTTCACTCGAACTATCATAGTGTTTAAGGGGGCGTTTTTGTTTGTCGGGTTGCATAAGCAAAAAAATTGATTTTAAAACATCATTTAATCGGTTTCCAATTGAAGAAAAGCTACTAAAACTAAAAATTATATAAATATATTGTTGTCTTCGTCGATAGAAACAAATTTGGATAGAAAATTTTAATTCATATGGCAGAAAACATTTCATTTTTAGCTTAAGATTTAATATTATGTAACAAAAACACATTTATGAAATAACAAAATCAAAACAATGGCGAAATATGCAACATTCATAGTGCACATTTGTGTATATTTGCTAAAAACGAAGTTTCAAATATTTTACCCAACCGATATTTTTCGACGGCAGCGTGCTTAGAAATAGTTCAACGTTTGTATTACAGATGTCAGCAATATTGGTGTCGGTAATGTAGTTTAAATTTTAAATATATGAAAAATGACCTTCAAAATTTCTACCTGACATCGCTTGTTTACATTGTTAAATCCTAATCTGTTGTAATAAATCTCCCAGCTTGTACTACCCCAAGAAACCAGTTAAGAAGTTGAAATGTTTGTATTTAACAAATAATTGTCAAAATTCAAGAATAGTGTGCAATATATATATACAGTGTGTTAATTAAAAACCTGGCCATAGGCGTTTAACATGGGAAATCAGTTTTTCCTTGCGCAAAAGTTCCCAAATTATTTTAGACAAAAATACTTCAAATAAATGTTGTAGAGAATTAAATTCTGCATCCAGATTAGTAATAAGATTTTATTTTCGACGTTTCATAACCGAGAAAATCAATTTCAAAGTTTATCGAAAATTGCTGATTTATAGCGATAGCCATGGAAGTCAAACAAAATTACAAACAATTGTATGACATCTTAACTGTCAAAGAAAGTTTGTGTTTTGTGATTTTCGTTCAGTAACATATTTTTTTGGAAGTATGGAACAGTTTTCTCATGAAGAAAAGCTTCAGATTATAAAATGGTGTTACTGTGGACAAAGCTATAGAAAAATACGTGATTTAATAAGTGTAATGTGGTCACATCGACAAATTCCAAGTAAAACCACAATAGAATCTTTTATTAAAAAAACTTAAAGCTGTAATTTCCAATGAATGTAGAAAAATAAATGCCAGACAGCTGCATAATGTTCGACATGGCTTTTATAATAGACTTGGGTATTGCTTAGCGCAAAATGGAGGGTTATTTGAACATTTAATATAAAATTATATTCATTCTAGTTTTCTGTTTTTCTTTTTAAATAAATACATTATTCTTGTTTTCATTTTTATTTTATATATGTTGAGAGCTATGTATTCTAAAATTAAACCATGTATTTAAGAAACATATTTGTTTTATACATTAAGTTAGGCTAATTCATTGTGTCAATGTCATACAATTGTTTGTAATTTTGTTTGAGTTTCATGGCTATCGCTATAAATCAGCAATTTTCGAAAAACTTTGAAATTGATTTTCTCGGTTATGAAACGTCGAAAATAAAATCTTATTACTAATCTGGATGCAGAATTTAATTCTCTACAACATTTATTTGAAGTATTTTTGCCTAAAATAATTTGGGAACTTTTGCGCAAGGAAAAACTGATTTCCCATGTTAAACGCCTATGGCCAGGTTTTTAATTAACACACTGTACATATATATATATATATATATATATATATATATATATATATATATATATATATATATATATATATATATATATTTTAAATAATAAGTGTAATACAACCAATAAATAATTTTTAATGGAATTATAATCAAATCTCTTTGCAAGATATATTATATCCGTTACATATGTAAAATAAAATGGAATTGGCGAGAGGTATTGTGCTAATCATAGCAGATATTTTTGGATTTCCTATAGGTCAAAAATAAAGTAGACATCCGGTACATATATATATATATATATATATAAATTTTTGAAAAATCAACTGACATCGCCGGGAATCAAACCCGGGCCCGCCACTTTCCGGTATATCATCACGGTATATTACCCATTGCTGGGTGTGCTAATCTGCTTTATCGCAGATATCGGTAATGATGATGACATTGTACCGGGCGGACGTTTACCAGGCATCAGCTCATTTATTTAATTGTATATAAAAACTGCATTCTGAACCAACATGCCAAATTTCAATTTTTAATTATTAATAGAAGCTGAGATCCAACACTTTTACCTTTTTAATTATTATAACCAAAATATAAATAAATGGACAAAAAATTATCGTTAAAATTATTCACAAAGCCTATGGTTACACGTTAAAATTTAAAATGTTTCCATGCATATATATGGATATTAGACATCAATGATTTTGAGCATTTCTTCAAACGCGTTAAAAATGGGGGTCATTTTTAACAATTATTGTCATAATTTTTACATTATTCAATTTTAAAATATGAAACTTAGTATAATTACGTAACAATGTATATAGTCTATAATTGAAAGTAAATTTCATAATTTTCGAAACCAAGTTATTGAATTTCAAATATACTATAATTATTTACCCGATAGTAGATACCAAATTTCCTTAAATAACAGTATAGTTTTTGAAATAAAGATAGTGAAAGAGGGACACCTATACATATATCATATTATATTCGCAATATAATTATCACTTATTAGTAAATTTTATATACAAAATAATTTTTATTTTGTATATTATTATATACACGTTAAATGATAGAAACTAGAAAAAGAATGGTTTGCTGTTGCATTTTGTTACTGGTTACATATGGAGTAATCGTAAAACCCCAGAGCAGGTAGTATATTGTTTTTCTATGCCGCAGACCCTGAGTACAACTTTACCTAAAGACACGGACCAATAATCTAAAGAGAGACGTGACAGCTGTGTGTTATTTGAAAAGGTAGAAGTGGGAGAAGGAGTGGGGGCTATCGATCATTGCGACATCTAGCGCTAGTGACAAAGCTAAAAGCTGTGATGCGGGCTGCATGCTACTTCAACCATATTAAAATTAGAAATTTTAATTTCAATATTACAATGGAGACTTATACAATTCAAATATTTTGGTCGCCATCTAGTGTGTAAAAAAGTATTTAATAAATAGTTATGTAGTGAGCAAGATTTAGCTCTAAGTTTGACGTTTATCACGTGATCCACATTTGGTCCCACGTGATCACAACAACCATTGTTTGAAAAGAAAGCCGTTAGGTTAGATAGTCTGTGATAAACATGTCTGAGACTGAACACGGAAGTTGAAATATGATTAATATAAATTGAATATGAATTAGTAATGTATTTACAGGAACCTGTGATAAAAAAGGAAGTTTAATTATGTACAAAATAATAATAAAATGACGCAAACCTATGTTTGTAAAGTGGACAAACATAATCAAACTTATTTTGGAAAAACAAGTACAGCAACTCAAGCAACTTTAATAAAGCTGTCTACTAATAAAGAGACACAAGTTTATATTAATAAAAACACATATAAAAATTGATAATAAGCTGAACAACTCCACACAAACAGAAATAAAGATTAATAAGGAAAGTAGTACCCAAACAGTCAACAATTATTATGTAAGAAAGTTATTTGGTGCTGTAGAGACATCGAGAAATGAAATTAAATTTGTCAATAATTGGAAACTAAATTATAATTTATTAAGCAATGATGCTGTAAAATTTATATATTTCACCGGCTTATTAGTAGAACATTTTTAATGTTCTATATGATTTATTAAATCCCACAGTTATGCCAAAGTTGAAATACAGATATTTCCAAAAAAACGTCAAAGAAAACTAATTTAATAATTTAACATCCAGAGACAAATTATGTATGACTTTAATAAGATTAAGACGTGGATATACACTAAACGAAATTTCATTATTTTTTTCCGTCTCTCTCAACAGTGGAATTTTTAGTGTTTACATAGATTCAGTTCATGTTTTTTTCAAATTGAAACGATGAAATCGAATTTGTTTTCCGTCCGTGAGAATCAGAAAGATTTGATTCCGCAATGTTTCATTAATAACAATCACTACACACATAGAGTTAAGAATAAATATTCTTTAACACATGAGTACACATAACAACTTAACCAAACTTTGCTGTCTAAATAACAAATTATGGGATCAACGGGGAGGTGCTGAAGAGGGAAAGCATTTGATCGACTCGGCCATGGTATATCACCTCGCTCTTTCTAAAAATTTCTTGTCCCTTTCTAAATTAAGTGGAGGGAGGTCCGCTGCCGATCCGACGCCGATGACGTCAAAATCATAAGTCCCCATTGAAATGAAATTAATTTATACTTTATTGGTTACATTATTATTTCATTTTACAAATAATGATTAAATATTTTGTAAATTAAATATTTTACACAATATTAATTGTAATTACTACAGTTGTAATATTTTAAATTATTTTTCGTCACGATTCCCTGAAGTAGAAGATTTGGATTCGCTTGGATCCGCTATTCTCGGAAGGTATTTTACTGGACACAATAGCTGTAAATGAAATAAATTCAGATGAAATTTTACGCATTCGTATTTTACATACTAAATTTATGTACAAGTATAAGACATCTATGTAGCGAAAAATAAAAATTTCACCATAATTGAGAACTTTTAGAAAAAGAAGATTTTTGTTTCTCAGTTTAACTTCTTCGCCAATTATACGAATATGACGCTATTATTTCAAATTATTTGACGAAAAGTATATCATATTTTGAATTAGTCAAAAAAATACATTTAACATAATATATAATAATAACTACATTTAACATAATAATATAATAGTTGGAGTTTTCTAATTAAGCGATTGGCGAAAAAAAATCACACAAAATGGGCTTTATAATTTAAATGAACGTCTTGCTTACCATAATCCTCATGTAATAATGTAGGAACAGCTCCACAGTTTAATTTCCTTCGCTCAGGGGTTCGAAATTTCGTAGTTTCAAAGTGTAATGCACACACTTTAGTATGACATCGAGAACCAATTGGTGTATCAATGAATTGAGGCATATTCATGTTCGTTGTCCACTGCTTCAAAAGTACATCATCTCTTGGTAAAGAGAAAAAAGCAAGCGATGAATGTTGTATATTATTGCTCCTGCAGCCAGGAATTACGCAATAAACAACTCTCATAGTCTGAAACAGGAAATTCATATTATGTTCATGCTAGATTTTACTCGTAATTATTTGAAATTTATATAATTTCTGAACTGAGGTTATTAATAACTTTTTTTTATATAGAAATATTAAAGTTACCGAGTTTATAATTTCTATGACAAATTAACTTATTTACAATTTTACTATATATATTGAAACTTACCTTGCAGATGTAAAACACAATTACGAAGTAAACAAAGCTTTTCACACAAAAGAACTTAACTGTTAGGTTAGGTTAGCGTCAATCAAAGACTACTAAGTAACAAAAATAACAACAACGAAACAAAAATAACTCAACAAACAACGAAACAATAAAAATAACAACAAAAAACGAAACAGTAATACACAAAATGAATTAGATAAACTGATGCTGACACTTCGAGAGCGAAAACATGAGTGATTTCAAATATTTCACATCCAACGACTTGTTGATTTTGTTTTGAACATGTACTGCCATCTTATCGGCCAATAGCCAAACTCTTTTGCGACATGTGCTGCCTCTATATGCAGTGACAAAACTTATATCCTCTCGCCCTTTACCTCACTTGGTCCATACAACTTCTGTCACAATAATTTCTATCAGCTGTCACCCCCCTGGCCTAAAGACCTTATTTTCGGCATTCCTTTATCTCTGACATGAACCTATAAGTACAGACCGAAACCTGCCTACAGCCCTCTCTTGGTTAATTTAATGGTTAAATCTACTTTAGTTAACGAAACGGCCGATATTACTTCATGTCGCTTTTTCGAAACACCCCCTTAATTCGTTGTTGTGCGCACTTGTCTTAAGTCGTTTACCTTGCACGATTCTCAAAATAACGAATTGCCGTACGCTTGTCGCACCGCAACCAGTCTTAGCTACCGGAATTCGCAATGCCTATCATAGGTTGCAAAAATTGTAAAGAAGAATTAAGCATTGAAACTTGTATCCGGTGTGATTATTGCAGGGATCCTTATCACTCTACCTGCACAGAACTTACTCGTACTGAGTTAAACAACTATAAGACTAAGAAACTAATTTACTATTGTCTAAAATGTTCTTCTAAAGATAAACACGATGAAGATCTTAAAGTGATCATACAGGATATAAAAAAAAGAGATTAATTCAATAAAAAACAAGATTAATTTGCAAGAGGCTTCTGTTATTAATTATGATTTTGAGGATATAGTCACGGAAATCAATGATAGGGAGAATAGGAAAAATAATTTAATCGTTTACGGCCTTCAAGAACCAACGGATAAAAGTAGTAGTACGCGTATAGAAACTGATAAAAATACTGTAATCGAAATAATTAGTCAAGTAAATTCTACTATAGATACGACTCAAATTAAACCTATACGCCTTGGGAAATTCGACAACACCAAAAATCGTCCAATTAAAATAAAGCTTCGCGAAGTTAATCAAGTACATGATATTATTCATAATATAAGAAAAATAAAAGTCCACGATAAGTTCAAAGAAATCAGAATATCACTTGATAGGACCCCGCAACAAATAGCATACTACAAGAAAGTAAGAGCTGAACTCGAGACTAGACAGGTTAGTGGCGAAAAAGACCTTATAATCAAATATGTCCAAGGAAAACCAAAAATAATGTCTTTAAACAACTAAGGCCCAACAGTCATACAACAAATAACCACACTTGTGTCAATATGTTTTACCAAAATGTGCGCGAGCTTAATAGTAAATGTGAACGGTTTTATTCATCATCCTCCACTTGCTTATTTGACATAGTTTGCATAACTGAGACATGGCTAAGTGATTCTATAGGTAGTGAGGAACTCTTTCCTGACAATTACAGTGTTTTTCGATGTGACAGACAATTTGATACAGTGGGACTTAGTAAGGGCGGTGGAGTACTACTTGCAGTGAATAACATCTTCTTAATTAAAGAAATTGATCGGAGTACATTGAGGGACACATTTCCCTCAATTGATATTGTTGGATGTCGACTTAATGCGAGGAACTCTAAAATTCTTATTTTTGTTATTTATATCCCACCAAATACGTCTGCGTTTGAAATGGAAGCATTCTTCGATACCTTTATTACAATGGAATATTTACTTGACAGTGAAATTATTATTACTGATGATTTAAACATCACCAATTTAATCCATGGTAATATGAATGATAGAAAGACAAATATTTTCCATCAGTTTTGTGAATTTCTAAATATAGAACAAGTAAATACCATCCCAAATGCACATGGAAGAATTTTAGACATTGTCGCATCCAACATCAACTGCACGGTTACGAAGTCTGAACTAGAATACGTCCATGAAGATTTGCACCATCCATCTTTGGAAATCACCGCCAATCTTAGATTAATAAAACATAACAACTTCTGCGTCAATGAAAATGATAAAAACTATAATTTCAAAAAAGCTAATTTTCCAGCACTTTATAATGATTTATTGAATGTGGACTGGACAACTCTTTATGAAACTAGAACCGTTGATTGTGCTTGTGGTGAACTTTACAAAATACTTAAAAAGATTTTTGATACCCACGTTCCATATTATAAACAAAATAAAAGTTATAATAATTTTCCTTCGTGGTACACCAAAGAAATTATTATCAACATAAAGAAAAAGCATAAACTCCATGAGAAATTTAAAAGAACTAAAGATGATAGTCATTTAGAAGAGTTTAAAACCCTACGGAAAATAATCAAAAATCAAGTGGCAGGTGCATATAAAAGCTTTCGTCATAAAACTGAAACTTCTATAAAAGAAAATTCAAATAGTTTCTGGGCGTTTATTCAATCTAAGAAAAAATCATCACGTATCCCCGGTAATATGTACCATGACCACACTCAGTTTAATGATTCGCAGTCCATAGTAAATGCTTTTGCATGCTACCACAGATAAACCTACCCAGATCCACGACTGTATGATATTTCACGTGCACACTTTTTTTGCATAGTTGTTACGACAGTGGTAGATGGCACCACTGTAGAGAGAGGATTACATACCCCCGTATAAGTAATGAACGTTACTATAACTAAGTAATATTTGTACGGCCCACTGCAATCTGCCTAAGCTAGCGTCAGTTTGTCTGCGCTGCCTAATGTCGGCATTTCATAGAAATAACCATTTTTTGACTCAGGATAGCAGTGAATATATCCGAAAAATATATTTTCAGTTAAATGTATAATAGTATCAGAATATTAAATCTTTATAAAGATTATGTATGTTATGAAATAATTCTAGTACACTGGATTGCTTACAGACTTATAAATAATTATTAGTATCAAACAGTATAATTTGCGTATATATATATATGTATATATATATATATATGTAAATAAGAAAAACACTCGGTTGTTTCACAAAATTTAAAAAAAAACTTTATTGTACAATTTCGGCTGTTAGGCCATCATCAGAAGAATTACAAGAATATATTACAGTGGGTCCTTTTATATTTAGTTTAGCGGTGGAGATTTGAGGATTAAGGTTTCAAGAAATGGGGAATGTACCAAGTGTAACTGTTCATTTATTAAAGAGGTGTTATTGGAAATGGCTTTCTTAATTTCATAGGATTTCCAGGAGAAGTAGCCATACATTCAAATTTAAAAATAAAAAAAAAGATTTAAAAGTATAATATATGAATTAACAAAGCTATTTGTACTACATGTATTATGGTGGACCTTAAAAGGGGGCAAGTCGAATTTTAACCGGGCCGGCCCCTAAAGTGGTTCCAAATAAATAAATAAAAATATTATACTGGCAATGATTCCGCTTAATTTTAATATTTGACCGTGCTTAAATGCACTTGATTTTCCTCCATTTGTATAACATTCGGTTTTGACACATTTTGGAACTTTATTTTTCTCCGAGATATTAAGAGGTTTAAAAAATCCTTCATTATAGGAGTATATACTATAATGACCAGAGAATATGACGACAACATCTGAAGACCCATTAATTATTCTTAATTTGAATAGAGTATAGCTTTTCGGGCTTTTGTGCGATAGTTTAACCATCTATACAATTATCTTAATAATAATGATTAGGACTTCAAATTTTGCCGACATATTCTCGGGTCATTCTAGTATATATTCCAATATAGAGTGAATTTTTTAAAACCTTTTTTCGTACATAATTGGTTCGTTATCAAGTAGCTTGAATTTGCTTGAAATTACGAAAATCAAGTCAAGTCAAGTAATGAATTTTTGAAAAGCTTGAATTTCAAGTCGTCAAGTAATTTACAAAACCATCACGTTACTGACTTGATGAAACTCTAATGTGTTGGTATAAACCACTACTTTATTTAAAGAAAAACAGAAAGAAAGTAAATACGAGCAAACTTTTCTACTTTTCCCTTACTAAAACTTTTTTTTAATTTTTTAATGTTACTATATTAAAAACAAAATATATCTTAACGAAAAGAAATTTTAAATAAGCTCAAATTCGCGTATAATAAGCCAATGTATATAGGTGTCCGGTTTTTTTTTTGTCAGCAGTATATATTTATATATATATATATAAAATCAATAGAGCAAGCTGTTGGCACTAAGATAAGAATTTGGTTGTTTCACAAAATTAAAGAAAATTCTGTATTGTACAATTTCGGCTGTTAGGTCATCATCAGAAGAACTATAGAGAATATATTACAGCGGGTCCTTTCATATCTAATTTAGCGGCGGGAATTTAGGTATTAAGGTTTCAAGAAATGGGGAATGTACCAAGTCTAACAGTTCATTCTTTTTGGGTGTTATTAGAAATGGCTTTCTTAATTTCATAGGATTCCAGGAGAAGTATTCTTGCTAAATTATTTTCGACATTGAACTCTAACATGTGATTAGCGACATTGGAATTCAGTTTAAGATTTTCAATGCTTTTTTTTATGTTCTTTAAATCGTATGTGAAAGTGAAAAAATAAATTAAATATAAATTTTGGTACCTAAAATATAGATAGTTTTTAATATGAAATGAACAGAAAGATAATCATTACTGAATCTCATATTTTTCGAGATCAAAATCATTTCAAATATGAATTATACATTAATTAATTATTATTTTATCTGTGATGGGACTCTATTTTAGTTTTTAGTATTCTAGATTACTTTTGGAAATTTAGGTATTAGAGAGATAGTTAATTCCAATAATATGCCGTAATGTTTATTGAGAACTAACTTAAAATTGAATATAGTCATTAATTGGTTGAGCTGAATTTTCTAAGTAGAAAAGGGGTTTCGTTACTTAACTGATGTAAATAATAATTAAGTTAATGAAAGGAAAAGAAAATTATCAGGTAAATCTAAATCTAGAAAATAATTTCACCCCATTTCACTTTTCATATCAGCTCAGCAGGTAAAATTTTGTCCGTATATCGTACTGTACTGTCATCGTACATTTATCTTCTAGAGGAGATAAATATTAGCACAAGCAGTGAATCGTTCATGAATTGCACTGCTCAAAATTACTTTCCAGGGGCTTGCAGAGCATGGTGCACCATCTTGTGCATTGAGCAGTTATTACTAATTCTGAACACATGAAATAGCAGTACGTCGTGGATCTGGGTAGGTTTATCTGTGATGCTACTTCTCCAGTGTTTACCAACAATACGCATCAGCTGACATCTCAGAAGGAAACAGTGGGTCTGATATCATATCCTTACGGCAGTCACACCTGATGAAGTGTTCGACAACATGCGTAAAATGAAAAACAAAATGACTGCGGGAATAGATCAGGTTCCAGCTTTCATTATAAAGGACTGTGCGTATCCGTTATCTGAACCACTTTGTCATATATACAATTTAATTCTTGCCAACAGTGAGTTTCCAGATATGTGGCAAATTTCTAAAGTGTGTCCTATTTTTAAAGCAGGTGATGCTTCTAATATTACTAATTATAGACCCATATCGATTTTGTGTAACTTCGCCAAAGTTTTTGAAATGTTACTGTATTCATGTTTATATAAAAGTGTTAAACATAAACTTTCAGACTCTCAGCATGCCTTCCGAGAACAAAGGTCTACGGCAACCAATCTAATGGTCCTTACACAACATTTATGTGAAATTGTGGATAAAGGAGGACAGGCAGATGTCATTTATATGGATATCCAAAAAGCGTTTGATCAAATTGATCATAGTATTTTATTACAGAAACTAAATAACTTTGGCCTAAATAATTCTTTATTGTCATTATTTAAATCGTATCTGAAGCAGAGACAACAGTATATTCAGTACAATGGTTATAAATCACATATGTTTATTGTGACGTCTGGTGTCCCACAAGGCTCCAACTTAGGTCCTTTACTTTTCAGTTTATATATAAATGACATATGTGAAGAACTGGAATGTATGAATTTATTATTTGCTGATGACCTGAAATTATATTCTGCTATAGGTAACATAAATGATTGTAATACATTACAATTATCTATTAATAAAATCAATAACTGGTGTATAAATAATAATTTAAAATTAAATCCAGCCAAATGTAAAGTAGTTTCATACCACCGTAAAAAAAATCCTATTATATCTCAATATTGCGTAGACAGTCATATTCTAGAGCGCACTTCTACAATAAAAGACCTAGGTGTCTACTTTGAATCAAGCTTGTCATTTAATTTTCACACTGAATATGTTATAATATCTTGTAACAAACTTTTAGGATTTATCATCAGAAATACAAAATGTTTCAATGATGTTGCGCTATTAAGCATATTATATTGCAGTTTTGTATTATCTAAACTTGAATATTGTGCTCTAATTTGGTACCCCATATATAACTGTCATGTTAATGATTTAGAATCAATCCAGAGACGATTTCTGAAATATATGTGTTACAGACAAGATAACCAATACCCACCCAGGGGAATAGACCACGTTATTCTGTTGCAGCGATTTAACTTTCTTTCCCTACTGCATCGTCGAAAAAATATATCTATTTTGTTTTTGTATAAATTATTAAACAATATTACAGACTGCCCCATTATCTTGAGTCTCATTAACATTTTTGTACCGAGAGTATCAACTCGTACATGTGTAGCCTTTTTAACTAAGTTTGCTAGAACTAATCTACTAACTAGATCTCCAGTAAATATTATGTGCACTAATGCAAATGGAGTCTGTAACATTGTTGACTTTTTCAATGTGACATATAATAGATTAAGGCATTTATTAATCATAAGAAAAACCTAATATTATTATATATGTTAATAGCTTATATTTTGTTATTTACTCTTGTTATTAGTTTGAATTATAACTTGAATTAATGTAATTTATGAAACACGTAATAGTTTCATATAGTTTGTCCTGTTAATGGTGTATAACTGTTGGGCAAATAAACCATTATTATTATTATTATTATTATTATTATTTACAGCGATGGGATGTGACATGTCGAAGTGACAGTTGATGGTGATACTGACGCCCGTGGACATAACATTGTTCATTTTTATCAACTGTAATACAAAAGTCGTTACAAACTTGCTCAAACAAAAATAAATAAGTAAAAATACGCAATCTAACCTAACAAACAAGTTCCCCTTACCAAGCAAGAGTAACGTCACAGTGGCGGGAATAGATATGTCCGGTATTTTCAGTATTTCTTTTCTCATTAAAGCAAAATAAAAAAAATGGGAAATTTACCTAAATTTAAAAATACTTGCTTCTAATAAAAAAATCAAAAAAGGCGAAACTACCCCATTGGCAAGTGTAAAAATCTTCAGTATAAGTATAGTAAATATATAGGTACAGTAAAAATTTTGAAAGATGTCCGATCAAGGTTGTATGAATTCAGATTTTTGCTCCGTCCATCATGACAAATTCAGTAGTGTCGTTTGCTTAGTTTTTATGAGGGTACGTGAGATACTACTGTTATTTTATTATTATAAAAATATATATTACAGGAAAAACATTCAAAATACAAAAATAAGTCAAGTAGTAAGTTTATAAGCAAATGTAAAACCAGATATGTTACAAATAAGATACTGACACAATGTCAGTGTCAGTGACTCTGACAGAATATAACGTTATACGTGCGGCTATGAATCCAGGTAATGTATCTGTATTAATAAATAAACTTACGTTACAGGGAAAGTATTATCAACAACGAGCATCGTTTATAAATGGAATGTCCTAACTTAGTCGAAAAAATAAGATTTTTTTAAAGACAAGCATGTTATATCCATCCTTATCACACACTCTTACAGCCTTTGCAAAAGAAAAAGATAAATGTATGCCTAGTTGTTAATTCGTTCGTGATACAGGTGCCCTTGATCGGACATCTTTCAAAAATTTTACTGTACCTATATGTTTAAATTGATAAAAATTAAATGACGAGAGGTATTGTACTGGGCACATCAGATTTTTTTGATTTAAAGAATAATTGTGTGGTTATCGTATTGACATTTTTTCCTGCCTGTACTCGTATATTTGTTCAGTCGAGGCACTCCAAAGATAAATAAAAGATAGCTAAAATAAATAAAACTGATTACATATTATAATATTAATTTTTTCATAGATTCCTGAATAGAGCTCAAGGTTAAAGACAATTGCTTTATGTTCAAAAACCTAGACGTGATAAAAATGTAAACTTTTTTTATTTTTAAATAGATAAAATTCAATAAAATACGATTAAAAGGATTACGCGATTAAAAATATTAATAATATTTTTAATTTGTACTATTTATAAATGTATTAAATAATAGACTACAATATTTAGTTTATAAAATAATAATTGTAAGATTCACTTTTTGACCGTGCGCCACTGGTTTAGAAACGCAGGCTTGAGGCATAAACACTTAACACCCTCCAACCCTTAGTTGTGTTGCAGGGGGGTGACAAATGAATAGGCAATTCAATCACAGAAGTGGTCTAGGCGGGGAAGAGGGATTTTTGGTACTTGGATGCTTTGCTAGATGGCAGAATCAGTTTTAATATCTTGAGTTCTCGTGAGATGGTAGCACAATCCATCTTGTTTGAATGTTTGTTGACAGACAATGACAGTTCATGAGTTCATGTAAACAAGAGTGCGTCGCTAATCAACGCTAATAATATGATATCAATGTTTGTTGACAGACAATCGGGCCTATTCTCTAACTCAGTGGTTAATTTTTAACAACTGGTTAAAACATTTAACCAATCAAGTAGGTTGATATACATATAATAAAAATTTGGATTTGTAGTTGTCAAATCAATATCTATTGGAGAATTTGTTTAACCACTTGTTAAAAATTAACCACTGAGTTACAGAATAGGTCCGAATGACAGTACATGTAAACAAGAGTGCGTCGCTAATCAACGCTAATAATATGATATCAATGTTTGTCAGGCAATGACAGTTCATGTAAACAAGAGTGCGTTGCTAATCAACGCTAATATGATATTAACGTTATTAATTGTTACAAAAAAAAGATTTTCCGCTTTTTTTTTTGTTTCACTAGGTAAGTAAATATGTGATAGTATTGGTGTTTGCAACTCGTTAAAATTAAAATAAATGAATAGTTAAACATCACTGATTGCCATAATTGTACATGTCAGACATTTACGGGACAGAAGGCAATCTACGACTGGTTTACCCGAAGGAAGGCATCGTAGAAGAAGTAGGGAAACTGCAGAAGTACATATTTAATGCAATAAGCAACAAAATAAACAAATGTAATATTGTTGAACTATTATATGACGAAGTACTTCCCATGTGTAATATAATTTGTAGTTGTGACACAAATGGGAGGAAATTAAAAGAAAAATTTTTTTAACAATTGTCCATGTTATGTTAAAACATTTTATTTTTATGGTTAATAAAAAAATGTTAAAAAAAGACCTCAGGGTCAATAATGTTATAGACGATTACATTAAAATGTATGGTAAAGTCAGTTTTTATTAGTTATATTTTGTTTTTATTTGTTATTGTTGGTATTGTTTTTGTTTAAAAATATATTTTTATATTATATGTATATGTTTGTTTTATTTCCTTTATGTAATTTTACGGTAGTTACAAATACAAAACCAGCCGCCATTTTATTTGAATTGAGTTTAGTACTAGGATTTGTTGTCAGGTGTCTCTCAACTTCTATAACAACAGATTAACATGGATTTGTCAAGTCTCTCTACGTTAGTAGATTAGTTGTCTCTGGTTGTGTTGTGACCACAGTGTCGTGTGGATCTGTATGTGATAGTGTCCATAAGATAAGGCAAGCAGTTTGCTGTTAATTAAAGGTGAGGGGTAAATCTCACGGTTGTTCTGATTACAGTACAGGTATGGCGTACAGGTGTGAATCATCTGACGCTAAAAGCTTGATTGATATGTTGTACACTATTTGTGTATTTGATACGCATGGTATATGTGAGATACACAGTTGTATTATTTGTTTGTGGCCGCAAACTAGTAGTTTCCTAATTATCCGAAGAGTTGTCTGGGACAACTCTGGGTCCATAGAGCCTTGTGCTCTATAGGTGTGAGAAACACCAAATGAGAGGCTGAGATACACGGATACGTCTGGGACGTAAAAGATAAACCTGGGGTTTATCATGATAGGTCTGGGACCTATGTGTGATCGTAAGCTAAACTCTCATAATGGGTCTGGGACTCATGGACCTCTGGGAGCTCAACATGTCTGGGACATGCATAGTGGGTCTGGGACCCATGAACCTCTGGGAGGTCGAGCTCTGGGAGCTCAACATGTCTGGGACATGTGTAGGTGGCTACGGTACCGCTAGTGGCTCCGAAGTGACTATTCACAAGAGCCGTATTCCAGCAAATCGTCCCTGCACTGGGTGCATACCTTTGCGGATAGGGGTACCAAAACCCACAAGGTGTTAGGCCGCATTTAATATGCGGGGCACCTGCCCAAGTCTGGGACTTGGGCACGACCTTATTCCTGCCCCCCTCCTGTCTATCTTATTAGATGATAATACACGCCTATGATAATTGTTGTGATTGGAATGACAATGTGTACTTTATATCACTTAGGGGAACGCGTCCCAAAGGGCCAGTCCGACGCTGACGAATCTGTATGAGTGTGGAAGATGGACGCCGATAACAGGTCAAAAGGAATGTGAAATGTAATATTGGATTAATGCATGTATTGCCGCCCATATATATTCTTGACAATAAATAGTTCTATAGTAATTAGCCCAACTTCACATGCAATAAACATTAATAGCCCTGACTATAAAGGAAAGAGAAGATTGTGGTATATTACAGTATTTATATCAAATCTCTATTCTATATTCAAGTTAAATAACAAATGAAAAAAATGAATTAATATAAAGAAAACTTATAGCTTTTATAATCACACATTTTTTCTTTAAATTGTTCTATGTATTTTGTACAAATTCTATTCCAAAGTTCCTTGCAAAAGATTTTATATTTCAGTTCTAAGCGCATAACTCCAATACCACGATTCTAAAAATTTTATTTCTTTGTATTTCTAGAGTTTAGATCCATATGCAGACGTGATTAGATTTTGATTATAATTGATCCATCAGAACTACCCTCATTTGCAACTTTTAACAGTGTTTCTTGAAAACACGGAGTTAAATATCATTTACTGATATTTAATGATTATAAATTTTAAAGAATACATAATTCTCTATACGATTTGATTGCATTTTATACTTCATAATCAATAGATATAGAGTTAAAGAATTATAAAGATGGAAACTGCTAATATATTCAGATAATTCAAATTGACAGATGTCAGTATCAACGAAAAGAAAATGTATGTGGCAGAGTCTAGGATAGAAATGACGAATGTATTGTGCTGGCCACATCAGATTTTGTGAAGTACGAATTCAAAAAAATGGGTAACGGAGGAGATATCAAATGAGCATTGCACTATTATTGCATAGTTGGCCATGATAAGGGAATCAAAAATCAAGTACATTCGGAGGGGAATTCCCTACTACTATATATCAATATATTTGAAAACCGAACAACCCGTTAATACGAGAAATTCGTTTTTCGCAAACTGTTGCTCCCCGTTTCAACTGACAAGTTACAACAATGGTTGTGATATAAATAAAAAGATAAAAAAATCTGCATCAAATGACATCATGTGACGTAAACGGCACCTACCTTTGCTGGCTAGCCGATCACTACACACAGATAACTGTGCCCGGTGCTGTAATGTCGTAAGCGAGGGTCGTGGGTCGTGATTACGTAAGGGAGCAGGAGTGAAAACAAAAAGGGCGCCACTGGCGCTAATGGTAGTGGCAGAATGAGCGGTGGACGCCAGACCACCGGTGATACTCGAATGAACAATTTTGAGAAAAATAATGAAATTGGAACAAATTTATTGCCGGCTACAAATGATACAGAAATACAATTGTAACAAAAAAAAAATCTGTGTCAGAAGGACATGAAAAAAGGAGTCAGTAAAATGCAAAGATTTTTACGAAGTACAAAAATAAAAAAAAATACTCAGCTATGCAGGATGGGAGGCTTCAGCTGGGCCGGAGTAGCCTAAGCCCGCCTGGGGTGAGCAGCTGGCGGAGGCGGCGGTGGCAGACGGCAAACGTAAGGCCGGCGAAGGGCTCGGCCGTAGGAACTCGCACAGGGGCTCTGGCGGTAGCGTTGTGTAACTGTGGTTCGAGATCACTCTCGGAAACGGAGCGAGAAGTGGTCAAGGCTAGGCCCTAAATGGAGGGCCACCTTCTGGCTAGTATAATTCTTAGCTCGAGGCGAAGGTCTCTCAGGAGCCGCGCCTGGGGTTCCTGTTGTCGTTGGAAGTCCGTCTGCCAAAATCCAGGAAGACTTCCTACTCTACCACCAGGCGTTCTTAACCACTCCGCGCCGGGGCGAACAAAAATTAAAGCTGAGAAAAAAAATATAGCGGCAGAAAACTGATCCTTTTAACAAGAAGTATTATAATATTTTTCTTGTAAAGGCAGGGCAAAACGACTAGCACAAAAGAAAGTTTCAAAAAAAAACTAAAGGTCCAAAAATTGACCGCAAAAATGTATTTAAAAAAAATTTAACGACTAACTGCCTTCACAGAAAAAACTAAAATCGCTCGGCAAAAAAAAAATTAAAGAACAATACACAATAAAAATACAGCGCCTAAAATGATGAAATGGATGATTCACAAAATTGTGCAGTCGTAGACTGCCTACCAATACAATATTTAGCTAACGTGAAAATGATGAGAATGAAATGAGGGTTGAAATGATTGCGACACTTAGATGGAAAGACGCAAAGCGCAACCGGCAGTGGAATGAGCTGTAAAAACGCAATGCGCTGTTGCTAGCCAACAGAATCTACGCAGACCTTACCAAAGTTATGGTCCACTACAGAAATATTTAGAAAACCAAAAGTAAAAGTTCCTGTAGTAACCAAAAAAAACTAAGTTTCCAAACAAATTGAGTAAAAGGACTTTGGCTCGGTTTGTTGCAAAAGCAAGAATAAAATTCGCGAACGCGACGGTAAAAACTGCTGGAAGAGCTGCTGTTACTCACTCATTCATTCACCTTTCATTCCAAAAGGTTGGTTAGGAAGGTGTGGTTGTCTGTGTCAGCATGCGTGAATGAATGTGTATGTAACCCAGTTTTGTTAGTATTCCCAATGAATGAAAATGAAAATGATTTCTTGACTGAAAGTAATGTAAAGAAATTGGGGACTGATCTGCGCAAAAGGGCGTAAACAAAAGGGAAGTATTTAAACTGAACTATTAAAATATTTGTGGTATACAAAAAATCAAAGTTGAAGTGTCTCCGTTGACACAAAAAACCGGTGGAGGCTAGGTTGGCTCTCCAGCAAAATTTAAGCAGAAATTACTAAGAGGGATAATTGCAAAATTTGAGGTGCCTCAGCTTGGGCACAGGGAAGACCTAACGAACAAGATAATGTTCGCTAATAAAGGGAATGAAAGTTTAAACTGAACTACTGATAATAAAAAATATACAAAAGTTGAAGTGCCTCTTATTTTTTGGGCACAGGGGGCCTAACGAACTAGGTTGGGTTCGTTAATGAAACGGAATGAGATTAAGAATGCCCGGGCCAAAAAAAAGTTTATATAAATTTTGAATAAAAAAAGCCTAAATGTGGGAAAATATCCCTAGTTGTTACTATATAAATTTTGAATATAAAAGTATTACACAAAAAAGGGCCACAGGCTCGGATCCGGTCTGAGAAAGCACGCGTCCGCACCACGCTGCTGCGCAGTTACCGTGAAACAAACAGGTTCACTAGTAATCGACTGTGGACTAGAAATTTAGAAAAGGTATTACATACTTACAAAGGAAAAGCAATCGTCCCACGACTTCTCCAAAGCGGTAGAAACCAAAACAAATCGTGAGATTTAATAGAAAATTCACACAGCCATGCAGCAGCTTGATGTCAACAACCTCACACCTTCACAGTCCGGACCAAAGAGATCTGGTAACCCAGCTTACAAAAACGTGGGTGCACGCTATCTCGTCTCGAAGCAAAAACATTTAAATATAAGTACCAAAAATATAAGTCAAAAGTGAGAAAACAACTCAGAACGTACTTACAGTAAAGTAACCAATATCCTACGAAATATCTAGAGCGGCAAAAGACCAAACTTCGTAGAATAATAGCCAAAAATAGACAACAGAGCGTGCACTTGCACTCGCTTTCGTAGCTGGGAACCGAGAGAGCTTCAAACCGAAAAGACTTGTTCAAAACCAGCGCTCACGAACAAAATCTCACAAGAAAGTAAGAAAAAGAAACGAACAGGGGTGTACAAAGTAAAAAAATCTGATGTGGCCAGCACATAACCTCTCGCCGTATATTTTACCTGGCTGTATGCATAAAGCAATGAATATTTTTATAAATACAAATAATATATTCATATAAATCTATGACGTATAAACTT
Source organism: Harpalus rufipes (assembly GCA_951394225.1). Classification (NCBI taxonomy): domain Eukaryota; kingdom Metazoa; phylum Arthropoda; class Insecta; order Coleoptera; family Carabidae; genus Harpalus; species Harpalus rufipes. The sequence continues at coordinate 9,908,590 of OX596290.1, read as the reverse complement.
CTTTATTATTCAATAATAGCATGTCTCAACATAAAGATATATTACCATAAATTATGTTACAATAAATTACAAAGTAGAGTTTACCATATATAAATATTAGGCTGGTAACAGCAATTTTCAATTCGAACAACCTTGTTTACTTTCTCTTCATATTCTTCTAGTAAAAACATTAATTTTGGGCGGTCTAAAATGTAAATATCTGGATTGTGCATCTATTCTTACATATCTTCTTTTACATTTTATTTTTTCATACTTGTTATATCTAAATAACACTAATTCCCTTTAATAAAGTGACGGATAGATTGCACTCCGATTATTCTTATATCGATGTGTAATTTTGTCAATATTTACAACTTACTTGAGAAGAATTTGATAGCTTTTTCGCAATTCAAAGTTACTCTATTCTACAGTGCTGGTGTACATTGTCCCATAATGTTTGAAACAAATTTAAGTCCTTCAACCTAGACTTGTCATCTCCATAATAGTCACAGATCAAGAATTAAGGGATTCTCCAAGTACATTTTTCTTTCATTACTCATTATTTCTGACACTGACATTTATCTGTCACAAATAATTTAAATATTCAACTATTTTCCATGGCATTCTTTCGGCTGTAAAATTTATTAAAACAGATTATTTTATATATTATATTTCTTTTATCCCTAAATCTAGAGAATAAATAATAAAATAATTAAATGTATCAGATAGAGAATTTAATTTTATTTAATATTACCAAAAAAAATTTCAAAAAATATATTTAGAAGATTTTTTCTTCAAAAATCTTCTACTTCCGGTTATCCAATTGTTACCAAAACCTTTTCAGATCTTCCCATGAATGTCCGATTGGGAAATACGTAGTTAAACAAATTTAAAGTCTTATAGTTTTTGAGTAACCGTCCTTCCAACATCCCACACACACACACACATACACACACACACACACACACACATCCACACACACACACACACACACACACACACACACACACACACAGACATCATTGTAAAAATGTTAAAATCGGATTGTAGGGACCTTAAAACGTGCTTATTCAATAAAATCTGGATATGCGATTTTTAGCATGAATGCAATACCTCTCTTAGCGAGAGGTAAAAAAATGCAAATTGCGTAATATTTTAGCGCATAAATTAATTATTAAATTTATTCAATTTCTTATTAATACCGACAGCCATGGCATTTGAACAAAAAGACAGACAAATGTTTGACATATTTATTTGTCAGAATTCGTTATAACCTGTTACTTGTGCAAATTTCATTATTTAATATTTGATTAATTTAATTTTTTTAATCCATTTCTAATCTGTCACAAAATATTAAAAAGAAATGAAAACAAAAAAATCATAGCTAACGAATTCTGACAGATAAAATATCAAACATTTGCTATCGCTAGTAATAAGAAACTGAATAAATTTAACAACGGAATGATGGGACTAAAATATTACGTAATTTACATGTATTCGGTTGTGAGTTGTAACGGGGAGAGCAGTCTACGAAAAACGATTTTCTCGAGTTAACGATTCGGTTTTCAAGTATTCGCCCAATATAGGCGATGGGAAATAAGATCGTAGCGCCAAAGTGGCTTTTAAGGTAGTTGTCACTCGAGTGTACCTATTCAAAAACTTGTTCTATGTTCAAAATAAAAATTAAGCAATGTAGTTTGTATTTGCAATAACTTATATTTTCTAACATTATATTATATACACGGATTGTCTAAAAATAGTTAAAAGCTAATATCAAACACTGTAACAGATGAATTTTCTTTATTTTTCCGTAGAAAAGTTTTTTTTTTAACTATACCACTCGCACTAACACATACACAAGTGTCGTATTCCAATATAATTCATACTAAAGTCTGAATGTTGAAGAATAACTGTGGCAACGTCGCACTTAGACAGAAATTTATTATGTACCTTCTTAACTACAGAATAATTTTTTTGTGTTGCCAGAAAGATTAAAATTGTGTTAGAGTAGAGTTATTTTTGAAAAGTTGTCTGTAACAATTTTAATAGATATTTCGTTACTTTTTCGCTTGTCTGTGTTTTGGTGCAGTTGTGGTTTAAACCACAGTTTGAACATTTAGAAAAAATGATAAATACGACTTGCAAAAATGAGTGTTGAAAATTATAGATAATACCGCGGATATAACAATTTCATTAAATTAGTCCACAAATATAAAAATATAATTGAGTCCAGGAAGACAAATTCCGTCTATTGGAAAGTAAAAAGACATCATCTGGAATCAATTAGAAATTATTTTAGTTTTAGTTGTGGCCAGTATCCACGATATACACCCTGTTGCATAAAATGGTAAAGCTATCAACAACTGGCATATCGAAGACAAACAAAGTGTGTATTTCTTAAATTATGCTTTCTTTAAACTTACCTAATAGATAAGAACAATTTTGGTCTTCAATTTTATCTAACAAATAAAAAACTGTATTCTTTGACATTCGAAACCTCAAAAAATTGTGAATCTTCCCATTTTTCAAAATTATCTTTCTCGTACTGTATACTGTCTTCGAAAATTAATATTATTAATTTAAATTGAAGCACTCAACATAAACCAAATATTAAAATATTTCTGTCCTTGTCTAAGTGCGACGTTGCCACAGTTATTCTTCAACATTCAGACTTTAGTATGAATTATATTGGAATACGACACTTGTGTATGTGTTAGTGCGAGTGGTATAGTTAAAAAAAAAAACTTTTCTACGGAAAAATAAAGAAAATTTATCTGTTACAGTGTTTGATATTAGCTTTTAACTATTTTTAGACAATCCGTGTATATAATATAATGTTAGAAAATATAAGTTATTGCATATATAAACTGCATTAGCTTAATTTTTATTTTGAACATAGAACAAGTTTTTGAATAGGTACACTCGAGTGACAACTACCTTAAAAGCCACTTTGGCGCTACGATCTTATTTCCCATCGCCTATATTGGGCGAATACTTGAAAACCGAATCGTTAACTCGAGAAAATCGTTTTTCGTAGACTGCTCTCCCCGTTACAACTCACAACCGAATACATGTAAATTACGTAATATTTTAGTCCCATCATTCCGTTGTTAAATTTATTCAGTTTCTTATTACTAGCGATAGCAAATGTTTGATATTTTATCTGTCAGAATTCGTTAGCTATGATTTTTTTGTTTTCATTTCTTTTTAATATTTTGTAACAGATTAGAAATGGATTAAAAAAATTAAATTAATCAAATATTAAATAATGAAATTTGCACAAGTAACAGGTTATAACGAATTCTGACAAATAAAAATGTCAAACATTTGTATGTCTTTTTGTTCAAATGCCATGGCTGTCGGTATTAATAAGAAATTGAATAAATTTAATAATTAATTTATGCGCTAAAATATTACGCAATTTGCATTTTTTTACCTCTCGCTAAGAGAGGTATTGCATTCATGCTAAAAATCGCATATCCAGATTTTATTGAATAAGCACGTTTTAAGGTCCCTACAATCCGATTTTAACATTTTTACGATGATGTCTGTGTGTGTGTGTGTGTGTGTGTGTGTGTGTGTGTGTGTGGATGTGTGTGTGTGTGTGTGTGTGTGTGTGTGTATGTGTGTGTGTGTGTGGGATGTTGGAAGGACGGTTACTCAAAAACTATAAGACTTTAAATTTGTTTAACTACGTATTTCCCAATCGGACATTCATGGGAAGATCTGAAAAGGTTTTGGTAACTGTAAAAATAATATTACTATCAACATTTAAAATGATAAGGAAGATAAAAATCGATAATGTTTAATTGAATTTAATTTATATTATCATTAAATACATGTATAGTAATAAAAAATATGACTTTATTCAAGTGTTTTGTTAGTTGGCAATTATGGCTAAGTTTTATAATAAGATAAAATTTAATTGTTCATTAATTTCTTGTGTAATATAAATGTTATAAATACAACTTTATTAAAATTATTTTCTTGGTTATGTTTTTATAAATTCAACTTAATTTATAGTCGTATAGAAAGTATAGTCTGAAACATGTTTGGAACGACTATTCCGCACTCGCGGATATCTTACAATCACCTACGGCTCGTGTAACAAACTTATCACTCGTGCTGAATATGCCTCATTCCAAACTTGTTACAGAATATACTATTTGCCGTACTTTTCGCATAGATTCTTGAGTGGAGCTCAAGGATAAAGTCAATCGCTTTATGTAAACAACAAGACATATATATGTATATATATATATACAGGGTGTCCCTTAACTTCGAGCAAAAACGTTAAGGGCATATAGTACTGACCAAAATGAATAAAAAAGCTTCATCAACATAGGAATGATCTTCAACTGTTTCCGAGAAAAGCGAAAAATCTAAGAAAAACTGACAAAGATAACGATCGAATAAAATTTTGTCTATGTCAGTAAAAAGACTATAAAAAACAATAAAATTTTATATGAAACATTTTTCTCAATTTCTTATAGTTACGTAGTTATATGAAAATTAAATATTGACCAAGGTCGCCACAACATTTCACTTTTGATTTTTATAAAATAACAAAAGGCCATCTAAGATTACCTCTCAAAGGTAAACAAAAAGTCTCAATTAAGCAAAATCGTAATTCTTATAGTTTTTGAGATAGCAAAGGTAAATCTCGTAAAAACTCATTTTTCACTGCGTTATATCTGGGAAACTATTAAAGATCGGACACATTTTGACTGAGCTTTTTTTACTCATTTTGATCAGTATTATATGCCTTTAAAGTTTGTGCACCAAGTTAAGGGACACCCTGTATATATATATATATATATATATATATATATATATATATATATATATATATATATATATATATATGTAGTTAATGAATTATAAAAAAAATAAATATTATAAATCAGCCAGCTATGCTAACCATGAAAATTGTTAATATATTCAGATTGACAGTTGTCAGTATCAATAAAAAGTAAATGAATGTGGCAGAGATGAGGATGTTGAAGTAGATGTTGGGAAAGACACGGAAAGATAGGTAAGGAAATAACTCACAAGTTTCTAGAAAGATACAAGAGAGATGACTACATTGGTTTAAAAATGTCATGAGGAGAAATGAATAATATATTCAATAAAGAACGAATAGCTTAGTAATAGAAGGATGAAGAAACAGAGGAAGACCAAAGATAAGATTGATGGACTGTATTGCGGTTGCGGAAGACTTGAGAGAAAAGGAACTGAGTAAGATCGACACGTAAAACAGAAATGAGAGTGAAAGAAGAAAATAAAAAATAGCGACCCCTAACGAATGGGGAAAGCTAAAGAAGATGTTAGTGTCAAGTACAATTTGCATAGTTTATCTATGAAATACTTGGGTCTGCATAATTTGCAGAATAGGTCCGTTTTGCAGAATGATCAACATTTTGCAGAATGACAGTAAAATAAAGATTTTATTCAAAATAAACAAAAAAATAATATTATTTACTAACAGGTGATCTGTAAACATGCCTTTTTTCATCCTCAACCCCTACATAGATTACGTGATTCTGCAATATTGAGTGACTCTGCAGAATTTGCGGAGATATATGTAAGCATTATGACAACCTAGAATATCTGTTTACAATCACACTTACCTTCTAAATAAAGTAATTTCATACATTTCCATTTTCAACCCCTAAATACGTTGTTCTGCAGAATTAACTGATTCTGCAGAATGGCGGATATATAAATATTATGACAATCTGGAATAGCTGTTTTTTATCACGTGTGCCTTCTAAATAAAGTAATTTCATGAATTTCCATTTTCGTATTCAACGTACTTAGGGGTTGAAAATGGAAATGTATGATATTACTTTATTTAGAAGGTACATGTGACAGTAAACAGGTATTCTAGATTGTCATAATATTTGTATAACCGCCATTCTGCAGAATCAGTCAATTCTGCAGAACAACGTATTTAGGGGATAAATTTGGAAATGTATGAAATTACGTAATGTACGTCATAGTAAACAAGAAATTGAGCTGCGGTTGAATAATTTCTCTACTGGAGCATCATTCTACAAATTTAGTTCGTTCTGTAGAATAGGTCTGTTATGCAAATTATCTTTACCCGAAATAATTTTACTGGAAATTTAGAATCTTATACAAGAAAATTTATGTATGGAATTTATACATAATACACAGGACTGACGGAAGGTATTGTGCTGGCAACAACAGATTTTTTTAAAAATAAAATGATTATCTTTGGTATATACTTTAAGTAAACCTTTATCTTTAACCAAAACATTTTATACATTTATTTTTGACCCCCCCCCCTAATGGAATTTCTGCGTACGCCCATATTACCTTATCGTATATAAAGTTTGATATTGGTTTTTCCACTGCATTTCATTTGCGCAACGTCGTCTGATAACTAATGCGTTGACTTGAATCAGTTCGTGTGTTTAGATAGTTTCTTAAAAAAATTGCTAAAATCAATAGGTTTATTAATCAATTGTTGTAACATTGGCAATAGAGAAAAGTAAGTACATATTAGTTTATTTTACTCTTGCTAACGCCCAGCTTCATTTTTTATAAGAGATAAGCCTGGTTTACAGATTGCACAGAATAGAATGGAATAGAATAGAAATAGAATAAGGAATGGGATAGAATAGGAATAGAAATTTTTAAGACCATTTATAGATTGCATTGAATAGAATAATTTGGAATAGAATGACGTCACTTTTGTGTCACTTTTACACTAAATTAACTAATTTATTGGTTACTTTTTTCTTTCACTAATTTCATTTAGAACCGAGTAAATAATATCAATGTTTGTTTTTGCTAAAAAAGATAGTATTTCTGCAGAAAAACTGTTGCCCACAAGTAAGTTTTTAGGTTAAGGAATGGGCCAAAATATTAACGGAGCAAGCCGAATGGAATAGGGATGGAATAGAATAGAATAAGAAATAAAATTTGGTTATTTTTTATTCTATTCTATTCTCTTCCATTCTTTGCAAGTATAAATGGTTCCATGCATTTACATTAGTTTATATTTCTATTCCCTGTGCTATATTTTGTTTTATTCTATATGCAATCTATAAATCAAGCTTTATGATCGACAATAATTAGACAATAATCGTGATAGGATTTTTATATAAATATGACATCATGATTGTATTTATTGTATACGAGGTTCACGCTAGAATATTTTTATCTCTCGCTAAGAGAGGTATTGGATTCTTGCTAAAAATCGCATATCCAGATTTTAATGATTAACCACGTTTTGACACATTGCGTGCCACGTCTTTCATTTATGTATGATGGTGCTTTATCCAAATAGTCCACGTCGTTCCTTCTCTGCAGAACTGGAACAAAACTATCTTATATTTACGTTTCTTATATTGTTATAAGTATGACAGATCTCAAACGGCGTAAGTCTATGTCGTTTAGAAATGAATGACACAACCATATAATTTGTACACTAATCTGAAAGCGTGGCCGCTAAGGAACATTCAGGTATAATTGGTTCGGGCAAAATCGTAAAAATAAAAATTTGATGATATGAAATGCAAAATAGTATATTATGTTATTAGGAGTAGAAAGCGGTCTTTTTGTGCTGAACCCAGCTATTGCAAGCTGGGTAAAACACAAAAAGGGCGTTCTGCTCCGAATAACATATACTATTTTTTCTTCAAGTGTTTCAAAAAAAACTGGGGATTTTTTTTATATTTTTCTAGAATTGTTTTAATTATAGCGTTTGAAATTTCAGCCATAGTTGGCTGTGTACACTACAAAACACAAACGATACAACTGTCAAATAACAATTTTTCAATATGGTCTGTGTTGCTGTGACGATTGCTGCCGCCAGCGGTGAACTAAGAAGCTAACATTTTTTTACTAGTACAATAATGAACAACATTGTTGTACTAGTAATAAAATGAATATCTTCTATAGTATGTGTATAGTAGCATAATATGAATATTATTGTACACTTGAAGAAAAATAATATTTATTCTTTATTAACAAAAATATTGTGTTTACAAGAAAACAAACAAACTTATTTATGCTTAATATTATAGTATGTTACGTAATGAGAGATGTAAGAAGCAGATTACGTACGAGTAAAATGATTGACACACGAGACGCGTAGCGTCGAGTTTGTAATTTTACGAGTGAGTAATTGCTTTACATCTCGAATTATGTACTATACTTTTTCTACGACCACTCATTAATATTACTAAATTGAAGAAAAATTCAGATACATAGTTATAAATTAATTAATTTTTTATTGCATTACTTACAAATAATATTATCAACTAATTTTGTTTATAATAATAATTATTACCTCAGTATATGTATTATTTGTAATTACACAAAAAGTAGCAGTTCGAAACGTCAAAAAGTTTGGTGGGTTTTATTAACAAATAAAACTGCGCAACATTACCATGGTTACTGTTAAGCGTAGGGATATACGATGAAAAATAGTTCCCTACTGCAAATTTGATTGAAATGAAATATGTATTGTTGACATAATATAATATTAATATAATAACCCAAAAAAAAATGTATTTATATGTATATGTCAGATAAATTTCATTCTATTATATTTAAATCTTAAATTTTATTTATCAAATTTTAATCATTTCTTACAGTTTGACAATCAGTCCTGCCAACTTAAATTGGCTGTTCATTACGTAACAGTGTTACGTAATGAAATTTCATTACGTAATACTATGCATAAGAACGAACTTACATTGTTAGTAGTCTGTTCAGTAATGACCCTCTTACAGTAGTGGTAGTAGAAAAAAATATTTTAAATATAGTTGTGGCTGCTCGGGACACTTATTACAATAAGTGAAAACCATTTCCGCTCGAAAAACTTTCCTGACAGGCCACGTCATTCATAAATGTATGACACCAAATACCTTCCTTCAATCCTGTGTATTATGTATAAATTCCATACATAAATTTTCTTGCAAAAGATTCTAAATTTTCAGTAAAATTATTTCATAAACAAACTATGCAAATTGCACTTGACACTAACATCTTCTTCTTCTTTAGCTTTCCCCATTCTTTAGGGGTCGCTATTTTTTATTTTCTTCTTCCACTCATTTCTGTTTCTCGTGTCGTTCTCATTCATTTCCTTTTCTCTCAAGTCTTCGCAATACAATCTTTCCATCTTATCTTTGGCCTTCCTCTGTTTCTTTAACCTTCTTTTACTATGCTATTCAACCTTCATATATTCTTCATTTCTCCTCATAACATTTTCAAACCAATGTAATCATCTCGCTTGTATCTTTCTATAAACTTGTAACACTAGAGTTATTTTCGTACCTATCTTTCCGTGTCTTCCCAACATCTACTTCAATATCCTCATCTCTGCCACATTAATTTACTTTTTATTTATTAATTTGAATTATATGAATATATAAGTAGTTTCCATATTTAGCATAGCTGGCTGATTTATAAAATTTCATTTCTTTAAAATTCTTTAACTCTATATCTATTGAATATGAAGTATAAAATGCAATCAAATCGTATAGAGAATAATATATTCTTTAAGTTATAATAACGTTAAATGTCAATAAATCAAATTTAACTGTTAAATCTTCAAATGAGGGTACTTCCGGTTCACCAATTATAACCAAAATCTAATCAGTTGTTGTTCTGCATGTAAACTTGAGGAATACGAAAGAATACACACACTTATGCTTATTCGCTGAAAACTCATCATTGAATTTTTTGACAAAAGACAATACCGTCCTTACCTAAAGGTGACGGAAGGTAAAAATTGCCAAAAGGGCTGAAAATTAAAAGAAAATATAAAAACATAAACCATAAATACATTATTATGTGGGAACACTCCTTGGCCCCTGGTGTATTTTTTTGCACTCAATGTGTTAAGGTCCCTACAATCCGATTTTAATATATTTACGATGATGTCTGTGTGTGTGTGTGTGTGTGTGTGTGTGTGTGTGTGTGTGTGTGTGTATGTGGATATATGCGTGTGAGTCGGTTAGAAGGACGATTTCTCAAAAACTATAATACTTAATATCTGTTTAACTTCGTATTTCTCAATCGGACATTACTAAAAAGAGCTGAAAATGTTTGGTAATAATTAGAAAACCGGAAGTAGCAGATTCTTAAAAAAAAAATTCTAAACATTATTTTGTTGCTAGTATTAAAAACGAGTAAATTCTCTATTTGATCATATAAATATTTTATTATATCTTTTATAGATTTAGAGATAAAGAAATATAAGGTATTATATAATAATCTGTTGTAATAAATGCACAAATAATGTCATGTCCGGTGGACCAATTATAACCAAAGTCTAATCATGTCTGCATATGGATCTAAACTTGAAAGACACGAAAAAATTATAATTTTTTGAATCTGATATTGGAGTTATGCGATCCGAAACAATCGTCACACACTGACACACACATACACACACACGCACACACACACACACACACACACACACACACACACACACACACATAAACAGAGAGAGACGGACATCATCCTGAAAATGTTAAAATTGGATTGTAGGGATCTGAAAATGTGGTCATTTATCAAAATCTCGATATGCGATTTTAGCACGATCGCTATACCTCCCTTACCAAGGGTAGCGAGAGGTAAATATAAAAAAAAATCATGTTATACCGGGTGGTGGCGGTTAGGAGTGAACATATAGGGATTTACAATGGGATTTTCATTTTATGAAATTTCCTGCTCTCCTGTTTATTTTTCGGCAAAAAGTGTAGAGTGAAAAGCATTACGGAATTAAAAGTTGCATACAAAACTGGTTTCATATGTTTTATTATGGTTTTGTTTTTTTCACAATTTTAAAAAGAAATTATAAAAGTTCCATCGATTATTGGCAATATCCAAGGAATAAACAGACGAAATTCAGTACAGAAGTTGTGTATTATTAGTTGAATAAATGATTAAAAATTTTACATACATTAAAAATACACGACATGAAAAATTCAATAAGAACTTTGTCTTCCGCGCGCTCTTATCACCGCTTCTACTCGTCGTGGCATGGATTGAATAACGTTGCGATTGCGAATAAAATTTTTCGGTATTTCCTTCCATGCCCTTTCGACTACAGTCCATAGTTTTACATTCTGTATTGGCGTCGCACTGCTCTTTATAAAATATTCCACAGATTTTAAATAGTCAACAAATCTGGAAAACGGACTTCTCGCGACATGGGGTCTTGCGTTATCCTACTGAAATACGGCTGCTGGATGGAGTTGAATATGTGGAGCAACTTCAGCTATTAGGATCTCGTCAATGTATCGCTGACTGTTTAAAGTACTGGGGGTACGAATTTGACGAGATTTTCAGTTGTAAGCAGAGCTGGGAACTACTTAAAGTAAAAGTACTAAAAGTATTACTTTAAATACATCCAGTATTTACAATACTTTACTTAAAATACTTTTGAAAATTAGTATTTAGTACTGTACTTAAAATACTTGAAATACTTTTTGGTACTTAAAGTATCTAAAAGTATTTAAAGTAACTAAAATACTTTAAATACTAAGTACTTTACGCATGCGCAAGAACATATTTCTGTGTGTTCTGTTCACTACTGCCAAAAGAGTTTGAGCAAGTATAGAAAAGTACTAAAGTTTTCGCTATCTATAGTTTCAATTTAATAGTTGAAGACGTAAATAAAGATAAATCAAGACGTAATGCAGTATATTATGATGAACATGTTGAACAACTTATTTATTAAAGAATATTTCTACTTGCTCATCAATATTATAGAACTAAATGAAGAATTTTTCTATTCCAATGCGTGAAGTAGTAGCTAAAAACATTAATCGCAGTATGTGAAGTTTGAATTTTAATAGCGATGCGTAAAATGCAATGGAGTCTTATGGAGTTTATTTTAAAACATTTTATATGCGTGAAGCCTTTTTTACACGCATGTGGACAGACTTCTTTACTTATTTCACAAATATAGGTACTACTTTTTTTAAATAGGTATAGTACTTTAAAATTAGTGGGCTACTTTAACTATCTTCTTAGATGAGAGTAATATACCTAAATTCGATCATTTTTGGTAATATTTTAACTGATTTTATAAAAAAAATACTTAGTACTGGTACTGTAAGTAGGTAAATAAAAGTATTTAAAGTATTACTTAGTATTTAAATACTTTTCTTATAAGTATTTAGTATTTAGTACTTAAATACTTTTTTCGAGTACTGGTCACAGCTCTGGTTGTAAGAAATTGCTGCCCATACTATAAATCCTTGTGTAGGCGCCGTATGACGCGTAGGAATGTAGGCCACATTCTCTCTTTCTCCCCACCGTCGAGCGTCATTTTGGTACAAACAAAAAACGCGATTCGTCAGAAAAGATAATTTCATTCCACTCATTGTTCCATAACCGTCTCTCTTTGCATCAATTCAGTCCAGCAATGTTGTATGCCGCGCGATCAGTGCAAGTCGCAATAATGCAGGGCGCGCGTGCATCCTAAATTCTGCCAAACGGCGACGAATACGTCGTACAGATAGTGGTTATCTTGCCACTGTCCACCACTGCTGTGCTACAATTGGTGCACTTTGAGAGCAGTCCAGTCTTGTAACGTTAGCCGAGCAAGTTGACGATCCTGTCTCGCTGATGTTCTCCGGCGGGCTCCAGATTCTGTCTGCCGTCTCTACCAATTGTTGCCTTATGCGTGAAATCATGCTTATATTGCAAGTTACACGAGCCGCTATATCACGTAATGACAATCCGCTTTCACGCATACTCAAGATACGGTCCGTTTGAAAACGTTCAAATTTTAACTGAATTTGAATCATATTGAAAAAATATCGAATAAATGAATTTGCTGATAATTAAGTTTAAACCTGCATATTTTCTGAACGAATGTTCCTAGCGATTCCAAATTTTCATCATATATGCTTCTAATAATAAACAAATTCTGTGCTGAATCTGTTTATTCCTATTATTTTTTGGTGTTACGATTTCAACTATCGCTAGTGTAAATCATAAACGATTGACAGGGGTAAAACACTACTAGTCAACTCCTCGCTAATCACAAGCAATCACTTAATCAGGATACCACCCTACGTGTTTCAAAAGCAGAGTGATTGGGTACTTAAATTAAAGAAAATTATAAATAACTGTCAATAAATATTTCCTTCAATATTTAATTCTATAATAAAAAATATTTGCAATTGTCATTGTGGCTGAATACTTAGCATGACTGCCTGTGGAATGAAAGATTTTTGATGACTGGGGTTCAAATCTCCATCAAGCTAAACTTTTTCATTATTTTTTTTTATTTATGAATTACTTACGGAATTGTAATACTTTTTTATAATATTCAGTCTATCGTTAGCGTTTAAGAAATTCATTTTGACACGAATATTTGATATAAACAAAACAAAAAAACCAAACAATGAACACATTGTTGACACGAAAAATAAAAATACTTTAAATAATTTTTATAAAAAAAGCTTATTTCTAAATTATTGTAACTGATATTGAAATGGATAACAAAATTTTATAAATAAAAACAATTGGTTTTAACAACGACAAAAATTGATTACAATAATCAAAATATGGATTTAATTTAATATTTTCTTTTGATCTTAATAAAACATGATTGAGACACAATGAATATATGTATGTTTTGTATTTTTATTGTATTTATAAAGAAAAAGTGTGTATAATATTATTTATTAAATGGCTATAGTTAAAAATCTTGTTTTTGACGGTTACTTGAAAGTGATCACGAAGCAAGTCCATTCAAATTTACCGCCAAAAATTACGGGATAGAGATAACTGGGGAAATATGTTTTTTTTGGGGTTACAAGAAGAAGAAGAAGAGAAACAAAGAAAAGAAAGAAAAAGAAGAGAAGAACAGAAAAGGGAGAAGTGTGGCTGTATTTTCGTGCTGTACGATATGTTTTGTAAAATTTTGCTTCTTCGTAAAATAAAACGAAAAGTAGATTGAAACTAAGTGTTTTATTAAGTAACAAATCAGACTTGAGCTCCATTCCCGCAACATTACTTCTTCCATTGAAATTACTTTTATATCGTGATAGAAACTTATTTTTAATTAACTAATTCATTCATATTATCTCCTAATATCTTTAGTATAATTTGTAATTAATACATAAATAAAGAAAAAGAAAGTTAACTTGATGGAGATTTGAACCCGATACTTACAAAGTTCTTTCGTTCCACAGGCAGCCATGCTAACCATTCAGCCACAATGGCAATTGAAAATATTTTTTTCTTCAAGTGTACAATAATATGCATATTATGCTACTATATACACACTATAGAAGATATTCATTTTATTACTAGTACAACAATGTTGTTCATTTTTGTACTAGTAAAAAAATGTTAGCTTCTTAGTTCACCGCTCGCGGCAGCAGTCGTCACAGTAACACAGACCATATTGAAAAATTGTTATTTGACAGTTATATCGTTTATGTTTTGTAGTGTACACAGCCAACTATGGCTGAAATTGTAAACGCCATAATTAAAACAATTCTAGAAAAATATTTAAAAAATCCTCAGTTTTATTTGAAACAATTGAAGAAAAAATAGTATATGTTATTCGGAGCAGAACGCCCTTTTTGTGTTTTACCCAGCTTGCCTGGCCTCGGCTGGCGCCTCGGCAGCAATAGCTGGGTTCAACACAAAAAGACGGCTTTCTACTCCTAGTAACATAATATACTATTATGTCATACTCTGGTTTCTAAAGCAACGTTTTTCGAACGATTTATAGAACATAAAGTGAAACTTTAAAGTCCTAGAACTTTAAAATATTATATTATTATTAAAAAAAAAAAATGCTTAAAATATTTCATCTGTATTCAAGAGAAATGATTGAAAGTTTTCAGACCAGTCTCATAATGCAAGTAATGATTATAAACCTCATGTTTTTTAAATCAGTGGTATTTAATAAATTTCTTTTGCACGCCTTCAATGGCATGTTTCCAATTTGCATAAAATGGATACCATACCTGACAACAGTACTCTAGATTAGGACGAACATAACAATTATATAACATAATAACAGTAATCAGATTCTTAAATTGTATGACAATGTTAATCAATAAAAAGAAAACAAAAAGAAAAAAAAAATGCTATATTTATTGTATGATCGTTAACTAGTTATAGTCACTTTTTTATGTCAATTGCTATGTACATATTTTATTAAAATTTCAGGTCTAAATAACCATGGCATCTCAACTTGACGTTAGGCGTAGCACCATTGGAGTTATTAACACTGGAGACGGAAGTATTAATATACACGGAAATGTAGAGGTAGGTTCCTCTACAGAAGAATCATTTGAAGAACTTGACCCACCGCGAGAGTCCGAAGTGTTTAAGGGCAGGGAGGAGGACATAGGCAAATTGGAGGCTTTATTTTTCAGAGAAGGGAAGAGAAAGGTTGTCATTCACGGCTTGCCGGGTTTCGGTAAAACGGAATTAGCAGTACAATTTGCGAAGCATTGTATACAAGAAGATTCTATATATATTGACAAAGCCTTCTGGATTAATGCTGAAACTTCAGACAATCTAAAAAGACTTCACAAAACCCTGAAGAAAGCTTACAGAATATTTGAAAATAAACGTTGTTTGTTTATTTTCGACAATGGAATTTCAAGATCAAGTATAAGGCAGTTTGAACCACCAAAAGTTGAACAATTTTATTTATTGATAACAAGTCATATATCTGATTGGGGCGATGATATATACCAAATGTCATTGGAACCATTGAAAATGGACGCATCATTAGATGTTTTTAGGGCAACTTTGGGTGATAGTAGATACAAATCAACTGAAGAACAAATATATGAACAAATGATAACGTTTGTAGACAATACGCCACTAGGCCTAATAGTTATAGCGGGGCATTTGAGGTTAAAAATGGACGCATGCACACAAGGAAATTTTGATACTAATCACTTTTTTGGAGAAATTTCAAAAATGTTAAATACAAAAATTCATCATTGCCTGAGGTCGTATGAAAATTCGATATATGC
Organism: Harpalus rufipes; assembly: GCA_951394225.1. NCBI lineage: Eukaryota > Metazoa > Arthropoda > Insecta > Coleoptera > Carabidae > Harpalus > Harpalus rufipes. Next base: position 9,892,601 of record OX596290.1, on the reverse strand, counting down.
AGCAATGTGTGTAGCCCTAGATAAGATTTTTGTACAAGAGTTTGCAGAATCGGAGCAGCTCCGGGAACTAACCAAAAAATTGCTAGGGATATGCGCGTATCTCAATCCAGATTACTTATATATTCGCCAAATTAAAGAAATAATGGAATGTTCAGACGAAAATATATTGGATGAGTGCGTGTATTTGTCCAAAAATTTTTCATTCGTTCAATATAATGAAGGTGTCATCAAAATTCACAGATTGTGTCAGAGAATTTTGAAACTATATTTTCATGAAATTAAGAAAGATTATTATAGTATATGCTTGCGTTATGTACTCCGAAATGAACATTGGATTGAATTTGTATTGTGTTTGCAAGCCGAATATACAATTATAATGGAAGCAGATATCGAGAAAGCAACTGTACTTGAAATATATCAACAGAATGTTTCTGAAAATAATTACCCCTATATAGAAAAATTATTGAGACTTCTTGTACAGTACGGTTGCTGTGAAAGTTGCAAATTAATTTTTGATGAAATGAGTTTTGAAAAAAAAAAGCAATACGTGAACAATAAACAACTTCTTCATACTGCCATTTTGAACAACTTCGTAAATATGGTAAAGTTGCTTTTAGAGTACGCTGATTTAAACGTTCGAGACATAAAAGGTCAAACCCCACAGCATATAGCAATCATTTTAGGGAATGTAGACATACTGCGAATGCTACTGGAAAAAGGAGCAGATGTGAATGTTCTAGACAGGGACAGGAGTACACCACTGCACTTTGCATCAGAGATACGGAATAGAGATACAAAAATAGCGCAAATGCTGTTGGTGAAAGGAGCAGATGTGAGTATTGTAGACAGAAGAGGCAGAACACCACTGCACTGGGCTGTTTGGATAGAGAATATAGACCTAGTGCGATTGCTGCTGGATGAAGGCGCAGATATGGATGTTCAAGACAACAAAGGCAAAACACCACTGTACTTGGCAATCTGTATAGGGAATATAGATATAGTGCGATTGCTGCTGGATGAAGGCGCGGATATGAATGTTCAAGACAACAAAGGCAAAAAACCACTGCACTTGGCAACCTATAAAGGGAATATAGATATAGAGCGATTGCTGCTGAAGGCATACATATGTTCGAGACAACGAAGGCCATACATCATTGGCTAGTGCAGAATTTTGTCGGTAAGTCATTCAAACATTTGTTATTTCAGGAAGAGTATGGTTATTAGAAACAGTTAAGAAGGTTATAAGCTCGGTTACAAGGTACCTACATGTAGAAAAAGGCGACCAATATTTTGCAATGAAACGATACTGAGTAGCGAAAAATTATTATAAGGATTATTAAAAAATCTTTCAGAACTCATATTTTTATTAAAATGATACCTTTTTTAGTTTTATTTCTGTTTATTTATATAAGTACCAACGTTTCGGCAGTATTAACTACTGCCTTCTTCAGAAATGAACAACAAATCAACAAATATATAAATATATTAATATTTGTGCATACTTGGCACACTTCACAAGATTTCAGTCTCTGAATCAACCTCTCGGTCATTTATCAGAGACTGGCCCACTCAACCAGAACCACAGACGCGTTTCGCTCTTATTGGAGCTCATCAGTGTGGTGTACTGACGCCTCTTGCGAGGCACTGAGACCAGTTGAGCGGGCGGATGATAAACATCCCACAAAGGTATTAAGCCTGCAGAAGTAACTAAACACATACAGAGCCATCTACCAGGAAAACCGCGAGTTTTGGCTAGCACTGCTACCAGAATAATAAAGAAAACTGTACAATGTACAATTTGCGATACTTGGTGAAGTTGTTCTAAATTATTATGGTCTCAGTGCCTCGCAAGAGGCGTCAGTACACCACACTGATGAGCTCCAATAAGAGCGAAACGCGTCTGTGGTTCTGGTTGACTGGGCCAGTCTCTGATAAATGACTGAGAGGTTAATTCAGAGACTGAAATCTTGTGAAGTGTGCCAAGTATGCACAAATATTAATATATTTAGAACAACTTCACCAAGTATCGCAAATTGTACATTGTACAGTTTTCTTTATTATTCAAATATATAAATACTTAAATAAATAATAACAAAAACATTAGCAACAGTTAACCAAGGTGACAATTACAAAATATTTAATATAGGAAGCCATGCACGACTAAGATCTAGACCGTCACAATGATTGATATTATTAATCTTGGTTTTGAAAATCTCATTGGCTTCTGTAATTAACCTGTTGTTGAGGTGTGTCTCGCTAGTATTTTTGCTTCTTCGAAGTTTATACGGTGGAATTCTTCCACGGCATGCTCTGCAACTGAAGATTTTTCTAGCTGGTTCAATCTGATCGAACGCTGGTGTTCATTCAATCTTGTAGAAATGATTCTACCAGTCTGGCCAATGTAAACTTCTCGCAGACACATGGAATCTGGTAAATCCCTGATGACTGAAGAGGGATGACGTCTTTAACTTATTTCAACATATGTCGAATTTGAATATATGGAGACATTTTTGATGTAAAGAAGTCAAGCAAACAATACGTCTCTTCATTAGCTTTGTTAATAGGTCTTTTAGGTTTCAGGCATTATTTTTTTGCAGAGCATGCCCTGGCAGAATTCCACCGTTTGAACTTCGAAGATACAAAAATACTGGCGAGACCAGCACACCTAAACAACAGGTAATAATCTCAATCATTGTGACGGTCTTGATGTTAGTCGTGCATGGCTTCCTATATTAAATATGTTGTAATTGTCACCTCGGTTACCTGTTGCTAATGTTTTTGTTATTATTTATTTATTTATATATTTATTGATTTGTTGTTCAATCCTGAAGAAGGCAGTAGTTAATACTGCTGAAACGTCGGTATTTAAATAAATAAACAGAAATAAAACTAAAAAAGATTGTATTATTTTAATTAACAAGGATGTTTCACAAGTGCATATAGTACTGACCAAAATGAATAAAAAAAAGCTTAATCAACATAGGTCTGATTTTCAACTGTTTCCGAAAAAGTGACCGTTTTGCTGCCACCAACCTTCCCGTAACTACACGAGTTACAGTTAGAATTTTCTGAATAGGGGTAAGGGTTGGTTATAAAACCAAGCAATTGTAGTAACTGGGTGTATTTACAAACAGAATATTTTGAAGCGACGTATTACACATGAAATAGTTGGCTAAATACAAATACTATTAAATATAAAAATAAACTTACAACAGCTGCTTCTAAGCGCAGGCCCTTGTACCAACATAGGGCACTGTTAATCTGCAACGACACCCTTATTGTGCTAGATTAGCAGTTTATAAATAGCTTTCGGGAATGAGTTTGTTTGTTTCACACAACATGACGCGGTTTATCAAAAATGTTGCCGAAAGGGAATTTTTACTAATTGCACTACCTAATAACATATAAAAATTTAGAAAAAAACATAATTTTGACGACTTACTCATATTAAGTAAACAAACTAATTACCGAATGACTGAATGCGTTCTTAATTAAATATTTACATTATTGGCAATAATCCGTTGATCACACCAGTAAATAGACTAAAAATACATTTTATATGAAACATTTTTCTCAATAATTTCTAGTAGTTTAGAAGTTACTTGATAATTAAATATTGGCCAAGGTCCCCACAACCTTTTTGATAGTACCCTGTTTTCTAAACTTTATTGGTTTGCGGTCCCCTTTTTCTCCAGATTTGACAACGGACCCCCTCTTGACATGGATTTATACAAAAGCGCATATACAGTAACGATCATAACCGTCGAATTTAATAATTAATTAATATATATATATATATATATATATATATATATATATATATATATATATATATATATATATTAAAACGATTTCAAATTTCGTTTCGCGGTTTTATTCAAAATTTTATTTAGTATTTTTCTTGACTAGCCAAGAATTCGAATTCACGTAGTGTTTCCGGTGTTAGCGAGCGACGCGAGAGTTTTTTTTTTTGTTGAGATGAGGAGTTGGTCTTGGTACTTGAAGCGACGCACAAGTGCGGGTGTTTGTTTTTTCCAAATTTTGCTTAAAATTTATTTATCTTTTATCATTCACGTTTTATTAAAGTTTCTCTTGTTTATGATACATTTTTTTGGTTAATGTAACACCTGTTTGAGGTAAGTTTATCTGTATTTTTTTGTTAAATCAGTTGTATCATACCCGAGCACATGGCGTAGCTGCGAGTGCAAGACTAATCTCTCGGGGTGGATTTTTTTGTGTCATTTTATCTCAAAATTTATATAAATTATTTATCGTTTGTCTAATAATTTTCTTAAAAATTTATCGGTCAAAATTTATATAAATTATTTCATATTTATGGGAATTTTTTTCTATTTTAAATTTATTTTGTTTCAACTTATCTAGCTCACTTTAGTTTGTTTGTACGGCAGAATTTGAAGACGTAGCCAAGGCTGTTTCGACGTCATAGTAAAAGGTTGTATTTGTTTGTTTAAATTTTTTTGCAAGCATATTAGATTTTTATCTTAACTTATCTTACTTTATCTTGGTTAGATATTTATCTTAACTTATCTTACTTTATCTTGGTAAGCCCAAAATATTATCTCCAGTAACTTTTTATGGGCTGCCGTATTGCAAATTTTATACAAAAATTCTGCCTCCGAGACAAGTCTCAAAAGAACGTAGAGCTACTAACCTTTCCTCTATTTTTCTTTCCTTCCTGTTCTTCAGCTTGGCCAGCTGTTGTTTTTGTTTAGAAAGTGCACTAAGGTTTAGTATAATTTCATTAAATTTTTTTGGTAAAGGTTGTTTAAACATTTTGTTAACAGTTTGTAAAAGGGTTTATGGTCTGTATTATTTGTCTACTCCGCCCTGGTCCTGGGTTGGTCGATCCGTTGGGTGGTGGGGATCAACACCGTCGAGGTTAGCGTCGAGATGCCGCTGCCTGTTACCTGCTCGCTTCATCCACTCACTGCCTCTGGTAGAGCTCAGGATCCCTGGCAAGAAGCCTTCCCCACTAACTGGAGGTCGGCTAGTTGGATTTCGTAGGCTGCTAAGCCGGTATTACCAGCGAAGCTGCCCTAGCTTCCGACGCAGCACTACCACGCTCTAGAACGGGGTCCTGGCCGCAGTGGTCACCGTCTTTCAGCGAGGCAGGTTCATCAAGGCCAGTCAGGACCACCCTTCCGTAGTCCACCAGGTCCCCCCATCCCCATCCGGCGGCCGGTCAAAATGACAGGAATTAATTATGTCCATAACTGACAAGTGTTATAATTTTTCATTCATGTGGTTTGTTTGTTATCAGGAGTATGGAATTCAGTTGCCGAGAAAGGGAATCATAAAATACCAAAAATTTAGAATCTTTTGCAAGAAAATTTATGTATGGAATTTGTACATAATACACAGGATTAACGAAAGGTATTGTGCTGGCCACATCAGATATTTTCATTGTTATTGTTGCTTATTGTTATTTGTGATGAATCAAGTTTCGCACGTAGATACATAACTTGTTTACAAAACAAAGGAGTGTTCTTCAAATAAATAATAAAATATTTATTATAAAATTTGAAACTAAATTATTATATTTTCCTTGTGAATATGAGCATTTCACAGATTTCATGCCCGCTACAGTTTCTACACTCTTTACACTACCTCAGGAATCAGTGCAAGTAAGATGGAACTAGTTCTGCAATGGTTGTCAACGAACACGTTGTACGAATCTACCCGATTTGTCAAAAAACACGCTAGTGTAAAAAAAGTTAACATTAGTGTAACTCAGTAAATGTCAACGAACAGAGCTAGTGATTAAAAGTAGCAAAGGTCAAATTAAACAACTGAAAAACAGAAATAATCTGGCTATGCACCGATCAAGGTGGAAAGAATATTATACAAATTTTTCTATTTATTTCGTAAATAATACCTAATATAAAAAATCTGATGTGGCCAAAACAATACCTTCCGTCAATCCTGTGTATTATGTATAAATTCCATACATAAATTTTCTTGCAAAAGATCCTATATTTCCAGTAAAATTATTTCATAAACTATGCAAATTCACTTGACACAGACATCTTTTTCTTTAGCTTTCCCCATTCGTTAGGGGTCGCTATTTTTTATTTTTTTCTTCCATTCATTTCTGTTTTACGTGTCGTTCTCATTCAGTTCCTTTTCACTCAAGTCTTCCACAATACAGTCCTTCTATATTATCTTTGGTCTTCCTCTGTTTCTTCAACCTTCTATTACTAAGCTATTCATTTTTCATCCAATATATTCTTCATTTCTCCTCATGACATTTTCAAACTAGTGTAATCATCTCTCTTGTATCTTTGTAGAAACTTGTAACACTGGAGTTATTTCCTTACCGTATCTTTCCGTGTCTTCCCCAACATCTACTTCAACATCCTCATCTCTGCCACATTAATTTACTTTTTATTGACACTGACATCTGTCAATTTGAATTATATGAATATGTTAGTATTTTCCATGTTTATCATAGCTGGGTGATTTATAAAATCTAATTTCTTTAAAATTCGTTAACTCTATATCTATTGAATATGAAGTATATCAAACCGTATAGAGAATAATATATTCTTTAAGTTATAATAACGTTACATGTCAATAAATCAAATTTAACTGTTACATCAAATGAGGCTACTTCCGGTTTACCAATTATAACCAAAATCTAAACAGTTGTTCTTCAGGATTTAAACTTAAGAGATACGAAAAAAATATAATTTTTGGAATCGTGGTATTGAAGTTATGCGATCTGAAACTTGTGTCACCCACACACACAGACACACACACATCCAACAATATTACATATGACCTAGGTTTCCATTTGAAATTTTGAACTTGAATATAGTTACGCCTACTTCCGGTAAATTCCGGAAGTCAAGACTACTATCATTAAATAGGATTATGTTATGCTAATTTTTTCCTGAAGCGTTACAGATCTGAAAAGAAAATTTGGGACGGATGGTCTGAAACACCCTGTATATTTTAATAGCCTATATGGCGGACACCTTGGGTCCGCAGACCACAGTTTGGGAAACACTGACAGTACAACAATATGATTTTTTATACAAAAGCACATCTAAGATGACCTACACAAAAAATCTCATTTAATCCAAGTCGTAACTCTTTATAGTTGTCGAGATAGCAGAGGTAAACCCCGTAAAAACTAATTATTTACTGCCGTATATCCTGAAAACTATTGAAGATCGGACCCATTTTAACTAAGCTTTTTTTATTCATCTTGGTCAGTACTATGCCTATGCTGTACCCGAAGTTGTGAAACACCTGTGTATGAAATTAATGGCATTTATGAAGCGTAATTTTGTAGGATTTTGATTTAAGAAATTAATTTTTTTGAATAGAATGCAGCTTTATTAATTTCTTAAAGGGCGTTAGATACACAATATTTGATCAAAAAAATAGAAACTTAAATCGATTTAAATACCATATTTGATTTACTTAATTTCTTTGCGTTTTGTAGGTCGCTGCAATATTTTAAATAGCTGAGGCATGCCGAAGGGATGATCTTCAAAAAATGAGCATTGCCGACATAGAAGAAAATGGCTCCAGTTCTCTTCTAAAAGTATCATGTTCAAAAACAAATAAGTTAAGGTAAGGAAGACGAAGAATTGAATTTGATAGATATTGGCGATTCTAATTTACTTTTCCCGCCATTTCGGAAGTTCTAGTTACCACTCTTGTAATAACTTTACTTACATTTTCAAAAATACAGGGTGTCCCATAACTTCAGGTACATATTAGAAGGGCATATAGTTCTTAATGTCCTGATTACGGAACAAAAAGAATTTTTTTAAAATTCCTATAATTAAGGGTAGTTCACTTAAGAAGAACATTTTTTGTACCCCTGGATACTATAATATTTGGAATAGTGAAATTAGTTATAACTATTACATAAAATAATTTAACAATGAAATTAATTTATGCAATTACGTAAAGCTTTGTCACACCAATTAAGTTTATAACACAACGTAATATTAAATATTAAAACTACCTATTCAACCAGTGTCCCAAAACTGTTTCCTTCAAAAACCTCAAAAACTAATGTTTGAATTTTGAAAAAATTCTTTTTGTTCCGTAATCAGGACATTAAGAACTATATGCCCTTCTAATATGTACCTGAAGTTATGGGACACCCTGTATACATATTAAAAAAATATGGTGCATTAAAAACCAATATAAATTGATGAAAGATCTCAAAAATACGTAATGGAAAACAGATCCAAACAAATATAATAATCCCTAATCCCTGGATGGTCCAGACTCTATCCTGCGAGCGCCAATAACCTGGAACAGATAAAAAATAGATGAGTATACTCTCTCAGTGAGTGCTTAGGATCCACGTAAATACGCAAGGTCTCGGCCTAGCTATGGGATTAGGATAGTATTAGGTACCAGTCTCAGCCGCACTGTAGACTCTTCCTCAACCCGCAAGCGAGGGTACAGCTAAACCGCAGAATAGCCCTTCCTCAACACCGCAGCCTGATAGCAAACAGTCCCAGCCGCACTATAGACTCTTCCTCAACCCGCAAGCGAGGGTACAGCTAAACCGCAGAATAGCCCTTCCTCAACACCGCAGCTTGAGAGTAACCTGTCCCAGTCGCACTGCAGACTCTTCCTCAGCCCGCAAGCGAGGGTATAGTTGAACCGCAAAACAGCTCTTTCTCAACACCGCAGCGTGAGAGCAACCAGTCCCAGCCATACTGTAGACTATTCCTCAGCCCGCAAGCGACGGTATAGCTGAACCGCAGAACAGCTTTTTCTCAACACTGCAATGGAGAGCAACCAGTCCCAGCCGCACTGTAGACTCTTCCTCAACCCGCAAGCGAGGGTACAGCTAAACCGCAGAATAGCCCTTCCTCAACACCGCAGCTTGAGAATAACCTGTCCCAGCCGCACTGCAGACTCTTCCTCAGCCCGCAAGCGAGGGTATAGTTGAACCGCAGAACAGCTCTTTCTCAACACCGCAGCGTGAGAGCAACCAGTCCCAGCCACACTGTAGACTATTCCTCAGCCCGCAAGCGACGGTATAGCTGAACCGCAGAACAGCTTTTTCTTAACACTGCAATGGAGAGCAACCAGTCCCAGCCGCATTGTAGACTCCTCCTCAGCCCGCAAGCGAAGGTACAGCTAAACCGCAGAATAGCCCTTCCTCAACACCGCAGCTTGAGAATAACCTGTCCCAGCCGCACTGCAGACTCTTCCTCAGCCCGCAAGCGAGGGTATAGTTGAACCGCAGAACAGCTCTTCCTCAACACCGCAGCGTGAGAGCAACCAGTTCCAGCCGCACTGTAGACTCTTCCTGAGCCCGCAAGCGAGGGTATAGCTGACCCGCAAAATAGCCCTTCCTCAACACCGCAGCGTGAGAGGAACCAGTCCCAGCCGCATTGTAGACTCTTCCTCAGCCCGCAAGCGAGAGGCCAGTTAAACCGCAGAATAGCCCTTCCTCAACACCGCAGCGTGAGAGTAACCTGTCCCAACCACACTGTAGACTCTTCCTCAGCCCGCAAGCAAGGGTACAGATAAACAGCAGAATAGCCCTTCCTCAACACCGCAGCGTGAGAGTAACCAGTCCCAGCCGCACTGAAGACTCTTCCTCAGCCCGCAAGCGAGGGTACAGCTAGACCGCAAAATAGCCCTTCCTCAACACCGCAGCGTGAGAGTAACCAGTCCCAGCCCCACTTTAGACTCTTCCTCAGCCCGCAAGCGAGGGTATAGCTGACCCGCAAAATAGCCCTTCCTCAACACCGCAGCGTGAGAGTAACCTGTCCCAACCACACTGTAGACTCTTCCTCAGCCCGTAAGCAACGGTACAGGTAAACAGCAGAATAGCCCTTCCTCAACACCGCAGTGGAGGACAACCAGTCCCACTCGCACTGTAGACCCTTCCTCAGCCCGCAAGCGAGGGTACAGCTAAACAGCAGAATAGCCCTTCCTCAACACCGCAGCGTGAGAGTAACCAGTCTTAGCCACATGTAGACTCTTCCTCAGCCCGCAAGCCAGGGTACAGCTAAACCGCAGAATAGCCCTTCCTTAACACCGCAGTGGAGGGCAATCACATCCTCTATACCTTGACGTCGCTTCAGCAGCTCTAGCACTGCTGACTGATACGTAAATAAACAATAATTTAATATATACGAGCATGTAATTCAATATAAAGCTAAAATTAAAAGACTAAAGAGGGATGTAAATAAACATAATACTTACATAACTCATAAAGCCGCTAACAGGTGACCCTATTTTATTTTTGCGACTAACTAAACTTGGTGTGTAAACGTATTAGTTTTGAAAATATTATCAGTAGCAGATAATGAATATGCATGCACCATATTTGCATAATATTCTTTTGAATTCGTAGATTCCTATTAAAATTGTTTCGAATTTGTTCCATTCTGTACTATAAAATTCCTAAAAGGACGAGACTTAGTACCAGAGTACTTTTTTGATTACATGAGTTTTACCAAAAATAATAATTATTTACTCGTTTATTAAAAATATTTTGCTATTTTCAATGAAACTGTAAGAAACTACATCTTAGAATTATATGTGAGTAAAAGTTGAATAAAATATCTCATATAGTTACTTTTCATGAGGTATTACAAGATAAACATTAATACGCCTATTCATAAACAAAAATTTAAACAGTGTTTAAGCTAAACACTGTTTAATTTTGACATTTCGTTCATTTCTGTATTCAGAGACTACTTTTTTTTAGACAATGTTTAAATATTTAAACACTGTTTGAATTTAGACAGAGTTTAACCTCAGTAACCCTGTTTAAACACATTTTACTCATTCATGGATACGTTTTCATCTTAGTCATCGTAACTAAACAGCATGTAACGCTATTTTGGGGATAGCGGTCAGAAAGTTGGCGTGAGATTGCTCGAGCGCCAACGGTCGGCTAGCAGGTTTGGAGAAAGGGTGAAATATGAAGAACACAATTACAATAAAAGGTACAAGACAACTTTATTGTATGATAACTCGCTGTACAAAAGAGTATGGTGGTCCTTGATGGGTACAATATGATGCTGGGTGTGCGAATTAGATGATTTACTGGTTTTTGGAAAAACGACGCCGGGCGTCGCGACGGCGGTGATGTCGGTGTATGAACGGTAGATGCACGGGTATCCAAAAATGTAGATGGAAATGTGTTCGGACGGTTTCGGTGTGACGTGACGGTTGTGACGGTAGAGGGTAAGCGGTAGGTACAGTTATCTTAAGGATCTGTCTAGAAATGTATTCGGATGTTTTTGGTGTAATCGACACCAGGCGTCGCGACGCTGAGGTTAACGGACGAGGTGTAGCTATGCGTTTTTGCAATAATCGGCAAATCGACACCGGGCCTCACAGACTCTTGGCCTCGAGTGCCCCGGCTTCGCACTGGGGCGTTGCGACGCAGAGTCGGAAAAACACTAAAATACTCGATTTGGAATAACGGGTCGTTTTACAGTAACTCTGGATAAACACGCGGACTTGACGTCTGTAACACCCGGGTTTACACGCCGGCGGCGTCGAAACGTCAAGTCGGTAAAACTCGCAACGAGTCACTGTAAAATGGCTAGGCACACGCAACTGGTGAATTGAATCCATAGAGATGATTACGGCCGGTGTCAGTCGTAGTGTCTCTGAATGTTTTCAAATACGCCCTTCGAAGATGCTTTGGCTTACGCTCAACAAGCGTTGCGACGTTGGGCGTCTGAAGCTCACAACGAGACACTAAGACGGACTTTCAATAAACAACTGAACAACTCGGACGGAGAGCTCACGGTACAGGTTTTTAAAGAAAACGGAAATATTGCTCACCTGGAGATCGGTTTCGAAGTCTTGACGGAATACTCGCAATCAAGAGCCGATGGAATACTCGCAATCGGCTTTAGTTGTTGAGAGGAATACTCGCAGTCAACAACTGTCTTCTGCAAACGCGGGCCCTGCTTTTATACAGCCCTACTAATTAGATCAGCTTAAGTTTGTTTACTAATAGCAAAAACTGCATAAAAGAACAGGGCAAATAGAATAAAAATGGAACACGATGTTGACGACCCTTTATCTGGTTTATTTCCCGGTCAAATTACGCGCCTTATCCCAATTGTCGGGAAGTAAAGTTTTCACGGTTCGCGGATTAATAAGGGCTGAGTTACACAGCTTTGAACTATTTAATCCGCAAAACTTGTGACAGATTCACATCGTCACAAGCAATTTAAATATACAAATTTAAACAAGGTGTAGAGGTAGTTTATATTTGTCAAAATGAGTGACACTGACGAAGTTTTACAAAATATTGAAGAAGTTAGGGAGATAAATGAATATGAATATCCTCGAATTTTTTTTTTTAATATTGCACGACTCGTGTTTATATCAGAATGTCGGCTGGCTTCCCTGACAGCTTTATATAGTGCGGCGTACTTTTTCTAGATTATGCGACGCGTCAATAACACCGAATACAAAGGATCAGGTGATCCTATTAATTAAACAGCTCTAGACGGGTATGTTTACCCCGCCAAGGATTACGTTATCACTCGAGAACTTTCTACTAGCGGCGGCAGTCGCATTCGGGCGCATCGGGTGGACGCGCGCTACAATATGAACGTCCGTGAACGTGAATTAGACTTATATTGGCAGTTTTACTCAATACAGTTAAATTAGTGAATGAAGAAGAGAACTGGAATGATGGAGAACACTCATAAGTAAATCGTATTAGAAATGCACCCCCAACGACCAAATTTAAGAGGCGATATTTTTAGAACACATTATATTAATTTAAACTTTAATATTTAGATAGATGTAATTTAGATAAATTAATTCCTAGGATGAACTTTTCCACATATTTATCTTCAATAACTAATAATTGTATTCCATCAGTTCCAACTCTTTTTGCTTGTGTCCTTTTCTAATTCATTTCATTAAAATTTGTAAATACATTTCAAATTATATTTAATTTCAGCTACGTATTTCAATATGTACCTGTCCAATTATGACACCAACATGACAAATGTAATAAATGAATTTTTGTCCCAATTCGTATTTTTGCGATCTAGATTTTTTAAATAGTGTTTATTTTAAACAATGTTTAAATATTTAATTACCGTGTTTCTGAATGCACAAAATTATAATCAACGTTGACTATTTTAAACAGTTTTTAATTTAAACACTTTCAATTTTTGTTTCTGAATAGGTGTGTAAAAATTTATAGGCTTTAATTTGCCAAAAATTGCGAAAAATGTTATTTTTTGAGCTTATTTTATCTGAAATTTTTGCAAATATATAGCGCACAAAATTCAAAATCAAATGAGATATTACCAAACGGGTCTTTTTCCTTTCGTAGTCTGATTTTTTTTTGCGAGAAGCGCTTGACGCCTTGAACTAAAATAAAATATTGTGCACGCCACTGAACAATTTATTGGAAGCGTGATTTACAGAACCCAGTCATGACGTAGCAGCTTGATCTTAAAACGTGTACGGACTCTAGCAATAATTAATTTACTTATCAAAAAATAAGAAGTGTTGGCAGCTTTAAAGCTTCGATTCGCAAATTTAATGAAAAATGCACCGGAGAAGAAGGGAACGATTTGCAAATGGTGTGGTCAAATCAGTGGCGGTGCATCAGATGAGACATAACTTTTATTTTGCATTAAAATCCAGCCTGTCTATCCATAACGAAGTACTTCTGTACAACCAAACTCTCATGCCCGTATGGACATATGGTATCCAGCTTTGGGATTATGCCAAAAAGAACAATTTAGAAGTAATCCAGCGTTTCCAAAATAAAGTAATTGGGAGTATTGTTACTGCTCCTTGGTATTCTAGAAACAGTGAGCTACACACAGACTTGTACATGGACACTGTTAACCAGACCATTAACAAATTTGCAAAGAGTCATGAACAAAGACACCTACATCTCGTCAATGTCGAGGCCATCCAGCTTCTTCATAAGACGAATCTGACCAGACGACTCAAGAGGACGAAACCTTTCGAGCTAGTGTAATGTGTATATTAGTGAAAAAGCAGAGTATAGTGCTGGTGAACACGTCATTACTAGTGTAAACAAGTAACTAGATACTAAAGAGACCTATTCTGTAAAATCGAATCGTTATCATAACGAAATCGTTATTATGGAAACCGTTATTTCTACTTAAGAGGAATCCCCATTGGTCGATAAGACAAGGTTTCGTACTAGACTAATTATATGTTTTCTATGTACTCAATTTAATTTTTTTTTATAGAACATGTAAGTTAAGTCTTTGCTTCTTCTATCTGTAGTTTTAAGTTTTATTGAAATTTTGTTATTAATTAGATAATTATGTCATAAATATAACATATTTCAATTTAATGTAGATATTTTATATGAGCTTAATATTAATTTTTAAAACTACAGATAGTAAACCTGAACCTTCTACTTCTAGGTAATATATGTATTATTTATAAAATCAGAACAGAATTGCGTACTTTTCTCTTTTCCAACGAAATTTGTGTGCTGATAAAGCTGACGCCGAACGGAACTAAGTGAAACTATTGTAACGTTTTTATTTATATGGGTGAAGTGTAACAAATAACAGACAATTATTATTAACTAAAAGAATACGTTTAGTAAACGATAAATAAATATTAAAAATCTGATGTGGACACCACACGACTTCCTTGTACGATTATTAAACTATACATATTGTTTTAATAACTAAATTACAAAATATTAATTTTAACTTCAAAACGGTAAGATATATAGCGACCATAAAGAGAGGTGCACAACTAAACTTTATACAAGTCGTAAATACTAAATTTCATCATTTTACGGGTAACAGATTTTGAGTTATCGTGAATACTCGTATCTCTAAAACGGGAGGTCTAATAGATTTCATACCTCCAATATATAAAAAAATATTAAAGTTGCTCTTTCTATAAGCGAGATATTTTATTTTAAAATTATATATGAGTTTGCTATGAATAAGACAAAATAATGAATAAAAAATAAAATTTTAATTATGAAGTATAATAACTTTAAAAAATTGCACGTATTTGACGTAAATTTAAACTTAAATACAAAAACCAATAAAAAAGCTAGTAAAATATTATACAACGTCCCTAAATTTTTGTAACAAGAGGCGATGTTAAAATCTTAGAAATATAATTTTTTGTACAAGAAAGAACAAATAGACTTTTCTTGAAATACTGTGTGCTGATTTTCGACGGGTTATACGTATATACTTTGTTACTTTTATACAAATATTACATGTAGACCTTATTTGAACTACAAATCATTCAAACCTAACATCCTAGCCTATCCTGTACACAGTCCTTTGAGATGCACAATGGTTTCGAGTGAACATTGTTTTTGGGGGGCAGTGAGGTTTAAGGCAATTTGTTGTTATTATAGTTACGTAAACGACATGTACATTTTGTTTGACTTTGTTGCCATGGAGTGGGGTTAGGTTAGGTTAGGTTAGGTGGCGTGCAAAGCGCACTTGCAACTTATGCGTTGACAAAAATAGATATTTTTTACTTTAGCAGCCAAAGTTTTATATTTACGTTAAAATAGCATATAAATTTTCTTATAGAACTTTTCAAAATCTTCAATTTTCTTCTAACATCAATATTTTTGAAGATACAGGACAATAACTGTTCAAACTTTAAGTGAGGGTGGGGGGTAAATGGAGCTCAGTCGCAAAAAATTCTTTAAGGGTTTTTATTCTTCAGCTAAAGAGAAGGTATCTACAGAAATTTAGCTCAATCGAAGGTTTGCGTTTTTCGGAACTTTATCCTACTTATATACCTATACAATTTTTAATAGTTTTTTGCAGAAATGTATATACTTGCAAAGGTAATAAGTTTCCCCACCTCCTTATCTTGAAAAAGACTGAGGAATTATTACACGGTGCGTTACCTTTTTGTGTAAGGGGAGTTCGCCAGTAGCCATATTATACTCTTATACAAATCCTCACACTTAACATTTAAAGTGACCGATTTTCGGTAGCGAAATACCGCATCCGGATCACAATAATAGTTATGAAACAATCATCCTTCGCCACACATTCCTGTGTAAACACACTTCTTTCGCCTTGGCCAAACTCATAATCACCCTCCTTATCTTAAAAAAGACTGAGGAATTATTACACAGTGCGTTACCTTTTATTGTGAAAGGGAGGTTCGCCAGTAGCCATATTATCATCATCATTCTCTGCATTACGGTCCTAGTCGAAGCTTAGCATCCTTCGCTATTCTCTTCCATTCCGGTCTGTTCTGCACGTCTCTCGTCCAATTTGTCACACCTAATTTCTTAATATCCTGTATTACTTGGTCTTCCCACCTGTTCCGTGGTCTACCCTGCTTCTTGTTCCTCTAGGCTTATTTTGTAATAGTCTTAGCCATATTATACCCTTATACAAATCCTCACTCTTAACATATTAAAGTGACCGATTTTCGGTAGCGAAATACCGCATCCGGATCACAATAATAGTTATGAAACAATCATCCTTCGCCACACATTCTTGTGTAAACACACTTCTTTCGCCTTGGCCACACTCATAATCACCCTCAACTTCACCAAGATTTAACAAGTCGTTCACTCGCCATTCTCACCACATGACTAAACCATCTCTTTGTATATTTTATTCTAAATATATAACATTTGTGACTGCAGTTTGTGAATTTTCAGTAGGCCTTGCATCTCTTCTATACTTTGGTTTTAAAAGAATAGCATTGAAACTTTTTGGTAAATTGCAGAATAATGAGCAATGTTTGTTTCACCATCAGTATATAAAAAGAATATAGGCTTTAAAGACTCTGAATCATTGTCATTGTTGAAAGTATGTTTTGTTAGTAAGAAATGATTTTTATTCAATAGCCCTGAATCACATCTATCTTGTAATTCCCGTAAAGTCTTTTTCTTATCCATGTCGCCACTCTCTATTTCTTCATAAATATAAATATCTCTTGAAGCTGCAATTGCTATCGCTTTTGTATGCGCTTCATTTCCCCAAGTTTTAATGTTTGCAGTATTATTTATTAATTCTATTAAGCTTGCATATTCGAATAAAAAATTCATTCTATTAGGGTGTTCAAAGTATAACCAATTTTTGAAAAAAATATAACAACATAACATTCTAATACATTTGTGTAATTCTTGTGTCCCGAATAAACATAATGATAACGAACGGAATAAACATAATCCATCACCTTCTGTTTTCACTACTGAGAAATTTTCTCTTAAAGCATCATAAATTTTTGTGTTGCGTTGAAAATCAATAGGTTGGGATTTTAAAACTGCATTATTTTCTGTTAGAACACCTCTTTTTACCATATCCACAATCTTCATATCGTAAAAATATCGTTTGTAAACGATTACAATAATTTTCTTTAGACAATGCTACATTTATTTTATGTATCTCAGACAACATTATATCAGCAATTTGTAAAATTGTTTCATCTAGATTTATAAGTTCAATCGAATTTAGTTCAATATTTTCTATCAATGTACTAACTTCATTATTACTAACATTAATACTACAATTGGAAAAATTGTGTTTTTTTATCATTAATGATGATTGTACATTTTGTTCATACACAGGATCATTATTCTGTAAATTAAATTTTACAAATATTGGTTTATGGTATGAGAAATATGTTTCATACACGCCTATTGCCACAGAGGCATTTGTAAAAAATATAATATCTATTTGTGTATTTAAATCTGTAGTAGATAGATCAGTTGGCAACACAGATTTTAAGTTACAATTCTTAAAAATGTTAATTACATCAATGTTTCTGTTGTGTATGCACCCTAAATGTGTCCGTGGAGGTTTGTTGGTAATTTAACGCTGAATAGTTGGCAGCACGGAACACAGGACTCGCCACCGACGCGTACAGACGTGCTCTCAGATATTCTCGGGTTTTTACGTTAACAAGTTGTCGCGTGCCCTAACCTTTTATGTAGTTACATGTTAATAAACGTTTTGTACATCAGTTTCGTGAGTAACTTATTTATTATCCTCAGAATACAAAAGTGGTGTCAGAAGTGGGATAGATAAATAACGTTCGATCTGTGCATAAAAGAGTGAAGCGCGATCACGCGCTGTGCCGATCATAACCTCGACGCGACCACGTGCCGTACCGCTCACAACATCAAAGTAACCACGCGCTAGCGAACGAAGTTCAACGCCACGCGGGTTAGTGAAGCAGCACACCTCCCCTTTCAGACATGGCTCAAAACGTGTCACCGGATCTCCTGCAGACGCTATCCGAGATGATCACCAGTGCTATCCGACAGTCAACAGCTCCGCCCCAAAACAACATATCAGCGTCATCGATACAGCCTCGACCACCACAGTTCTCCATGCCAGCGTTCCAGACCGCCGAAGGGACAACAATAGCAGATTACTTCACACGGTTCACCTGGGCGCTTGAACTCTGTAAAGTCCCCGAAAATGAACACGCGCAGTATGCACGTGTTTACATGGGGGCTGAACTCAACGACGCTCTTAAGATCCTCATAAGTCCCAAGAAACCGAAAGATCTGCCGTACAGCGAGATCCAGTCGAAATTGATAGAACATATCGACGCTACACACAATAAATACGCAGAAAGTATTAAGTTTCGAAGCACCGTCCAAAGAAGTGGGGAATCAATTGGCAGTTTTACTCAGATTAAGAAAGGCGGCAACTTACTGTGAGTATGGCACATTTTTAGACCGAATGCTGATTGAACAGCTAATTAAAGGACTAGAATCGAGAGATATGTGCGATGAAATCATTGCTAAGAAACCAGAGAGCTTCACCGCTGCGTACGAGATTGCGCACGCACTCGAAGCCACCCGCAACACCGCCAACGAGGTCGAAACCGGAGACATAACCTCAAAATCCGACCCGACTCATCGGATTATGGGAAACCATCGTCACGGAGGAGTAGCAACCAGCGACCACAGAATGTCAACCAATCACGGCCCCACCAAGGATCTCATCAATCTAATCAGAGGATATCGGAGGACCAGTCATTGTGCGCGGGATGTGGCGGAGACCATGCTCGCAGTCAATGCCGATTTTTCGATGCTGAATGTCGAAAATGTGGCAAGAAAGGTCACATTGCCAGAGTTTGCCGATACAAACCGAAACAACGGAGAACAAATCAAGTGACTGAAGAGACTGAGGAAGAATTACCAGCCGACTGCAGCGATACAGTATATCTCAGTAAGATTGAAATCATTGGAAATAGAGGGAACCTCCGTTAAGATGGAACTCGACACTGGTGCCTCCTGTTCGATCATAAACAAGTCAAAGTTAAGTATGATTAAACCAAACTTTATGCTGCAGAAAACTGATCGCCTCTTTGCAAGTTACACCGGCCACCGCATCAACTGCATCGGTAAAACGTCAGTTACCGCTACCATCGGCACCACAGCCAGGAAACTTAATCTCTACGTCGTTGATGCTGAGTTTGAGACGCTTCTTGGTCGAGAGTGGATCTCAGAGTTTGTGCGAGAAATAAACTTTGAACGTCTCTTCGCCAAACCAGAATCGATCCACGAGCTCTCTACCGAGCCTTCTCTATCCCAAGAGCAGAAAATGGAACTCGATTGCCACCATCAACCGTTTCCAGGATGTCTTCA
Source organism: Harpalus rufipes (assembly GCA_951394225.1). NCBI lineage: Eukaryota > Metazoa > Arthropoda > Insecta > Coleoptera > Carabidae > Harpalus > Harpalus rufipes. Next base: position 9,872,998 of record OX596290.1, on the reverse strand, counting down.
GCGATCTTCCCGGAAAGATATCGGGCCCACGAGCAAAGATGCACCTGAAGCCGGACGCCACGCCCATCTTTGCTCGTGCTCGAGGCGTCCCCATTGCCCTGCGTGATGCTTACGCCAAAGAAATCGACGCCAAGATTGATGAACACCCTATTCTAAAAGTAGAAAACTTGTTCAACCGGATGCGCGGCGCCACCCTCTTTTGCCACCTAGATGTCACTGATGCATATACCCACCTGGAAGTCGACGACGAATTCAGCCACGCACTCACTCTCAACACTCCAACTCATGGTTTGATCCGCCCAACTCGTGCTGTCTATGGTGCAGGTAATATTCCCGCCATCTGGCAACGGCGAATGGACACAGTCATGCAGGGTCTTGAAAATGTTGTAAGTTTTTTCGACGACACCATTGTTTTCGCAGCCAATTTTGAGAAACTCGTTGAGGCCCTCAATGCAACACTGGAGTGTTTTCGCCAACATGGTATCAAACTGAACCGAGCCAAGTGTAAATTTGCAGAACCCGTTCTGGAAGCCCTTGGCCACAAGATTGATGCGTCAGGCATCCATAAATCGGATACGCACATCCGAGCCGTTCGAGATGCGCCGAAACCAACAACTCCGGAGGAACTGCAGCTATTTTTGGGAAAGGCTACGTATTATAGCGCATTCATCCCGGATTTGACAACAAGAGATCGACCGCTTAGAGATATGCTGCTGAATAATCCTATCGTGTGGACTCCAGCGGGCGAAAGGGCCTACAAGGATCTGAAGGATGCTCTGACCTCGCCCCAGGTACTCATGCAGTACGACCCGACACTGCCACTGTTATTGGCAACTGACGCTAGCAAAACCGGACTGGGCGCAGTACTGTCACACCGACTCAGCAACGATCGAGAACGTCCAATCGCTTACGCCAGTCGAACAATGTCAGCTACTGAACAGAGGTATCCTCAGATTGACAAAGAAGCACTTGCAATTGTATGGGCAGCACAGAAGTTCTTCAAGTATCTCTACGCGCGCCACTTTACGCTGATCACCGACCATAAACCCCTGACACAGATCCTTCACCCAGAAAAGTCATTACCAGTGCTGTGCATCAGTCGCATGGCCAATTATGCTGACTATTTAGCACACTTTGACTACGATGTTGTTTTCAAGAAGTCAAAAGCCAACGCAAATGCTGACTACTACTCTCGAGCACCGCTTCCATCCACCATCCATGTAATCCGGAACTCAAATCCGCTCCAGATTTCGACGATTTCGATTTGTTTGCAGTTCATCAAGCGCAGCAACTCCCCGTGAGGTCGGAAGCCATCGCACGTGAAACTAGAAAAGACCTTCATCTCGGCAGGATCGTCAAACTCTTGGAAGCTGGTCAAGATCTCGCCCGTCATGACTTCAAGGCCCCGGAAGTGATGTATACTCTCGCCGCTAATTGCTTGATGTTCGAGCACAGAGTCGTGGTTCCACCAGCTTTACGAAGTGCCATCCTCAAAGATCTGCACACTGCCCACCTGGGTATTGTAAAAAATTAAAGGAATGGTACGTTCCTTTGTGTTTTGGCCAGGCATTGACTCGGACATTGAAAACCTCGCAAAATCTTGCACTACGTGTGTATCTAACGCGCATGCACCACCTAAGTTTCGCGGCCACCATTGGGTGTATCCAAAGGCGCCCTGGGAACGAATACACATCGACTACGCCGGTCCTGTAGCCAACACCATGCTGTTAATTGTTGTTGACGCCTACAGCAAATGGCTCGAAGTTAAGCCCACGACTTCAACAACTGCAGCCGCAACAATCGCCCTGATGGATGATCTATTCACGGCCTACGGAAGTCCTGTCACTGTCGTTTCAGACAACGGCAGACAGTTCGTCGCTGAGGAATTCAAATCTTTTCTTCAGAGCAGTGGTGTGAAGTATCACAAACTGACAGCACCGTATCACCCATCAACTAATGGCCAAGCGGAACGATATGTCCAAACTGTGAAGGATGCACTTTATGCGATGAACACTACAAAAGGATTCCTGCGAACCAATCTGAACGAGTTCTTTCGCCAATTTCGCAAAGCTCCACATTAACTGTTCTTGGGACGAAAACTTTGCACACGGCTCAGCCTGGCGAGGCCGGACAATGTTCATACCAGGATCAGCGAAAAACAACGGACTAAAATGCAATCGACATTCCGTACACTGGAAGTAGGACAAGATGTCTACTTCCTGTCCGGCAATCCTAACCTGGATAAATGGATTCCAGGCACCGTCACAGACCGCCTGGGAGATCTCCATTACTCTATTCAGTTTAGAGATAAAAAGGTAAAACGACATATCGACCAGATTAGATCTTTTCCAGGTAAAAAACCGCCAAGTGAATCCGAAGCAGAATCTGTACAAATTGATGCAAGGGATCAACCAAGACGACTTCGGTATCATGAGAACACAGCAACCCGAGTGATACCAGTCACACCAGCCGCTCCAACTATTCCAACCACACCAGCGACACCATCGACACCAGCAACACCAGTGGCCCCGAGACAGTTGAGGTTGCCAGCGCCACGCGTACTGTACACTCCTCAGAACCCGCGTAGATCATCTCGCATCAGAGCCCCACCACCAAGATTCTCACCCAGTTAATTACACACTTACACATATGTATATCACACAATCATTAAAAGAGGGAGAAAATGTTGTGTATGCACCCTAAATGTGTCCGTGGAGGTTTGTTGGTGATTTAACGCTGAATAGTTGGCAGCACGGAACACAGGACTCGCCACCGGCGCGTACAGACGTGCTCTCAGACATTCTCGGGTTTTTACATTAACAAGTCGCGTGCCCTAACCTTTTATGTAGTTACATGTTAATAAACGTTTTGTACATCAGTTTCGTGAGTAACTTATTTATTATCCTTAGAATACAAAAGTTTCTTTCACATTACATATCAAAATTGAAATCTATAACTATTAATTCTTTGTCATTTCTATATATTTTTTCATATATATTTTGAAAATTATTCTCAAAAAATTTATTTGTACAAGAAGGAGATTTATAACCACTAATAATGTAATTCTATTTCAATGGCAAATAATTCTACATGATATTCAGTTTTATTTTGATTTTCTTGTATTTCAAGTGTACGTATGATCCAAATATAACACATTCATTCCTTTTCTTGCAAAACAAATAACACCTCTTGAAGAATGATGTACGTTGGATCGAAATATTTCAATAAAATTAGGAATTTCAAATTTGTCAGTTGATTTTGACAGTGTTTCCGAAAATATTAAAATATCACTTCTACAATACCACTGATTTCTTAATATTAATTTAAACTTTGTCGATAGTGAGTTTATATTTTGGTATGTGACCGTAATTCCATTAATTACTTTTAAATTGTCAAAGGATAATTTTAATGTTTTTTCAGTTCGTAATCTATGTAATTCTAGCAAAACTGGATCATTCGATTTGAATAATTTTAAATAGCGCTACATACAGCATGGACGGTGTAATTCTGTTTGATTTATTAAAATCTACACATTTCTTGGTAAGTTTATGTATTGTCAATGCTTCCGCAGGTACTACTGAAAATTGTTTTCGTAATATTTGGTATTGTAATTTATTCGAAATGTTTAATGAAATACTGGTTTTTACTACAGGCGTTAGATTGGAATCGATATTTTCGGATTTCATAAATTCTTTGTACGGAAGCTTAGCTTTTTTACCAACTACGCTGGATGCAAAATCTACCCATTTTATATACAGATCTGTAGAAATTGGATTAAAAGTTATGTGCTTTAAGCAACCACAAGCTCCGTTCACAAGCCCGTCTTCGACGTCAATGTTACTAGTTATCATGTATTTAATATTTAATTTCAATCTTACTCTAAAGGGTAAACCATTCGTCTGAGTCATATTTTTTTGTTTTTATTATTATTATTATCTTTTTAAATCTCACTCTACCCTTACGGGTGTAGAGATTATAATTCTTTTTACACTATATTATTTATAAAGCCTTTCCATTCTGTCCTGTTCCTTGCTTTCCTGTTTGCTTCTTGAAGGTTTAAGTTGTTCTTATTTAGAATTTCTTCTATGTTTCTTTCCCAATTCTTCGCTGGTCTTCCTCTTTTCTTTTTAATCCTTTCTCTAGCGTTCCAGACTATTTTTGCTTGTTTGTCTTCAGGCATCCTTACTAGATGTCCATACCAGGCTAGCTGTCTTTTCTCTATTGTTTTTTGCGTACTTTCTAGCTGTAGCTTTGTTCTTATGTCCTCATTTCTAATTTTGTCTAATCTTGTGACCCCTTCTATTCGTCGTAGAAACTTCATTTCGGCTGCTTGTATTTTTGACTTTGTTTTCTGATTCATTACCCATGTTTCACATCCATACGTTAGCGCTGGTCTGTATACTGTTTTAAATAGAGTTGTTTTTGTTTTACTTGATATTTGTTTGTTATTTAGTATTATTTTATTCAATGTATGGTAGCTTTTATTTGCTGTCTGTATTCTGTTATTTATTTCTTGTTCTTGGCTTCCTTTGTTATTTATCATGCTTCCAAGATATTTAAATGTTTCTATCTGTTCTATTTGTTTTCCATTTATTGTTATATTGGTTTCCACCTCTTCTTTTGTGATCCCCATTACCTTTGTCTTCTCTATATTTATAGTCATGTTGTGTTTTGTGAGCTCTTCGTTCCATATGTTCAGATTGTGTTGCATATCTTCTTCGCTTTTAGTTATCACTGCTATATCATCTGCAAATTCACACTCCGCTATCTTTACTTTTTCCATTCTGTAGTATCCAATCTCCATTTTTTTTGTTTTGCTATTTATGTTTTTAAGCACGTTGTCCAGGAATATAGTGAACAGTAGTGGGCTCAGAGCGCCTCCTTGTCTCAGTCCTTGTGTGGTTATAAATTCTTTTGATATCTCGTTTCCTGTTCGTATGTAATTTGTTGTGTTAGAATATATACTTTTGACTGCCTTTAACAATTGTTTGTTTACTTGTCTTTGTTCTAATATGTTCCAAATCTTATTTCGTGGGACTCTATCGAAAGCTTTCTCTAGGTCGATGTATGTTATGTATAGTTTATTCTCTTGTCTCATTGTCCTGTCTATTAGTTTCCTTATTGTAAATATATGGTCTTGCGCTTGGTATCCTTTTCTAAATCCGCTTTGTGTTTTTTCCATTGTCGACTCCATTGCCAACCTTAGTTTGTTCTCTAGAATAGCTTCATATACTTTCGCCGCCGAACATAAAAGGGATATGCCTCTATAATTATTGCAATTCCTAGCATCTTCTTTTTTGTATATAGGAAAGATTACCGCTCTCTGCCAGTCCACAGGTATTTTTCCACTATCCCAGATTCTATTCAATACTACTAGTAGTAGTTGTTCCCCCTTCTCTCCCATGTACTTCAGTTGTTCAGTTTTAATTTTATCATGACCTGGCGCTTTTCCATTTTTTAATTTTCTAAGAACCCCTTTCAATTCCTCTTCTGTAATTTTTTCTATTTCCTTACCCTCTTCCCTCCTTGGTAATTGATATTCATCTTCCTTTTTTTCCTCATCTGTTCTTTTGTTTCCTTCCAGTAGCTCCTCAAAATGTTCCTTTCATCTTTCCATTATTTTATTTTCTTCAAGTAATATTTTTCCTTGTTTATCTTTTATCTGTTTGAGTGTCACTTGCTTATCTTTCTTGCATTTATTAAGTATCCTGTAAAATAGTTTCTGATTGTCCCTAAAGTTTTCTTCCAGCCAATTTCCAAATTCCTCCCATGAATTATTTTTTGCCTGTTTGATTTCTTCTTTCACTAATTTCCTTTGTTTTTTATAGTTCTCGTAGTCTTGTTGTTCTTTCGTAACCAGGTATTTCTTCCATAATTGTTTCTTTTCCTTCACTTCTTTTTTCACTCTCTCGTTCCACCAGTGGGTTTCTTTTCTATTTTTGTTGTCTCTTACTGTTCCACATGTCTGTACAGTTGCCTTTTCTATTATATTCTTGAAAGCTTTCCATACGTCCTCTATAGTTTCCATATTTTGCTCTTGTAAGTTATCAACAGCTTCTTCTATGCAATTTTGATATTTTTCTCTCACCTGTTTATCTTGCCATCTATCTATTTTAGTTTTAATTATCTCGTGTTTCTTCTGTTTTATTTCTGTTGTCCTAGGATTTTCTTCTTTTATTTTTGTTGTGTTTTTGTTTTCAATGATTCTATTACACGATTTCTATTTGTATCTGATACTTTGCCTAAAATGGTGTCCTTTGCTTCAGAAATGTATTCTGTACCGATTTGCTTTTCTATTTTCATCTGGTTATAATTATCCACATTAACATTTTCCGCAAACAAACGTATTGCGCTTTCAGGAACATCTCATTCTTGAACCTGTCTTGATTTAAATGGGTCTATATTATTTGAAGTCATTTGGCCTACAGCTAAATTATTTAATGCTTCAATAAATTGTCGTTCATCTTTTTGTCTCATAATTTGCGTCAGTTCAAAGAATACAAAATCTTGTCATAAAGAATTTATGTCAAAAAGCCTAAACATTTCATTATTTTTTGATATTTTATAAATGGGCGAATCCATTACAGGTGGTAACTGATTCAAATCTCCAACTACAATAACTGATAGGTCACCAAAAGGTTTATTTATTCCTCGTATTTGTCGCAATCTTGTATCTACACGACTTAAAAATGTACTGCCTACCATTGAAATCTCACCTATAATTATTAATTTTAAATGACACAATTTTTCTCTAATATTGTTTGCTAAGTGAGCAGATAGTTCAGGCATTTGGTCACCAAACTGTACTACGGGTATAGCAAAAGCGGTATGTAACGTTACTCCGTTTATTAAAAAGGCAGCTTTACCAGTAGGTGCACAAAGTAACACAACCAATTTTTCTTTTTCAGAACCAGGTAAATTATCGTGATAACTAGTAATCAGTTGGTAAATACATTTAATAACTGTACATTTTCCAACTCCAGCGGAACCGCTTAAGAATATTTTTAATGGTAATTTATGTGTTTTGAAACATTTCAACACATGCATTACAAATTCACGTTCTAAATTATTTAACTTGGACATTATATTTAGCAATTCGTTAGATGATACTCGTTTAGGGCATACAAAACGATTGTAAACTTTGTCTTTATAAATCTCTTTTCCATCTTGTTGTAAAATATCAATTCGTTGATGCCCTGATAATTCATCCTCTAAGAAACTATTAATTTATTCATTTTCTACATTCTGAAATTAATTTTGAGCATTTTCTAAAGCTTGATCTAATACATCATCACTTATAACCGAATATTTTTGTCGATTTTGTTCGATTGTTTCTATATTATTATTGTAAACGTTTTCTAGATCTACATTTTCTATTTCATTAGCTTCATTTCGCCACGGCAAAAATAACAAAATTTGTTCACGATAATAATTAAACGAGTCTTGTTCTAACTTATACCGCCTGTATCTAATAATAGCATTTTTTTCTTTAGGTCGGTATTCAATTAATTCATCATCATTGTCATTATTTTGAATTTTCCGTTTTGAATAACTTGAAACAAAATCTGCTAAACATGTTTTTTCGAGTGTTGGTGGTCTGTTGGCGTATTTTGTCATGGCCTTATCCATGAATATTTCAGTAGAATCAGAATTCAATTTTCGTAATTCAGCCGGAGACTTTAACATTAAAGCGCGTTCATTTGTTGGACTTGTATTAATATAAATCGTTTGTCTACACTTTTTGACAATGGCAACGATAACACGTGATATGCCGCTTCTTGTGCCGACATTAAATTACTATTCAAAAACACATTAGTGATTTTTCGAAATTTTTCTTTTACACTAATATTACCACTACTAACATCAGATTCTGCATCACGTAAATGTTTAGAAAGTCCTGCATCCACTTTTCCTACGTAATTAATTATGTACGATGCTATACCGTATTCTTCCAAAACAAACTGCACGTCTATATTAGCCTCAAATAAATGTAATATTGTTTTATTATAACTATTAATATTTACTTCTAAACTACTTGTGCTTGTTTTAATGAACTCTTAAAGCCAAAATATATTGTTCTTCTGTTGTTTTTAATTTAATTAAAATATCGTCAAAAGTAACAAATTCTTGCTTCTTTGAAAAAAATATAACATTAAATTACGAATTTCAGATAAAGTTTTTGTAATTTCATCAGTCTTTTCATCATTATTTAATGGCTCTAAAATCGACATTTCATTTTATTTTTTGTATCTTTGTAAACTGCCATAAAAACATCATTTTCATTATATGTGCAAGTTATAAATCTATCTATAAATCAAATGCATTAATCTACACTTTCACTATTGGAAGGATTATATTTAGGAGCCTCTTTAATCCAAAGAAAAATGTGTTCGTACGGAATTCCACGTACTTGAAACTCTGCCCGTTCATAACTGTCATCAACTAAATATTCATCAAAAACACTGTTTTCACGCTTTAAAAATAACATTAATTTATTAGCTTTGTAATCAAAATATCGTGCACAGGTTACTGGATCTCGCGTAACTAATTCTGATTTTTCTGCGTCATCTAAATGTAACGCTTGTTCACTTGAAATTGTTTTGTTCAAATTTAATTTACTTAAACACTGTAATAATTCTGGCCAAATCTTTTCACCTGCCGAAAGGGTTAAGAAAATTGTAGGTTCGCCTAACTGCCTGATCATTGCCATTAGGTCACGTTTCTTTGATTCCCAATAAGAAGGCAAAGATCTAATTTGTTTTAAAATTTTATGACCCTGATCTAATTTTATCATATTGTCTAAATACGCCATATCTAAAACATTTTTCACTTGCACATTTGCTATTCGCTTTGTTTTCCTCAAACAAATATTTAAACTAGCTATGCATGATTTTTCTAATTTCTTTTTAGCTATAAAAAGAACCCTAGTATGTATACAAGACCTTCGATCCCAATGCCTAATCTCTGATTTTGCCCGATCACTATAAGAAATAAAAGAAGGAATATCCATTTTATAACCACCAAATATCTTAGGAAAACATAATTCGTCTATATCTTCCACTGCATGCCAAGGTACCGGAATTTTTCCTTGTCCTGGAGCAATAATTTTAACATTGTTGACTATCTCTTCATTTCTATCAACTAACATAACTTCTTCATCTGATTCTACCTCTAATTCAAAATCTGAATCAAAATCTATATCATGCAAAATACTTAAATTATTTTGGCTATTACTTATTGCTATGTTATCATTAATATCAGAATTATCTACAATGAAATTAACTTTTTCAATATAATTATTCTGAAACTGATGTAAATATTTATCATCAATATGGATATCGTGTTTCTTGTAAAGTGGTGTTTCAATGAGATGGTTTAGAGCTTCGCAGACAACAGCAGGGCGAATCGTTTCAAACATATAATTGCTGTTGTGATCAAAATGTCTTTTTAACTTTAGCTGTAATGTCGCCATCTGATCGAAATTTCTCGGCAATACCTTTAACACATCATTTTTTATTTCAATTGGTATATTTACTACCTTTTAAACCAAGTTGTGGATTTACTGCAAAAGATTTTAAAGGTCTAATTTGCATGAAATTGATATAAGGTGCAACCATTCTCTCTTCAAGTGGAGATAGAATTTGCAGACAATTCGGAATATCAACAAATTTAAATCCATTATTAGTTGATAAATTAGGTATTTTACCTTTACTTATGTTTTCAGAAAGTTTTTTTAATTTTATCTACATTAAAGTTAACTATACAGAGTGGCTGAAAAATAGACCCTCACAAGAACAACATATACATTCAGGCATACATGCACGATCTTTCAAAAATTGCAAAAAATACTTATCTTTTAGTACATTATTTCTCTGATAATTTCGGGCAATATTCTCTCTAAGTCGGAGTTGATCATTATATCGTTTATTTGTTTTTTGTTGCTTATCATTTAATCGCTCTTTGGTTTTATATAATTCTTGTGATCTTAGTTTGTATAAACGTTCTCTAGTTCTCACATTTTCTCTCTCTTTATATTCATCATCTTCTCTTCATTTCTTTATTCTTTCCTTTGTCTTAACATTTTACTCCTCTTTATATTCATCATTTTCTCTTAATTTTTTGATTCTTTCCTTTGTCTTAACATTTTCCTCGTCTTTATATTCATCATCTTCTCTTAATTTTTTTATTCTTTCCTTTGTCTTAACATTTCCACCTCTTTATATTCATCATTTTCTCTTAATTTTTTTATTCTTTCCTTTGTCTTAACATTTTCCTCCTCTTTATATTCATCATCTTCTCTTAATTTTTGTTTTCTTTCCTTTGTCTTAACATTTTCCTCCTCTTTATATTCATCACCTTCTCTTAATTTTTGTTTTCTTTCCTTTGTCTTAACATTTTCCTCCTCTTTATATTCATCATCTTCTCTTAATTTTTTTATTCTTTCATTCGACTTAACATTTTCCTCCTCTTTATATTCATCATCTTCCCTTAATTTTTTGATTCTTTCCTTTGTCTTAACATTTTCCTCCTCTTTATATTTATCATTTTCTCTTAATTTTTTTATTCTTTCCTTTGTCTTAACATTTTCATCGTTTTTATATTCATAATCTTGTCGTTTTTCTGCAAAATATTTCTTCATTCTATCTTTCTTTTGCCTGTATGATTGTTTCTTTCCCATCCTTTTATTATTCAACAAATAATTCTATTACCAAGAGAGGTACACAACACAACAGGATTTTGAAAGTTATATGAGCGCGGCTCGTAGTTTTTTGGGGCCCCTAATAATAAAAATTAATAGGCTTAGGCCGAGCCCCAGAAATATTTTGATATAGAACAAAATATAATTCATTTATTACTATCACTATTTAATTAACATTAATCTAACCCGATTCTTTTTAAAGAGAGTTTTGATTGCAACAAAGAAATACTTGATTACAACATTGAAAATGACTAATTTCACAAATATATATAAATATATTATTTGTAATTGTATGTTTTTTCTTTAACTCGGCCATATGACCTATGGTTTTTGTTAAAAATATTCTTTATTACAACAAAAAAATGCTTGATTTCAATAAAGAAAATATTATGATAATAATGAAACTGACTAATTTCACAAAAAAAATAATAAATAATTGTTATTGTAGGTTCATAATATACTATGGTTTTTTTATTCAATTTTTTTTGAATACATTATACAACCAATACTAAAGTTGATTGCGGGGCCCTCGAAATATTTTGATATAGAACAAAATATAATTCATTTATTACTATCATTATTTAATTAACATTAATCTAACCCGATTCTTTTTAAAGAGCATTTTGATTACAACAAAGAAATACTTGATTACAACAATGAAAATGATTAATTTCACAAATATATATATATATATATATATATATATATATATATATATATATATATATGTTATTTGTAATTGTATGTTTTTACTTTAACTCGGCCATATGACCTATAGTTTTTGTTAAAAATATTCTTTATTACAACAAAAAATTGCTTGATTTCAATAAAGAAAATATTATTATAATAATGAAAATGACTAAGGTAAAAGCACTAATACTTGACTGTGCACTAATATTTGACACTTTCAAAATATTTTGCTGTAAATAAGAAATATTCAACATGTATCCTTTCCCTAATATCGTTTTACTATACCTTCTGCCATCTATTGTCGTATGTTAAAAGCTGACAGTTAATCAGCTGAGCAGTTCAAAATGACGAATTTTGTTGTGCAATACAGTATAACGTGTGTTCAGGGTTCCGGAAATTTTTGTTAAGGTGAGTTAAGAACGAACAAATATTTGAGGTAAATATGACTATGTTTTCTTATTTTTTTGGAATTTTAACTTTAACATAGAAACAGTGCTGGATCAGGGCGGATTTTCCAATTAACTGCGTGTTTATATCGTTCTTATTTCCTTCTAAATGGGTGATGTCAATTACTAGGTTCAAGAAATGCATGAAATCTAATTGTTGACAGTGTATGTCAACTAATGGTGTTGAAATAAATTTGATCTTAAGGCTCAATTTCAGCAGTTTTTGCATGTAAATTCGACAATTTAAATATCCCGGCAACTAACATCGTTTCTCTCCTATTTTACCCAATAGTTGACAGGTGTTAACTATTGGGTAAATATTGATGTCAATCTTTGGTTTCGCAGAAAAGTCGCAGAACACTTTTGGAATGCCTCCAATAAAAGGACAAATGTTCCGTTATTCTGAAGTGGACATGGAAGCCGCTATAGAAGATGTTGAACGAGGTCTTGCTGTTGCTACATCTGCAAAAAAGCATAAGGTTCCTCGAATTACACTACTATATAAAGTGAAAGGTAAAACTCCAAAAAAACGGCAAATGGGTAGAGGTTCCTATCTTTCTAAAGAACAAGAAGAAATGCTAGTTAAATGGGTGATAGATGTTGCTAAAGCTGGATTTCCTGTTACAAAGGATCAATTACTTAATAGCGTGAAGAAATTAGTAACAGAACTAAAAATTCAGACGCCGTTTACTGATGGGCGACCGGGTAAACGCTGGTACCAAAGTTTTCTAAAACGCCATCCTGAATTAACTACTAGAGTTTCGCAAAATTTGACTGTTACGAGAGCTTCTGTCACCAAACATCAATTAGATAAGTGGTTCCAGGAAGTAATTTCTTACTTGAAAGAAAACAATTTTGATAAAATACTCGAAGATCCTAGTCGTATTTTCAATGGTGATGAAAGTGCATTCTTCCTGAATCCCAAGGGCAATAAAGTACTGGCAGCAAAAGGTGATAAATCCATACACCAACAAGTTAATTCGGATGAAAAAGAATGTCTCACAGTACTCTACCGGAAATGCTGCAGGTGATATCGTTCAACCTATGGTGATATTTAAATACGAAAGGATACCGAAAGAGCTGTGCCTGAGTGTTCCGGATACTTGGGGATTAGGCCGGTCAGAAAACGGCCGGTTGACCGGAGATTTTTTTTATGAATTCATTTGTAACATTTTCAACACATGGCTAAATGAAAACAAAATCTCCAGACCTGTTATACTCTTTATTGATGGCCACACATCACATTTAACTTTGCACGTGAGCAAATTTTGCTCTGAAAATGGTATTATACTGATCGCACTGTATCTGAACGCCACACATTTAATTCAGCCCATGGATGTCGCAGTCTTTCGTTCACTAAAACTTGCTTGGAAGAATGCTGTTCATCAATGGCGTATAGACAACATCGAATCACCGATACTGAAGAAAGTACATTTTTGTTCTCTACTGAAAAAAGTAATAGAAGAAACTTTGAAGCCATCAATTCTGCTGAACGGTTTTCGTAAATGCGGACTATTTCCTTGGAATCCAAATGCTGTATGCTCTGGTGAAAATGTTTCAAAAAAAGATTGTTTTGAGAATAAGAAACTGATCAAGGAATTGGAAGTAGGTTTATCTTTCATGGAAAAGTACATAGATAAAAGTAAAATTTCAAGCTTTAAAAACAGTAATGATGACTGGTCAGGAAATCCAGGAGACAAATCTTTGTTTCAATTTTTCAAAAAAATTACGCACATGTTAAATGATACGAAGGGTAAAAATAAGGATACTTCAGAAGAAGATGTACCGAATCCTGATCATGTAAAACCTGTAAAAATTGTAAATGCAGAATACAACTTTGCGTCACATTCAAATGAAAATAGTCAGGAACTAAATGCACAGAATGTAACTCCTGTTAAAACCCCAGTTTCAACATCAAGTATAATATTAATTTCAGAAGGTAATGTGCCGTCACAATCATGTGAAAATGATCAAATAAATCCAGAACACGTAACGCCTGTGAAAAGTATCGGTTTAAAACCAAATATATTAATACCAAGTCCCTTTAAAAGAGTGTTATATTGGCCCGAACCCAAACCAATTATTAAAAAATCTGATGTGGCCAGCACAATACCTTCCGTCAATCCTGTGTATTATGTACAAATTCCATTCATAAAATGTCTTGCAAAAGATTATAAATTTCCAGTAATATTATTTCATGCAAATGACACTTGACATTAACGTTTTCTTCTTCTTTAGCTTTTCCCATTCGTTAGGGGTCGCTATTTTTTATTTTTTTCTTCCATTCAATTCTATTTTGCGGGTCATCCTCATTTAAAAAATTTTCATTCAAAATTTATTTTTTTGGTATTTTATGATTCCTTTTCTCGGCAACTGAATTCCACACCCCTGATAATAAATATACCACATGAAATAAGAAAAATCATGAAATTTTGAATGAAAAATTACGACATTTGTCAGTTATGGACGTAATTCATATATAGCTGTCATTTTGACACGGGTCCACATATCTGCTTGCCAAAGTCAGGAAAGTCACGTCACTGCACTCGCCCTACACATAATTTTTTTTGCAAAAGATCCTATATTTCCAGTTAAATTATTTCATAAACAAACTATTCGCATTGCACTTGACACTAACATCTTCTTTTTCTTTAGTTTTTCCCATTCGTTAGGGGGTCGCTATTTTTTATTTTCTTCTTCCACTAATTTTTGTTTTGTTTGTCGTCCTCATTCAGTTCCTTTTCTCTCCTTTCATATTATATTTGGTCTTCCTATGTTTCTTCCAACTTATGGTTATAACATTTGCAATGGCGGCATGAGTAAATGTCTGAGTAAAGTCTTATAAGTTTTTTTGGGTTTATAGTGTTAAATCTGCTATAATTATTTTTGAACTGATTTAGTTTAATAAAATAAGTGTTGTGTGATAATTTTCAAAGTTATTCAGGTACTGTGCTCTAATTCTTTAGCGTTTATTTATAAAAAGACTGTTAAAAACATAAGGTTCATTTTTGCAAATTTTTATATATTTGCAATATTCTTAATTAAACCTGTTAAATTTATCAAGTGTCGTTGATCTCTGCATCATAAACATTAAGAATCTACTACTTCGTTTATTTTCGTTCAAGTTCGAGTTTAACTTTTTTATTATGTCAAAAAGCTGCCCCAATTGTAATAAAGCTGCCGGAAATGATCCTCAGAAGGTCTTCTCGTGCCATGGATGTAATACACTTACCCATCTTGCCTGTCTTGATTTAACAGCTGATGATGCCAATCGATTTACTCGGTCTATTACCAAATCAATACAAATTTTATGCAATATATGCTTAAAAAGTATTGATACAATTAAATCGCTAAAATCTCTTATTGTTGGTTTACAAGAAGAATTACAAGGAATTAAAGATAAACTTTCTAATATTGATAACCAACAGCCATGCTTAGGCAATAAGGATAATATTATAGACACAGTAATCGCTGAGATTAGTGACCGCAAACGTCGTGAAACTAATATTATCATTTCTGGAGTTGCTGATGATGACATGCCGGACAAGGACTGTATGCCACTTATTAATGACATAGTAACGAAAATTACGCCGTCAGTTAATTTACCGATAGCCAAGGTATTCAGGATTGGTAAAGGGATATCACAGGATCAATCTAAACCGCGATTGATTAAAGTAATTTTTAAGGATGTGCTTTCTGCTCAAACTGTCATTAAAAATGCGAGTAAATTACGTCAGTTTCCGGAATTTAATAATGTATATATAAATCCTGACCGTACTCCCTTGCAATTACAACAATTTAGACAACTGAAGAAGGAACTTGATGCTCGTAATTCTGATGGTAAAAAGAAGTGTAGAATTTCTTACAATAATGAGATACCTGTTATCGTTCAAAAAAACTAATTTTGGAAAATACATCGTCACTACAGGTTTACTATCAGAATGTCCAAGGTCTCAATATGAAGGTTAACAAACTATATTCCCTTTTGCCATCTTTAGACTATGATTTGTTAGTGTTCTCGGAAACGTGGCTTAATCCAAGTGTTCTTGACACTGAACTCGCCGATGGTTCTTATATGGTGTATCGCAAAGACCGTGATCACAGTGTGCTCAACACAGTTCGTGGTGGTGGAGTTATTTTATTAGTTAAAAATTCACTAAAATCCGAAAGTGTTTCTTTAAGCGATTATGATGTCTATATACCTGTTGGAATTGATGTTGTTTGTTGTAAAGTTTATTTTAAGAACATATTTATTTATGTATTTGGTATTTATATTCCTCCTTCATTTACATCTGATATTTATGACCAATTGTTCGATTTTTTGAAACATTTATAACAAT
Source organism: Harpalus rufipes (assembly GCA_951394225.1). Classification (NCBI taxonomy): domain Eukaryota; kingdom Metazoa; phylum Arthropoda; class Insecta; order Coleoptera; family Carabidae; genus Harpalus; species Harpalus rufipes. The sequence goes on along the minus strand of OX596290.1, from coordinate 9,856,823 downwards.
TAAATGTAATGAATTTATCATTGTTGGTGATTTTAACATTCCTGAGTATGTAAGTCATAGATTTCCTAATAATTGTTATAATAATCAGTCAAGAATTATTCGTAAATTTCATCAATTTTTACTATTTTCTGATTCTAAGCAATATAATTATGTATACAATTCTGAAAATAAATTACTTGATTTGTTTATAAGTAATCTTATATGTAATGTATCTAATGAAAGCTATTTAGTATTTGACAGAGAATATAATCACCATCCAAAATTAAATATATCTATTAATGTACCATATTCGATTATCAGTAATAGTAGTGCACTTTGCAAAAATAATGTACGAATGTATAATTTTAAATACGCTAATTTTTCTAAACTTTATTATCTTATATTTCAATATGATTGGGATCAATTTAATACTTTTAGTGATGTCAATGAAGCTTGTGATCATTTTTATTCGATTTTATACAGCTTTTTTGATGAGTGTGTTCCTTACTCCTGTACTAATAAAAGCTCCTACCCTCCATGGATTACAAAACCTATCCGTAGGGATCTTAAAATGAAAGCATATTATTTGAAAATGTCTAAACGTTATCCAAATATTTTAACGTATCAGAATGAGTTTAAATATCTTAGATCAAAAATTAAGCGTGATATTCATCATTCTTATAGTCAATTTATTCAAGATTGCGAAAGTAATATCAATTCAGATCCTCGAAAATTTTGGTATTGCATTAATTCTAAACGTAATATTTCTAATTACCCTAATCCAATGTATTTAAATATTAATAACAAATTGAGTACAACAGAGGACATTGTTAATGGTTTTGCTACTTATTTTCATAGTGTTTTCGAGTCTTATGATACTAATGCAGTTGTTCCTACAAAAGTTGCTTCTAATAATGAAATTCATGTCAACTCTGTTTCTGTAGGCGAAATTAATCTAGCTATCAAAAACCTCAAATCTAATTTAACTGCGGGACCGGATCTAGTTCCTAATATTATAATTAAAGACTGTGCTTATTCTCTATCTGTAGCTCTTTTTCATATATTTAATTTAGCTTTAAAAACAAATTCATTCCCACACATTTGGAAAAATGCCAAAGTTGTACCTATCTTCAAGTCTGGTGACCGGAAAATTGTAAGTAATTATCGTCCTGTGTCTATTCTATCTGGTTTTAGCAAAATTTTTGAAATGTTAATTTGCAATACTATTTATAATAAAATAAATTCTGTTTTATCTTTTTTTCAGCATGGGTTTATGAAACACAGATCTACATCTAGTAACCTTTGTTCGATCACTCACAACATTGCCACAGTTTTAGATAATCAAGGACAGATTGATGTTATCTACACGGACTTTGCCAAAGCTTTTGACAAAATAGATCACTCAATCATAATTCAAAAACTTAATAATTTCTGTGTTTCCACATCATTAATTAGTCTAATTTCTTCATATTTAGAAAACCGTACTTTTTATATACAAATTAATGGTTGTAAATCAAATGAATTTATGGCAACTTCCGGTGTACCACAGGGGTCTAATTTGGGACCTCTTCTTTTTCTTATATTTATTAATGACATTGCTTCCGTAATTTCTAACAATATGTGTCTCTTTGCTGATGATCTTAAACTTTACCGACAAATAATTAATGATGAAGATTGTGATTCATTACAAAATGATCTAAATTATATTTTTCATTGGTGTGTTATTAATAGAATAAGTTTAAATTTGAATAAGTGCAAAGTATTATCGTTTTCACGCAAGCAATCGACAATTAATTATAACTACAATATTAATAATATTATTTTACTCAGAGATGTGACTACTACAGATCTGGGTGTTATATTTGATGTAAAATTAACTTTTAATCCACATGTTGATAATTTTCTTGCGCAGGTGAATAAGTTACTGGGTTTCATTATTAGAAATACGCGTAATTTTAATAATATACAAGCAATATTTACATTATATTACTCTCTTATTAGATCTAGATTGGAATACTGTACAATTATATGGTATCCAATTTATAATGTTCAAATTAAAGCTATTGAAGCAGTCCAGAAGAAATTCTTGAGGTATATTTATTTTAAAATTATGAATTATTATCCTACTAGAGATGTAACGTATAGTATTTTATTAAATATATTTCAAATGGATAGTTTGGAACAACGTAGAATTAAAATTTGTATAATATATTTGTATAAACTAATTCACTCTTGTATAGACGATCCTTTATCTCTTTCTTTCCTCAATTTTCGTGTACCCTACACGTCTACCAGACACTACACTCCTTTTTATTTACCCTCTGTGCGCACTAATATAGCTTCACGCTCGCCTATCTATAATTTATGCAAAATTTATAATTCTTTATGTTCATCTTTTGATATTTTTGATAATAATGTTACTAAGATTCTTCAGAGTATTAAAAATCTCAATTTATAATATAATATTTAATCTATTGTAACATTGTTATACATTATATTAATAATTATTTGTATGTATTTATATTCCTTGTCCAATTAAGGGTTTGTAGCCTGTCGGACATTGTATTTAAATAAATAAATAAATAAATAAATAAATAAGCTATTCATTCTTCCAATATACTCATCTCTCCTCATGACATGTTCAAACCAATGTAATCGTCTCTCTTATATCTTTCTAGAAACGCCCAACACTAGAGTTATTTCCCTTATTCTTTCATCATTTACTTTTTATTGATATTGACATCTGTCAATTTGAATTACCTGAATATATTAGCAGTCTCCATGGTTAAGTTAGCACAGCTGGCTGATATATGAAATTTTATAATTATTACAATCTTTTTACCTAGAGGTGACGGAAGGTAAAAAAAAAAAACAGAGAAAATTCCCGCAGTGGTTACATTGCTACAATGGCAAAAATATTACGAAGATAAGGCAAAAAAGAAAGAAGCAATCATTGAAGAGAAGAAAAGAAAATCTGAAGAACGCAAAAAGAAAAAGGAGTTAAACGAACAGATAAAAAAACAAAAAATTCAAAGTAAACAAAGCATTAGTAAGAGAAATAAGATAATTAGAAAAACTGATGATTATAGTGATACAAGTTCTGATGATTGTGAAGAGTGGGTAGAGTCAGGAGATAGTATCGATGACATTGATTCTGATAGGGAGGAAAGTGATAATTATGAGACTTCACAACAAAATGAAAAAAATTCGAAAAACTTTAAGGAAGGAGACTTTTTGCTAGTAAATTTTCCAGGAAAAAAGAAATATTATAAGTATGTATGTATTGTACAAAAAATATTAAAAAATGACATTGATGTCATGGCAATGGTTTGCATTGATGATAAAAAAACTTCTTTTAAACAAAATGGTCCGTACTACGATCACGGTTTTAACTAAAACTCTGTTTTAAAAAATGTGAAATTCAAATTTCAACATTTAATTTTGCACGTATGTTTGAAGATCGATTTTTTAAAAAATATTTGTTTGAATACAAACTATGTTCTGCTTTTAAAACATATTTTGATAAATTCGATATTATTTATTATTGTTATTAAATAATGATATCTGACACTTCTTAAAACAGCGTTTTAGTAAAAACCGTGATCGTAGTACGGGCCATTGAGACTGATCTTAGCAGCATAAAATATACACAAATAATTGAATATCTTCCAGTGCCAAACTTGATCGTTACTGGAGACAGAATTAAATATCAGTTTCCTAAGGCAATTGACGTTGACGGATAAGATCAATAAACAGTTTTCAGTTTTAGTTCTGAATATATAAATAAAAAACCAGAACTAAAAAAGGTTTGTTGTTCATGTCAACTATTGATCTCATAAGTGTCATTTATAAGTTATGTTCATTCGTGCCTATGTCAATTAAGGGCGCCATTTCAGAGAATTAAAAATGTTTATTTTTTATATGTTTATATACTAGCTTTATCTTTTTGATGGTTCTATTTTCTTGATAAAGGTTTTGTACATGAACTGAGACAAAAAAAAGTTCAAATTTATAAATATGATATATATGTCAAAAATTCATATTTTTTTTCTTAATGTGTCAATTATTAGTGACTTTACCTTAATTTCACAAAAAAAAATGTTATTGTAGGTTTTTAACTTGAACATAATGTACTATGGTTTTTTTATTCGAATTTTTTTTAATACATTGTACAACGTATACTAAAGTTCATTGCGGGGCCCTCGTAATATTTTTGGTACTTATTCTAAATGAATTATTATTGTTAATTGTTCTTACCTTAATTTGTAGATGTTTAAAATACAAGATTGTTGGATATTCCAATATTCCAAATTGTATTGAAATTAGTGAAATGCAATACCTATATACTATCGATTCACTATGTATTTTACAACTTACCGGATAAAACACACTTCACAGACAAATATGCAATTAGCTGCAAACTAATGGTGTCGTTATCAACTTATACTGTTTTAAACTGTAATGCAACTAAGACAGAGAAATTCAATTGACAAGTATTGCTAAGCCATATGACATCTGGTAGCAAAATCAGGGTTGCGATGCGATTGAGAAATTTCTATTGTACCAACAGTTTAACACAAATTGTACTAAAATCACTATAAGTATGTAATATTAAAAATTTATTAAATATTATACGTATTTGTGTATCTAAATTGACATATAAATTGTAATATGAGTTAACAATTATTATTGCTGCGTACTTGGGTGCACATTTTCACGTTAGAAAGGCAATAAATTATGTTGTCACGAATTCCCGCGTAAACGAAAAGTTCGTGATTAGAAATATGCTTGACAAGATGAAAAAAGATAAGAATTCCAGTGCGTGGATCAGAAGATTATAAATTAATATACCCGTCTTGAATACTTTGACGATTTATTCATTATATTTGAAAGAAAACTTTATTTACAAAAGAGATTAGTTTTATAAATGTTCACAAAAATATCATTTAAGTAATCTTTACTTGTGTTCACAAGTGTATAACAAATATAATCATGAAATTTTGCTATTTTTTTTTAAGATATCAAAAAAAGAAGTGGTTATACGGGTTATACAAAGTGAGGTTGTTATTATCACATCAAATTTAATAACTGTGGTTATTATTTACATAATAAGTATATATTTTAAACTTACCTTTTAAAAATTTAAATGTTTGTGCTTAATATTGGTAATTTTTATGTGTTTTCAATATTGCCAGTCATCGTACTCAGTATCTCAAGAAAATATACATATAAAGAAAATAAAAGTATTACTTACACTTTAAATAAATATTAGAGGTATATTTAAATGTGTTTTGCATTAAAATAAAACAAGTAGCCACGAAAATACATAATAATTTACGCAGCAACAACGAATATAACAGTGGCTCTCTAATGGCGGACGAAACGCGAGCCACGTCATGGCCATACCCTGAGTATAAAGGTACCCTAAAAAATACTAGGGTACCTGTATATACAGGGGTTGTTTAAACTAACATTTTAAAAACACTAGGTTTCCAAAAATTTGGCATCAAGTTTAATCTCTTAAACTCTATGTAGTAAAAAGACATTTTCGTATTAACCGTGTACATATGTTTCGGCCAAAGCCCAAAATCCATTATTTTACATATTGACCACCGGTATTTGTAGCAAAAATAACAAATCTAATCTAATCTGACCAATTCGTAACCTGGTCTACCTCGGACTTTGGCACAAATATTACTAATTGCACCTATTTTCTTGTCCTGTAACACTTTGGGAATACACTTCATACAATTCAGGATCCACTTCATCTACACAAATTTCTGGCTTGCGTTTCGACACTACACATTTTGGATCTTCGTTTGCGGGATTGATAACATGTCTGTTGATCTCGTAAGTCTTGAACCATTTCTCCAGTTTCGTTAAACATTTGCATTCCCATGGATTGCCATCGATGGACATGGCTTTCCAATCACCAATAGCTGTTCGAACAACGTTCACAAGATGCATGATGTCAAAACCATAGAGTTTATTCATTAATTTCACAGAAAGGTAGTTTAGTTTGTTGTAATCGAGGTAGAGACGACGAATATGTGCGTTGTTTAAGGAGAATATGTTTGGATTTAGTTCTGACAAATGGTTGTATCGTAAATTTAAAACTTCTATTTCTTTGTTTGAAAAAGATGATGGTTCGATCGTTGATATTTGGTTACCGGATAGGTTTATGTATTTTATTCTGAAATTCTTGAATAAATTACTTTTTATCGTTGTTATTTTATTATTTGATATATCCAAATTTTGTAGCGATCCGGGATTTACAAACCAAGTTGAGCTTACAATATTTAATTGGTTACATTGTAAGCTCAACTCTCTTATTTTATCATTAAAATATTTATCTTCTATGTTATTTATAGAATTATATCCTAAATATATTTTGCTTGGAATAACAGACATAAAATTTGTATTTTTCACTATTGTTAAATTGTTCTTCTGCATTGATATTTGTTGTAGATTTTCCAAATTCTCAAGTACTGGTATCGAAGTTAATTCACTGTCTTCTATTTTTAGATTTTGTAACTCCTCGAAATTGATGACGTAGTGTAATGAGCGGACTGTAGGATTCGGTAAAAAAATCAGTGACGTCACTTTTACATTCTTCAGAATTTTTCCATTTAATCCGTCTGTTGTTTCTGTTATAAACGCATTGTTAACTTGCACTTTAATGGCACTAACACAAAAAGTGTAAATTGGTAATAACGGAAGAATTGCACTTGAGTTTATTATCATCTTGGTGACTGAGACTAAATAAGCTATGAACACTTGTTTTATTGACATATAAGCTCTGCAGAGTCGTGTTTAGATATTTTTCACATTTCATTTTATATGACCGATCTCAAAATTATTTTGATTTTCAGAAGCACAGAAGTAAGCCCATAAAGTGACGCCTGGTAAGCTATAAGCACCACTCTTAATGATATCGATATTTCGGCATTACCACATCTACTAATAAAAGTACATTTATTTATTATTATTTATTTATTTACTTTTTCTATAGCAGATTTTAAAGTGTGTTTTGTTTAACTCAAAATAGTTGACTAAGTCATTTTAACCGCAAGGGTAGATAAAGTAATACTTTAAGAGCAAGGGTAGATAAAGAACTTTTTCTACAGTCTACATAGAAAGTAGCCATTTGCGCTCTCTTTTGTCAATGACACTTTGCCGCTCTACCGCGTCAAAGTAGAAAAAAAGCTCGCTGTCCAAATTTCTAACTATACAATGTTGAGAAATATCACTTGTCTACATTCTTAATGGAAACGTTTAGTCAGGAACTAATTGCACTGTAGTGACACATTTACCACCTTTACAAATCAATCTGACATAACTGGTCTGTCGATATATTACATAACAAAAAAAAAATACTGCACTATTGTGAAAATAAAATAGGGCATTCATTGACAAAAACGAAAGTATAAAATGTTTAGATTAGATTGAAGCAATAGGTCAAGAAGAATGGGAAATAACGATAAATTAAATATAAAAGACGTTTTTTCTTTATATTAATCCTTATTAATTAAGTAGTAGTGTAAGTACAAAGTGTACATTTTATTATTTTTTGTTATGGTGGAGGACCCCACTGTGGCGACTGTGCACTCTAGAAAAAATCTTGTGTGTGTTTCGAGCGCAAATGGACATTTTCGATTTCGAGAGAATCTCTCAATCGAAAATGTCCTATTTAAATAAATAAAAATAAATATTTCATCACGGCATATTACCCATTGCTGGGTATGCCAATCTGCTTCGTACACAGATATCGGTAATGATGGAATATTTGTACCGTGTGGGCGCTTACCAGGCGTCACCTCACGGGCACTCAATGCTGGCGTGGAGAGTGCGCCACAGGGGTCAATTTTGTGCCATTAAAATGCGATGTAGTTTTTGGCGTCGGTCGGGATCGAAACCGGGTCCCCAGATTCGCGACCTGACAAAAAATAAAAATACATTATAAATTTTGGCGATTCATAGTAAATATAACTTTAATTTTACAATTAATGTTACCAGAAACATTTATTCTACGAACAGATCTACAACTTGTATTTTGCTTGAGCATCGAGTTTTCATTCACACTACTGATATTATTTGTGGTTTTCCATTTTTGAAAGCACTCGTATTCTTTTTCATATGTTTCTCGTGATTTTGGAGGCAATAATTTATCTAATGCATCTGATGCCCATTCTTCTACATCAGATTGAAGTTTTTCTTCTTGAAATTCCATTTCTTATCTTTTTTGTCCACAAAATCACGCAAAAACAGTATGACATAATAAAATGAGATTGTTTTCAAACATATTCCGTAACAACTCACGCTACTGAGATTGTAAAATTGTTCTTAAATAATTTAATTTATAATGGTTTTTATTTAATTTTTGCTCTTTAAAATCTGCTATAGAAAAAAAAATTAAGTAAAGAATTGAAATAAACCATTTTGACAGTAAAATTATTTAATAGGGAGAATATTTTTAATTTTACTTAAAAATGACCTTTAGGTATGCTACTCGAGATTAGTAAATTTTCCGTTTGTTGATAAAATATATCTTTACTCACTAGTACGATAAATAAATGTTATTGTGAGAAACAGAACTGACCTAAAAATAAAGACAATCTATTTATTGGTATCAAGTATATTTATTTCAATTCTCATGGTAAATAATGGTAGAAATTAAAATTACATTAATACAACTCTGATTTTGCTGGTGATTAAATATTTACGTAAATCCCAACAAGCGGTTATGCTTGAGATCAAAGCGAAACAAAAAATGTTAAATACATTTTTGCGATATTTATTGAGTAAAATACGTCAAACGTTAGTAGTAAGTTGTCCCCCAAGTCGCGAGACCACTAATTGCTTTTTAAGTGGGGGTAATTAAAAACTCATTAACTGGCGCCAGTGACCGCTCTGGAATGCAGACTAATTGCTTTTTAATTGCTTTTTAATGACTTCTTGGAATTTGTGATGACGTATGTTTGCTTTCTAATGACCTTGGAATTTGTGGTGACGTATGTTTGCTTTCTATTGACCTGTTTTAATGACTTTTTAATTGCTTTTTAATGACTTCCTGGAATTTGTGGTGACGTATGTTTGCTTTCTCTGGGTTTTTTTGTTTTCATTTGGAAGATATTTGTTTGATTTGATATATGCTTGCAGTAACAAGAACAACTAGGTAAGGTTATATTTAAATTAATTAATTATGCGCACTCTCCACGCTAGCAATGAGTTTCCGTGAGGTGACGCCTGGTAAGCGCTCGCACGGTACAAATATTCCGTCATTACCGATATCTGAGTATGAATTTAAAAAATATATCGGGAAATATGCTCATAGTATAATAATTAGTCACATTGTGTCGGAAATGATAGAAAAATTTGGCATAGCTTCACCTCCATACTTATTTGTAACATGGAATAATCCAAAAGAGAAATAAATACTTTTAAATAATGTTTATACCATCAGTCTTTATCAAAACTAGCAGACCGATATATACAAGGAGAAACAATTTGTGACAACTACTTAAATAATAAAATTAATATTATAGAGTTTCTTATAAAATAAAACTATTGAACTATAAATTGGATATCGAAGCTAGTAAATTCTTCGAAGAAGAAATCAAATTTAGATAAACAATCGAAACAGAACGAAAATATTAGTAATCGGGTAAGTTTTTTTCATTTCTGTTTTCCAATTTGTTAATTTTTATTTTATTCTTTTTAGGACGACACTATTTCAAGACAAAATGACTCAGCAAGAAGTAATAATAAACAATAAATCTCGCTTACTTAATCAACACTTGTTTACTATAGATGACAAAAATATATTAGCTGTGGGTATAAGTCCACTGAATTTAGAAATTGTTATTAAACTTGTACGTCAAACATCACTAAATAATATTACATTTAATATAGCAGAATGGAATAATTTTGTAAAATACATAAAAAGTATTGTAAATAGTGCTAATAATATACATCACATCGAATTTCATTCTTTTAGATTAGACTATAAAGTTTATATACAATGGCTACAAAATGAAATTTCTTTAGATGTATTGTCACTGAATGTAATCTGACAATATGGACCTGGCAAACAAGCAACATTATTAGAATTTGTAGAAATATAATTATTACGAGTTTATGTACCTACATATGTTGAATGAATAAATAATAAATTTTACTTGTATGTATTTCGATAGTAATAATAAATTGGATATCGAAGCTAGTAAATTCTTCGAAGATAATTAGTCACATTGTGTCGGAAATGATAGAAAAATTTGGCATAGCTTCACCTCCATACTTATTTGTAACATGGAATAATCCAAAAGAGAAATAAATACTTTTAAATAATGTTTATACCATCAGTCTTTATCAAAACTAGCAGACCGATATATACAAGGAGAAACAATTTGTGACAACTACTTAAATAATAAAATTAATATTATAGAGTTTCTAATAAAATAAAACTATAGAACTATAAATTGGATATCGAAGCTAGTAAATTCTTCGAAGAAGAAATCAAATTTAGATAAACAATCGAAACAGAACGAAAATATTAGTAATCGGGTAAGTTTTTTTTCATTTCTGTTTTCCAATTTGTTAATTTTTATTTTATTCTTTTCAGGACGACACTATTTCAAGGCAAAATGACTCAGCAAGAAGTAATAATAAACAATAAATCTCGCTTACTTAATCAACACTTGTTTACTATAGATGACAAAAATATATTAGCTGTGGGTATAAGTCCACTGAATTTGGAAATTGTTATTAAACTTGTACGTCAAACATCACAAAATAATATTACATTTAATATAGCAGAATGGAATAATTTTGTAAAGTACATAAAAAGTATTGTAAATAGTGCTAATAATATACATCACATCGAATTTCATTCTTTTAGATTAGAATATAAAGTTTATATACAATGGCTACAAAATGAAATTTCTTTAGATGTATTGTCACTGAATGTAATCTGTGAGATATGCGATTTTGTATCTGTATTAACGGATTATTTAAAAGCCATTAATTTTGAAGAATATTACAGAGATATAAATACCCAAGCATATTTTACATCTGGAGATTCTATAACTAATGTTAAAAAATTGATATCTAAAAAAAATAATATTCAATCAATCATATACAAAGAAATGTTAATATTTTATCCTAATTTAATTAAGAATGATTTAATATCAAATATGTATTATGTACCTAGTAATTATAATAAATTTAAACATTTGTGAGAAACTGATAATGTACCGAAATAAAGTATAATATATTTATTTATAATCCTGTTTTGTTCTTACCTAGTTTATATCATTCCTTCTGTTCAGTACGTAGAATAGAAGAAGTCACGTGATATTTCTGTACAGAGTATGGCGGCATTAAGGTTTCGCGCTGTTTCAAAACCCCTTGATTTTGTAAATTCGTCACAGTTTATATAACCGCGTCATCTGTATGACCTGATTGCCGTGCCAGTGTTTATAAAATATGGAAGAGTTTATTATTGATATACAAGGATTTAGAATCGATAATAATCGATTTATTATGAAAGAAATAGCAATTTTGACAAGAAATGATACGAAATTATTTCACATGTTGATTCAACCTCCATGTTCATGGAACGATGTCAGTTTTTCACTTCGGAAACAAATACGATGGTTAGAACGTTCGTACCATGGCTTATCATGGGATGACGGGCATATACCTTATTATACAGGCCCAAATATAATAAAGAATATATTATCCTGTGAATGTATAATATATTTAAAGGGAAATGAGAAAAGAAAACTAATGGAGAAACTACTTAAAGATGATAAAATATGTACTATAGTTGATCTGTCAGAAAGTATAGATGACTTTGAGGAGGAGCCGCCATCACTACGTACAAAGAATGAATATACTTCGATTTATTCGTGCTTTCATCATAAAAAAATTTCAACAAGAAGAGATTTCGCGGCATGTGCTCTAAACAACGTATTTACAATTCACGCATGGCTGACAAGGAAAAAAGATGTTCTATTATAAATTTATTTCTATCTATATGCTTCAATATGTATTTTACTTCTTATTATCAATCATGTTGTAAAATGTACTTGCACTTATTAATATTGTATTTAAGAATAGTTAAAATAAAATTTGTAAATTGCATTTTGTAGTTATATTACTTACCCTGTGATACACTTTTTTTTAGGCTATTGATACTACGTACTGAACAAAAGGCACAAGTTCTTATAAATAAATAAGCGTATATAGCATGATGTGTAAAATTTGAATATAAATATATTTACTTATCTGCGAAAAGCAAACTCACCCAAAATTTTCAATTTTAAAATGAATCCGAGTATACATTCGTGGATTCATCAATTTCTACTTTAAAATGAACCGACTATATTGTTTGTTGTCGGTATGCTTGTAAAGAATGTATGACGCCTAAGTCTGCAAAGTAACAGAGACTCAGTTTTCTCCAAGTATTCATATTCTTGTATCGTCTGAAATTACAAATATTAAGATACAATTTTTGATTTTTAACTCGAAAATTTTAATACACGTAATATTCTTTCTTGGCACTATTTTCTTGAATATTAAACAAATTTCAAAAAACTTAAGTATTTCGAAAATATATTTTAGAAGATTATTACTTTTTCATAATTTTTCTGAAATACTTGACAGTCGTTTAGAAATTTATACAAATACAAAACGTACTTTGTATTATTTTCGGGAATGTGTAACTTTCTACTTGTGATAAATAAATATTTGTTTTAAAATAAATCGGGAAATATGCCCATAATATAATGTTTATACCATCAGTCTTTATAAAAACTAGCAGACCGATATATACAAGGAGAAACAATTTGTGACAACTATTTAAATAATAAAATTAATATTATAGAGTTTCTTATGAAAAATGCTATGTTTGGCACAAGAAAATCATAATAATAAAAATGCAGAACAGTTTTAAATGTTATTTTGCGTGATTAAACTGCAAAGATAATTATTACAAAAATTTTGGCCTCAGGAAGTAAATTTCAACTTTTAAATGAATGCTAGTACATCCAATTTTCTAAATTTGCATGATATTCTGTTGTAAATTAACATAGGATCAAAAATATTACAAAATAAATCTGTAATTTTATCAGATTGTGACAAATTTTGAGAAACAGTCATTCTTTTGAAAGATTATCGTTTAAACGATTTTAAACAAATGTTATGTTTGGCACAAGAAAATCATAATAATAAAAATGCAATACAGTTTTAAATGATATTTTCGCGTGTTTAAACTGCAAAGGTAATTATTACAAAATTCTTTGTCTCCGGAAATAAATTTCAACTTTTAAATGAATGCTAGTATATCCAATTTTCCAAATTCCAGATTTAAAATGAGCAGACATATCTAAATATCAAATTACTACGCCGCTGATTACAAATTCAGCGTCGATATGACAACTGTCAAATATTGCTTTAGGAACAATTTGATTTTTAGATTTAAATATCAGTAATTTTGTGAATATGAACTCGTAAATATAATTATTCAAATACATTCCAAATATAGGTATAAATAAATTTTACTAATATTAATTGATTTTTTAATTACTTAACTTGAATGTATATAAACAGTTCTGAAGTGTTTGTCACTGTCCAATCCAAGTTTATGATATTCACATAACCCAGCAATATTTTCAATCATGCCGCTGGCAAGTTTCCAAAAATTACTTCGTACAATCATCTGAGTGTTGGGATGATGAAGGTTCTTCCACTTATAATTCGGAAATCGGAAAATATACCTATAATATAATAATTAGTCACATTGTGCCGGATGTGAAAGAAAATAATATAACAACGCGTCAGGTTAAATATGTTGAAAGTTTTGAAAATAATCCATGTTTTAGTTATTTAATATTTCAGAAATAGCTACATACCCAATCGGTTATTAATGACCAAATTTTTCATGTTTATTATATTTTCACTTATTTTTGGGAAATTTAAAAATGTTTATTAATAATTTGTAACAGAACTAATAAATTACGTGCAAGTTTAATAATAAAAATGTATTTAAAAATAATTACATTAGTATACTTTACCAACATACTGTTCCTAAAATAAATGAATCCGAGTATACATTCGTGGAATCATCATTTTGTACTTTAAATTGATTCGACTATATTGTTTGCTATCGGTGAATGTGTGACGCATAATGTTTTGTCTGAAATTAAAAAATATTAAGATACAATTTTATAAAATAATATTCAATCAATCATATATAAAGAAATGTTAATATTTTATCCTAATTTAATTAAGAATGATTTAATATCAAATATGTATTATGTACCTAGTAATGGGGTTATTTCACATTTCCTCTTGAAAGAATAGATCAAATTAAATATGTAGGTGTATGTTTACACTTTACAAGTATTTAGAATCAGAGATATGATTTTAAAAGTTGTTTTAAATATTTGAACGCTGACGTCACGGCTATACGTCACACTGTGTCGGATACGGGTAGCAGCTCTCTAGTGGATGTATTTTGAACTACGAGTGTTTGAGTTCTCACGTGTCAGCTTGATTTGCCGACATCAACATATTGTTAACAAAAAACATATTTTATACAACTTTTGCTATTTATTTTAATAAATATTTATTTACATACCTTAACTCTGCGTCATTTAAAACAACTTTTAAAATCATATCTCTGATTCTAAATACTTGTAAAGTGTAAACATACACCTACATATTTAATTTGATCTATTCTTTCAAGAGGAAATGTGAAATAACCCCATTACTAGGTACATAATACATATTTGATATTAAATCATTCTTAATTAAATTAGGATAAAATATTAACATTTCTTTATATATGATTGATTGAATATTATTTTATAAAATTGTATCTTAATATTTTTTAATTTCAGACAAAACATTATGCGTCACACATTCACCGATAGCAAACAATATAGTCGAATCAATTTAAAGTACAAAATGATGATTCCACGAATGTATACTCGGATTCATTTATTTTAGGAACAGTATGTTGGTAAAGTATACTAATGTAATTATTTTTAAATACATTTTTATTATTAAACTTGCACGTAATTTATTAGTTCTGTTACAAATTATTAATAAACATTTTTAAATTTCCCAAAAATAAGTGAAAATATAATAAACATGAAAAATTTGGTCATTAATAACCGATTGGGTATGTAGCTATTTCTGAAATATTAAATAACTAAAACATGGATTATTTTCAAAACTTTCAACATATTTAACCTGACGCGTTGTTATATTATTTTCTTTCACATCCGGCACAATGTGACTAATTATTATATTATAGGTATATTTTCCGATTTCCGAATTATAAGTGGAAGAACCTTCATCATCCCAACACTCAGATGATTGTACGAAGTAATTTTTGGAAACTTGCCAGCGGCATGATTGAAAATATTGCTGGGTTATGTGAATAGCATAAACTTGGATTGGACAGTGACAAACACTTCAGAACTGTTTATATACATTCAAGTTAAGTAATTAAAAAATCAATTAATATTAGTAAAATTTATTTATACCTATATTTGGAATGTATTTGAATAATTATATTTACGAGTTCATATTCACAAAATTACTGATATTTAAATCTAAAAATCAAATTGTTCCTAAAGCAATATTTGACAGTTGTCATATCGACGCTGAATTTGTAATCAGCGGCGTAGTAATTTGATATTTAGATATGTCTGCTCATTTTAAATCTGGAATTTGGAAAATTGGATATACTAGCATTCATTTAAAAGTTGAAATTTATTTCCGGAGACAAAGAATTTTGTAATAATTACCTTTGCAGTTTAAACACGCGAAAATATCATTTAAAACTGTATTGCATTTTTATTATTATGATTTTCTTGTGCCAAACATAACATTTGTTTAAAATCGTTTAAACGATAATCTTTCAAAAGAATGACTGTTTCTCAAAATTTGTCACAATCTGATAAAATTACAGATTTATTTTGTAATATTTTTGATCCTATGTTAATTTACAACAGAATATCATGCAAATTTAGAAAATTGGATGTACTAGCATTCATTTAAAAGTTGAAATTTACTTCCTGAGGCCAAAATTTTTGTAATAATTATCTTTGCAGTTTAATCACGCAAAATAACATTTAAAACTGTTCTGCATTTTTATTATTATGATTTTCTTGTGCCAAACATAGCATTTTTCATAAGAAACTCTATAATATTAATTTTATTATTTAAATAGTTGTCACAAATTGTTTCTCCTTGTATATATCGGTCTGCTAGTTTTTATAAAGACTGATGGTATAAACATTATATTATGGGCATATTTCCCGATTTATTTTAAAACAAATATTTATTTATCACAAGTAGAAAGTTACACATTCCCGAAAATAATACAAAGTACGTTTTGTATTTGTATAAATTTCTAAACGACTGTCAAGTATTTCAGAAAAATTATGAAAAAGTAATAATCTTCTAAAATATATTTTCGAAATACTTAAGTTTTTTGAAATTTGTTTAATATTCAAGAAAATAGTGCCAAGAAAGAATATTACGTGTATTAAAATTTTCGAGTTAAAAATCAAAAATTGTATCTTAATATTTGTAATTTCAGACGATACAAGAATATGAATACTTGGAGAAAACTGAGTCTCTGTTACTTTGCAGACTTAGGCGTCATACATTCTTTACAAGCATACCGACAACAAACAATATAGTCGGTTCATTTTAAAGTAGAAATTGATGAATCCACGAATGTATACTCGGATTCATTTTAAAATTGAAAATTTTGGGTGAGTTTGCTTTTCGCAGATAAGTAAATATATTTATATTCAAATTTTACACATCATGCTATATACGCTTATTTATTTATAAGAACTTGTGCCTTTTGTTCAGTACGTAGTATCAATAGCCTAAAAAAAAGTGTATCACAGGGTAAGTAATATAACTACAAAATGCAATTTACAAATTTTATTTTAACTATTCTTAAATACAATATTAATAAGTGCAAGTACATTTTACAACATGATTGATAATAAGAAGTAAAATACATATTGAAGCATATAGATAGAAATAAATTTATAATAGAACATCTTTTTTCCTTGTCAGCCATGCGTGAATTGTAAATACGTTGTTTAGAGCACATGCCGCGAAATCTCTTCTTGTTGAAATTTTTTTATGATGAAAGCACGAATAAATCGAAGTATATTCATTCTTTGTACGTAGTGATGGCGGCTCCTCCTCAAAGTCATCTATACTTTCTGACAGATCAACTATAGTACATATTTTATCATCTTTAAGTAGTTTCTCCATTAGTTTTCTTTTCTCATTTCCCTTTAAATATATTATACATTCACAGGATAATATATTCTTTATTATATTTGGGCCTGTATAATAAGGTATATGCCCGTCATCCCATGATAAGCCATGGTACGAACGTTCTAACCATCGTATTTGTTTCCGAAGTGAAAAACTGACATCGTTCCATGAACATGGAGGTTGAATCAACATGTGAAATAATTTCGTATCATTTCTTGTCAAAATTGCTATTTCTTTCATAATAAATCGATTATTATCGATTCTAAATCCTTGTATATCAATAATAAACTCTTCCATATTTTATAAACACTGGCACGGCAATCAGGTCATACAGATGACGCGGTTATATAAACTGTGACGAATTTACAAAATCAAGGGGTTTTGAAACAGCGCGAAACCTTAATGCCGCCATACTCTGTACAGAAATATCACGTGACTTCTTCTATTCTACGTACTGAACAGAAGGAATGATATAAACTAGGTAAGAACAAAACAGGATTATAAATAAATATATTATACTTTATTTCGGTACATTATCAGTTTCTCACAAATGTTTAAATTTATTATAATTACTAGGTACATAATACATATTTGATATTAAATCATTCTTAATTAAATTAGGATAAAATATTAACATTTCTTTGTATATGATTGATTGAATATTATTTTTTTTAGATATCAATTTTTTAACATTAGTTATAGAATCTCCAGATGTAAAATATGCTTGGGTATTTATATCTCTGTAATATTCTTCAAAATTAATGGCTTTTAAATAATCCGTTAATACAGATACAAAATCGCATATCTCACAGATTACATTCAGTGACAATACATCTAAAGAAATTTCATTTTGTAGCCATTGTATATAAACTTTATATTCTAATCTAAAAGAATGAAATTCGATGTGATGTATATTATTAGCACTATTTACAATACTTTTTATGTACTTTACAAAATTATTCCATTCTGCTATATTAAATGTAATATTATTTTGTGATGTTTGACGTACAAGTTTAATAACAATTTCCAAATTCAGTGGACTTATACCCACAGCTAATATATTTTTGTCATCTATAGTAAACAAGTGTTGATTAAGTAAGCGAGATTTATTGTTTATTATTACTTCTTGCTGAGTCATTTTGCCTTGAAATAGTGTCGTCCTGAAAAGAATAAAATAAAAATTAACAAATTGGAAAACAGAAATGAAAAAAAACTTACCCGATTACTAATATTTTCGTTCTGTTTCGATTGTTTATCTAAATTTGATTTCTTCTTCGAAGAATTTACTAGCTTCGATATCCAATTTATAGTTCTATAGTTTTATTTTATTAGAAACTCTATAATATTAATTTTATTATTTAAGTAGTTGTCACAAATTGTTTCTCCTTGTATATATCGGTCTGCTAGTTTTGATAAAGACTGATGGTATAAACATTATTTAAAAGTATTTATTTCTCTTTTGGATTATTCCATGTTACAAATAAGTATGGAGGTGAAGCTATGCCAAATTTTTCTATCATTTCCGACACAATGTGACTAATTATCTTCGAAGAATTTACTAGCTTCGATATCCAATTTATTATTACTATCGAAATACATACAAGTAAAATTTATTATTTATTCATTCAACATATGTAGGTACATAAACTCGTAATAATTATATTTCTACAAATTCTAATAATGTTGCTTGTTTGCCAGGTCCATATTGTCAGATTACATTCAGTGACAATACATCTAAAGAAATTTCATTTTGTAGCCATTGTATATAAACTTTATAGTCTAATCTAAAAGAATGAAATTCGATGTGATGTATATTATTAGCACTATTTACAATACTTTTTATGTATTTTACAAAATTATTCCATTCTGCTATATTAAATGTAATATTATTTAGTGATGTTTGACGTACAAGTTTAATAACAATTTCTAAATTCAGTGGACTTATACCCACAGCTAATATATTTTTGTCATCTATAGTAAACAAGTGTTGATTAAGTAAGCGAGATTTATTGTTTATTATTACTTCTTGCTGAGTCATTTTGTCTTGAAATAGTGTCGTCCTAAAAAGAATAAAATAAAAATTAACAAATTGGAAAACAGAAATGAAAAAACTTACCCGATTACTAATATTTTCGTTCTGTTTCGATTGTTTATCTAAATTTGATTTCTTCTTCGAAGAATTTACTAGCTTCGATATCCAATTTATAGTTCAATAGTTTTATTTTATAAGAAACTCTATAATATTAATTTTATTATTTAAGTAGTTGTCACAAATTGTTTCTCCTTGTATATATCGGTCTGCTAGTTTTGATAAAGACTGATGGTATAAACATTATTTAAAAGTATTTATTTCTCTTTTGGATTATTCCATGTTACAAATAAGTATGGAGGTGAAGCTATGCCAAATTTTTCTATCATTTCCGACACAATGTGACTAATTATCTTCGAAGAATTTACTAGCTTCGATATCCAATTTATTATTACTATCGAAATACATACAAGTAAAATTTATTATTTATTCATTCAACATATGTAGGTACATAAACTCGTAATAATTATATTTCTACAAATTCTAATAATGTTGCTTGTTTGCCAGGTCCATATTGTCAGATTACATTCAGTGACAATACATCTAAAGAAATTTCATTTTGTAGCCATTGTATATAAACTTTATAGTCTAATCTAAAAGAATGAAATTCGATGTGATGTATATTATTAGCACTATTTACAATACTTTTTATGTATTTTACAAAATTATTCCATTCTGCTATATTAAATGTAATATTATTTAGTGATGTTTGACGTACAAGTTTAATAACAATTTCTAAATTCAGTGGACTTATACCCACAGCTAATATATTTTTGTCATCTATAGTAAACAAGTGTTGATTAAGTAAGCGAGATTTATTGTTTATTATTACTTCTTGCTGAGTCATTTTGTCTTGAAATAGTTTCGTCCTAAAAAGAATAAAATAAAAATTAACAAATTGGAAAACAGAAATGAAAAAACTTACCCGATTACTAATATTTTCGTTCTGTTTCGATTGTTTATCTAAATTTGATTTCTTCTTCGAAGAATTTACTAGCTTCGATATCCAATTTATAGTTCAATAGTTTTATTTTATAAGAAACTCTATAATATTAATTTTATTATTTAAGTAGTTGTCACAAATTGTTTCTCCTTGTATATATCGGTCTGCTAGTTTTGATAAAGACTGATGGTATAAACATTATTTAAAAGTATTTATTTCTCTTTTGGATTATTCCATGTTACAAATAAGTATGGAGGTGAAGCTATGCCAAATTTTTCTATCATTTCCGACACAATGTGACTAATTATTATACTATGAGCATATTTCCCGATATATTTTTTAAATTCATACTCAGATATCGGTAATGACGGAATATTTGTACCGTGCGAGCGCTTACCAGGCGTCACCTCACGGAAACTCATTGCTAGCGTGGAGAGTGCGCATAATTAATTAATTTAAATATAACCTTACCTAGTTGTTCTTGTTACTGCAAGCATATATCAAATCAAACAAATATCTTCCAAATGAAAACAAAAAAACCCAGAGAAAGCAAACATACGTCACCACAAATTCCAGGAAGTCATTAAAAAGCAATTAAAAAGTCATTAAAACAGGTCAATAGAAAGCAAACATACGTCACCACAAATTCCAAGGTCATTAGAAAGCAAACATACGTCATCACAAATTCCAAGAAGTCATTAAAAAGCAATTAAAAAGCAATTAGTCTGCATTCCAGAGCGGTCACTGGCGCCAGTTAATGAGTTTTTAATTACCCCCACTTAAAAAGCAATTAGTGGTCTCGCGACTTGGGGGACAACTTACTACTAACGTTTACTTGTATACATTGCAAAGTTTAAAAATACACTGTGTTATTCTATTATAAACAAATATTTTCATAGAGGGTCATTAATATAGGACATCATATGAATAAGAAAAAATCTGTTGTGGCCAGCACAATACCTTCCGTCATTCTCGTGTATAATGTATAAATTCCATAATTTTTCTTACAAAAGATTCTAAATTTCCAGTAAAATTATTTCATAAACAAACTATTGAAATTGCACTTGACACTGGCATCTTCTTCTTCTTTAGCTTTTCCCATTCGTTAGGGGTCGCTATTTTTCCATGTCGTTCTCATTCAGTTCGTTTTCTCTCAAATCTTCCGAAATACAGTCCTTCCATCTTATCTTTGGTCTTCTTCTGTTTCTTTAACGTCCTATTACTAAACTATTCATTCTTGTTCCAATATAATTCTTCATTTCTCCTCATGACATGTTCAAACTAATGTAATCGTCTTTCTTGTATCTTTCTAAAAACTTGTAACACTAGAGTTATTTTCTTACCGTATCTTTCCGTGTATTCCCCAATATCTACTTCAACATCCTCATATCTGCCACATTAATTTACTTTTTATTGATACTGACATCTGTCAATTCGAATTATATGAATATATTACTAGTTCCCAAGTTTGGCATAGCTGGCTGAATTATAAAATTTAATTTCTTTAAAATTCTTTAACTTTGTATCTATTGAATATGAAGTATAAATTGTAATCAAATCGTATAGAGAATAATATATTCTTTAAGTTATAATAACGTTAAATGTCAATAAATCAAATTTAACTGTTAAATCTTCAAATGAGACTACTTCCGGTTGACCAATTATAACCAAAATCTAATCAGTTGTTCTTCTGGATGTAAACTTGAGGAATACGAAAAAATTATAATTTTTGGAATCGTGGTATTGAAGTCATGGAATCCGGAACTTTTGTCACACACACACACACACACACACACACACACACACACACACACACACACACAGACACACAGTCACACAGACACACGGACACACGGACACACAGACACACAGACACACAGACACACAGACACACATACATACAGACATCATCGTAAAAATGGTAAAATCGTATTATATGAACCCTAAAACGTGCTTATTCAGTAAAAACTCATCATTGAATTTTTTGACCAAAGACAATACCTTCCTTACCTAAAGGTGACGGAAGATAAAAATACGTGTTTATTATTAAAAGGCAAAATTAGTGAATATAAGGGATTTGTTTTAATGCGATAATTCAATGATAAAATACATTTCACTATTTTACACTGATAAAATATCTTATGTGAAGTATTCTACTGTATGCACCTTTCGGAAGAAGGGGAAAAAGTACTCGGAAAGTTTTGAGATGTGGTTGTTGCGACGGTTAGAGAAGATTGGGTAGAAGGACAGAGTATGGAACGAGGAGGTTTTGACAAGAATTGGAGAAGAAAGAAGAATGTTGAAAGGAATTATAAAGAAGAAAGCTAACGGGTTGAACATATTTTAAGGAGAGGCTGAAGAGAGAGGCGCAGGATAGACTATGGAGACATTTCCGTTGAGACCTGTTCAAGGACAGATTCTATAAATTATGATGACACTTCCAACGTTTAATGCTGTAGCTGTTGACTAAATTTCGTTCTTTATTTTCAATGAAATAGAGGTTATCATTTAGATAATACGAGAGCTGTGTCAAAATGTAGTTGTTTACGTTGTATAATTTACTGGATATTTATAACGTTTTTAAAGGAACTTTATGGAATTTTTACCCATGTATAAAATATGTATATGTTGGCCACATCAGATTTCCTCCAATTATTTAAAAAAAGCAATAATATAAAACAATCTTTTATAAAAAATAAATAATTTATTGTAACATAAAATTACATTAAAAACTAAATGTTATTTTGTACAGAAAGGTGTAAGTCTTGGTAAATATTTCCTATAAATCTCAGTAATTTCTTCTTCCAATAGTTCAGCACACTGGGTCGGGTACAAAAGAGACACTACACATTTTGCTTCACCGTGATATCCTGGTGGTTCATTTTGCATCACTTGGTACTGTCGTAGTAACTTCTCCAGTTTCGAAAGACACTGACACTGCCATGGATTTCCAAACGCTGCTATCTGTCTTTCTTTGGATGCATCATCGAAAACCTTTTTCAAAAATAACTCACTAAGAAAGTTTAGGTTATTGTAAGTAACATTTAAGGAAGATAATTCTATAGAGTTCTCAAAAAATATTGTAGGAGTTACTTCGGATATTTTGTTAAGACTTGTTATATATGATAGAATACGATGTAAAATATTCGGTGTATAATTGTAGAATATAATAAATTAGTCAAAACAGATAATAGGTTTTATTAGAGAACACACAGATATGTAATAGCAACAGTATTACTATAAAATATGTAAGATATTGACATTACTATTTATTTATATCAACAAGTTGTCTCTCAGACAACTCAGAAACCTACTACTTTGTATACATATCTAACAAGACTTAAATCTAAAATATGCATTTCTTTGAACGTGAAACTTCCTGGTTCAATAATTTTTATTTTGTTACCAGATAAGTTTAGTTTGGTTAATTGAGTAAAACTTCTAAATAGTCTGGATTTTATGGAAGATATTTTGTTGTTTGACATGTCTAATATCTTCAAATTATTATTTATTACTAAACCTATCTGGCAACAAAATTAAAAGAATCGACCCAGGATCTTTTACGTTTAAAACTATGCACAAACTGGACGTAAGTCTCAACAAAATTTCTGAACTAAACTCCAACATATTCTTCGAAAACTCTGTAGAATTACAATCTTTAAATATCACCTATAACAAACTAAATTTTCTAAGTGCGTCGTTTTTGTATAAAGTGTTCGGGAATGATCTAGCAAGAGAAATTTCAACATTCGGAAATCCGTGGCAATGCCAGTGTTTAAACAAAATGGAGAAGTTGGTGATGCAGTATAAGGTGGCGCAGAATGAACTAATGGAAAGTCATGGAGAGGCAAAGTGTATAGTGTCGTTAGTTTACTCAACTCAGTGTGCAGAATTGGTGGAAGAAGAACTTGCAGAAACTTTTGCGAAATATGTAACTCGACCCAAACCTGTCTGCCCAAAATCATGTTTATTTTATTTTTTGTAGTATACTTAAGTTACATTAAAATTATTTTTTTTATGAGTAATAATTTTTAAATCCTTTTACCAATTGTATCAATATGTTCCAGAAGATATATGAATTCAACAGGCATTTGATCTATGAACAAGTAATAGTATATTACATCAGAGGTATGTGTACTATTTTATCCACAATCATCCTCTTTTTAAATCAATAATCTTCAAAAGAAATCAATTAGTTATAACCGTTTAACTAAATATTATTCGATAATTCGAGTATGTATTTTTACTCTTACAAGCTTTTCATTTTGTTATAGTTAGCTGTCCGATAGAACAAACAAATGTGTGTAAATTAAGTGGACATGGTCAGACTTCAATATCATTTTGGAATGTTTATCATCCGTCCACTCAACCCACTCAGTGCCTCCTACAGACTTCAGACGATCAGAAAGATTAATCGATTTTTAAACATAAAACCAATGTTGGTGTTAAAGATTTACCCCTTCCTCCATAAAAATATTTAATTGGTATAAAGAATAAGAACATACAATTTATTTACTGAAGGATCACTTTATATTAGCGTATTGTAAATCAATACTAAATCATTTTCTTACCTAGCATCAATATGAATTATGTCGGTATTGTCCGCTATAAAATAAACTAAGCCCTTAACGCCTGACTTGGTGACTACGCTAAACACAGCACACGTTGTTAAGAGTATAATCATTAGTTGCTTAAAACTGAACCTATATAGTAAATAAAAGTTACAAGTTTATATATACTTATCTCAGATCTCAGTAACCTTCACCATTTTATAAACATATTAAATTAAATTTTTTTTTGATAGAATAAAAAAAGTTGTACTTGTACGCATATATACAGAATTCAGCAGATATTTGTAAAAATCACTCCTTGTTTCTTAGTTTTAAAATTTGCATACAAGAAACCTGCCGTGAGGAATAAAGAAGTCAACAACATATATTTTTGAAAGAATTATACATTCCTCATTTTATAATTTCATGTCTGGAAATACAATATACCTCCCTTGCCAAGGGTAGCGGGAGATAAAAATATTTTTTATTGTAGAATAAAATTACATTTAATACTAAGTATTATTTGTACAGAGGGGTGTAGGTCTTGGTAAATATGTCCTATAAATCTCAGTGAGTTCTCCTTCCAATAGTTCAGCACACTGGGTCGGATACAAAAGAGACCCTACACAATTTGCTTCACCGTGATATCCTGGTGGTTCATTTTGTATCACTTGATACTGTCGTAGTAACTTTTCCAGTTTCGAAAGACACTGACACTGCCACGGATTTCCAAACGGTGCAATCTCTCTTTCCTTAGGTGCATCATCTAAAACCTTCTTCAAAAATAACTCACTAAGAAAGTTTAGGTTATTGTAAGTAACATTTAATGAAGATAATTCTATAGAGTTCTCAAAAAATATTGTAGGATTTAGTTCGGATATTTTGTTGAGACTTAAATCTAAAATATGCATTACTTTGAACGTGAAACTTCCTGGTTCAATAAAATTTATTTCCTTACCAGATAAGTTTAGTTTGGTTAATTGAGTAAAACTTAGAAAAAGTCTGGATTGTATGCAACGTACTTTGTTGTTTGACATTGAATTGTTCTTTTTTACCTCCCGCTACCTTTGGTAAGGGAGGTATATGGATCTTTCCATATAAGAGGAAGATAGAAATACAAGGTTTCAAAATTTTTTGAACGACAGTATTTCAGTTAGAGCGTTTATAAAAAATAAATCATTTATTGTAGAATAAAATTACATTCAAACTAAGTATTATTTTGTACAGAAAGGTATAGGTCTTGGTAAATATGTCCTATAAATATCAGTGAGTTCTCCTTCCAAAAATTCAGCACACTGGGTAGGGTACCAACCAGACACTACACAATTTGCTTCACCGTGATATCCTAGTGGTTCATTTTGTATCACTTGGTACTGTCGTAGTAACTTCTCCAGTTTCGAAAGACACTGACACTGCCACGGATTTCCAAACGTTGCAATCTGTCTTTCTTTAGGTGCATCATCGAAGACCGCGGGAGGAGGGCTGAGACGCTCAAGCTCTCAGTACTCTACTCAGGCCGAGAGGCCTTTGCCACCGCGGTCGTCTCGGACCGGTACCGGCGCGGGGGATGCCTGCGCCTGCCAACCGGATTCCGGCGCTGGGAAGGGCTGTGCTTGGGTGCGGTGGCCGGGCCGGCTCCGGCCCTGGGCTCTGGCCCTGGTCTGCGTGCCTCTTTTTTTTGGGGAGCGGTGAGAGCGGCCGGCGTAAATACCCGGGGTGGACCAAAACCGGCTAGGGAGGAGTCGAGAGCCTACGGAGGCAACCTTCCTCGGAGAAGGCCACTCCGAAAACAAACCACGGGCAGACATGGGCTCGTTAGTTCGGGGGGACAACCTGTCTAGGAGAAGGAAAACTCCGAAATTAAACCAACGGGCAGGAGGGGCTCGATAGCCAGCGGGGCAGCCCTCCTAGGAGAAGGAAAACTCTGAAAGAAAACCAACGGACCGGGAGGGTTCGAGAGCCAGCGGGGGCAACCTCTCTAGGAGAAGGAAAACTCCGAAAGAAAACCACAGACAAGAACTTAAGTAAATACCCCTGTTCCTGTTGCAGGAACAGAAGACTGGGAGGACAGATCATCATGGACAACGACACGGCAATGTTACAAGGACACGAGATTGGATCCACCGGCTCTGCGTGGGAGTGCCCGGATTGCTCAGCTATTAGGTAGGCTTATGGGAGGGACTCCCCCGAGCTGCAGCATGAAGGGCTGATGTGTGCTAGCACTGCCGAAGCGCGGGGTTTGGTGAGACTCAGAGACCAGCCACTTCGGGCCTTGATCAGGGAGTGTGCGGCGGGTAGGGGTACCGGATCCCTACTGCGACGAGCGAGCCCGGCCCGTCCGCGTTTTCCGGGGCCGGATAAACGTATGGGTTTGGCCTCAGGGAACTGGGGTAGGACTAGTCCGAGGGTATACTCGTTCCAAACCAGCGGCCCGCTCCGCCCCATACGATTCGCTGGATACACAACTCATGGGGGAGAACAATCTTAAAGGGGAAAAAGAAACGCAAATGGACAAGGACTTACGCGAGGAGACAACCTCGACAAAAAACAAAGAAACTGCCGAAGTATTTTTTGACGACAATGCGCTCGGAATTAAGCACTGATACGAAATCGAGGAGAAGAAGAAAAGAAGTCAGCAGTACCCAGAAAATCTACTGCTCACTTCTCCCGGACAAGAGGGAAATCCATTCGCGGTCAGGAAGTTACTTAGCCGCACCCCACCAGACCGGCAACGAGTGATATCGGTACCCAATTTGTGGCACGTATTTGGAGACCTGACAACTGACACTCTTTATAAAAGGAAAGCGGAGGAGGTATCCCCACTGACTGGGACAACGCTTAAAAACAAGCGACGGGCTTGAGTACGGAAATGAAAGAGGATGGAATAGGTTAAGGAGCACCCTAATACTCAAAAAGACATTAAACATCTTGTCCAAGTGCTCGAAGGTCAAACCAAACGAGTTGACAAGGAACACAGTAGGGAGGTTCTCCAAGCCCAGAGGGATAGGAAGGCCGCAGACCAACCCAGCACAAGAGAAATGAGCACACAGACGGATCCAATAAAAGATAGAACACCAATAACAAGGGCTGCAGTAAGCAAGCAAGAAGAACAAAAAGAAGAGATAAAAATAGAAAACCTCCAGAAAATTCAAGAAATAAGAAACTATGAATATTTTCTGGAGGTAGCCAAAAAGAAATGGCCAGCCGATATATATACTGCAACCAAATCGGTGGAAGGAGACTACCAACAAGCTCCAAACAATCAATTCCTGGTATTTACTAAAAGAAGTAACCCCAGCGAAATAAGAGAGGACGAGATCCTGAAGCTGTTCACCCCAAACACAAAGGAGACTAACGGACAACTAGCCCCAATAACGGGGGTAAGACACATAGGGATAAAAGGTCCCAATCAAAACGACGAGGTCACAAAAAATATATATTACATACTGATAGAGTATGAAGATGAAAAAATGCCACTGAACATACTATATCAACGACTGTGGGACCTGCGGGACCTCCTAGAAAAGAACGAGCATAAAGAAATAGCATTCCCAAGCTTTGGAATAGGAAAGAGAAAAATTAGATGGGCATACCTCAAAAAAATGATAGAAGCGGTCTATCATGGCACGAATATACATGTATATTGTTACTATAAAAATAACAACAAAAAGAAAAGAACAAGAGGAGAATAACACGGAAATACAAACAAACACGTGTACAGAAGAACAAGGAGATACGGGCCACAGGAACACCAAACAAATAAAACCCAACGAAAGAACGGAGGAACAAAGGGATTTAAGAAAGACAGATGATGAGGGAAAACAACTGACAAGGCAAACAAGAAGAAACGATGTCATCATAATCCCTACAAAGGGCTCGACGTATACAGAAATAGCCCAAAAACTCAAAAAGGAAATAGACCCAGAAGAACTAGGAATAAAGGGAATAAGACGAACCAAAGCTGGGGAAATAAAACTCGAAATGAGAAAAAACGCCAACACAACGGATATCCACGAGAAGATTGCAAAAACTACTGGATGCAATGAAACACACATCCTCAGCGAGAACCAAAGAAGAACGACCTTAATAATAAAGGACATAGAAGAAGACGTTACCATAGAGGTAATAGAAAAGGAAATTAGCGATATCCTCAATAAAGAAGGTATGAGCAAAGCAAGGTATATTATATCACACAATATTATACCTGCATATGCAAGAACACAGACAGCTTTTATTGATGTCACAAAAGAAGTTGCAGAAAAAGTGATGAACAAGAAATATCCTTTCATAAGACTTGGATGGACAAACTGCCGGGTCAGAAGATGTAAAGGGTTTTCCAATAAGAGGTGTTATTTTGAATAGCCCGCTATTTCGGTAGATGTCGCTTTTGAAGCTGTCATTTTTTGACATTTGACAAGTAGAAACTACGCCATTAATAAAAATGGAACGATACACGCTTCAACAACGCACTGAAATTATTAAAATTCCCTATAAAAATTTGGCAGAGACGGTTCGTAAAACTCGACAATTTTTGGGTCGTCGTGAAGCACTTTGTCGGACCGCAATACAGAAATTGGTGGAAAAATTCGAGCTGTTGGGACAAGTTAGTGATGTGAAGAATAAAACCCGTGCACGTCGCTCAAGAACAGCCGAGAATATTGCTGCTGTAGCCGAAAGTGTTGAAGAAAACCCAGGTTTGTCCATTCCTCGTCGTTCTTTGGAATTAGGCATTCCACAAACGTCATTACACCGTATTTTGCATAAAGATTTGGGTCTTAAGGCTTATAAAGTCCAGTTAACACAAGAACTCAAGCCGGCCGATCATCAACAACGTCGTGTCTTTGCTGATTGGGTCGTTGAAATGCATGAAAATGATCCGGAATTCCATCGAAAAATCATCTTGAGCGATGAGGCCCATTTCCACCTCGGTGGCCTCGTCAACAAACAAAATTGTCGCATCTGGGGCTCAGAAAACCCAAGAGTTATTGTTGAAAAGCCTCTCTATCCTCAACGTGTGACTGTTTGGTGCGGTTTATGGTCCGGCGGAGTCATTGGACCTTACTTTTTCGAAAATGAGGCTGGAGCAACAGTTACGGTGAATGGATTGCGCTATCGAGAGATGATTAACGATTTTTTATGGCCGGAATTGGA
This sequence comes from Harpalus rufipes, assembly GCA_951394225.1. Lineage (NCBI taxonomy): Eukaryota > Metazoa > Arthropoda > Insecta > Coleoptera > Carabidae > Harpalus > Harpalus rufipes. The sequence goes on along the minus strand of OX596290.1, from coordinate 9,826,792 downwards.
TGGTATTGATCTGGACAACGTTTACTTTCAACAAGACGGCGCTACGTGCCACACAAGCAACGAAAAGTTTCCGGACCATGTTATCTCTCGAAGAGGTGATCACAATTGGCCACCGAGATCTTGTGATTTAACACCTTGCGACTTGTTTCTTTGGGGCCACGTGAAAGAGAAGGTCTACGCCAACTGCCCAGCGTCGACTCAAGACCTCAAAGATGGAATTCGTGAGGTTATCGAGGACATAGGACAGCCACTTTGCGATTTGGTTATGGAAAATTTCATGAAAAGGATATTGTCCTGTCAGCGTGGTCGTGGTGGTCATTTGCCTGATGTTATTTTCCACTATTAACGGCATACCTTCCTCTTTATAATGAAATAAACATCCGCTCATTTATATTAAAAAATGGCATTTATCTTTGAATATCAAAATAACATCTCTTATTGGAAAACCCTTTATAAACGTAAAGCAATGCGTGATATGTCATCAATATGGCCACGACCAAAAAGCATGCAACGGAGAGGATAAAAGAGACCGTTGTAGGAAATGCGCAGAAACAGGGCACAAGGCAAAGGACTGTCAGAGCACAGTTCAAAAATGTCTCAGCTGCAACGGAGAAGGACACCAGACAGGGGCAGGCAAATGCTTCAACCAAAAACGAGCCCTGGAGGAGGCAAAAAAGCTAGCAGCATCTTCGCGGTCATACAATTAAATGTCGGACGAAGGTGGGCGGCGCAAGACCTCCTATACGCGACAGCGTTTAAAAACAAAGCAGACGTAATCGCAGTCACAGAACCGAATATAAAACGAAGGACGGGCTGGTTCTTTGATACTGAGACAGACGCAGCAATTAAAATAATGGATGGCAGAGTGGCTCCAAACAAGTACGGACAAGGTGCAGGGTACGTTTGGATTCAGATAAGTAACTATACAATTTATAGTTGTTACTTCTCCCCAAATAAAAGCGATACTGATTACACAAAATTCTTAGAAACTCTGGAGATATCAATCAGAAAGACCGACACGAAGCATCTCATAATAACGGGAGATTTTAACGCCAAATCCACATCCTGGGGCAGCAGAGAAAATGACAAAAGAGGAGAAACCACACTAGACTGTGCCGCATCGCTTGACCTGGTAATAGCGAACGATGGAACCCCTACTTTTCAAAGAGGATCATCACTATCCTGGATAGACCTAACCTGGTTAAACACCAAAACCGCCAAAGACCTGAACTCCTGGACAGTTATACAGGAGGAAACTTTAAGCCTACATAAATATATATGCACCAGGGTTACAGAAACGTCCAAGAAAAACACCGACAACACAGGTTGGAAGACGAAAGGCATAGATAAACCAGCTATACAAAGAGAATTGGCAAAAGAAATGAAAGGCAACTACAAAACGGAAAAAGAACTAGTCGCGGAAATCAATAACGCTTGCAATAAAGCAATGGAGAAAAGAAAACCTTTTGCACGACCGCCAGTCTACTGGTGGACAAAAGAAATAGCGGCACTGCGCAGAGAAGCACTACACAAAAGACGAAAATACCAACGTCAAAGGAAGAGAAGCACTGAAATTGAATGCGTAAATGCCAGAGACGAAGCAAAGCAAGCCAGGAAGAAACTGAAGACGGAACTAGCGAAAGCAAAGAACAGAGCCTGGAATACACTATGCGAGGAGCTGAACAACGACATCTGGGGGCAAGGTTACCAAATAGTCGCACGCAGATTTAAAATCAAAGAGCCAATGCCGAAACTAAATGAAAAGGAAATAGACCAAATAATAAAGACTCTATTTCCTGAAGACCAAAGAGTAAACTGGGTCAACACAAATACCACAAACGACTTCCTCCCATCACGGAGGAAGAAATACCTAAAGCAGTAGACAGACTGAAAGAAAAAAGGGCTCCTGGGCCAGACAACATCCCCCCAGAGGTGGTAAAACTAGCTGTTAAACAGAACCCAATAGAAGTAGCCAACTTAATGAACACCCTGACTAAGCAAGGCCGTTTCCCGAACAAATGGAAAGAAGCACGCCTGGTCCTACTGAAAAAACCAGGCAAATCCGCAGAACAACCGAGCAGCTATAAAACCCTATGCCTGCTAGACGGACTAGGGAAAACATTTGAACAAATTCTGCACACCAGAATAACACACGAACTGGAAGAGACAAACGGATTATCCGAAAGACAATACGGTTTCCGTAAGGGGAAGAGCACAACAAACGCCATCCAAGCGGTACTGGACATTGCCGAAAGTACCAAGCTAGGTAACGGGAGGCAAAGGAAACTGTGTGTGCTAATAACACTCGATATCCGCAACGCATTTAACACGGCAAAATGGCGGAGAATAGTAAAAAAATTACGAGACAAAGGTACATCAAGCTACCTAATAAAAATGGTACAATCATACCTTCAGGATAGAACCGTCATAGTACAACACGAGCACGGAAAAGTCGCTCAAAATATTACCAGAGGAGTCCCACAGGGGTCAGTTCTGGGACCACTACTGTGGAACGTGCTGTATGACGGCGTTCTGCGACTCAAACTACCGGAAGGGGCAGTTCAAATAGCTTACGCCGACGACCTGGCATTAGTAGTCACAGCTAAAACAGAAGCAAACCTGAAAGAAAATACCGAAAGGAGCTTAAGGAAAATAGCAGGATGGATGAAGGAAGCAGGATTGGAACTGGCCATGGAAAAAACGGAAGCAATAATGCTGACTGGAGGGAGGCGAGTCCCGAACATAAACTTCGAATTTAACGGCAGAAGAGTAATCCCAAGCCGGAAAATAAAGTATTTGGGGATAACCCTGATACCTGGTCCCAACCTGGGAAAACACATCAAGATGGCGGCAGACAAAGCTAACAAGGCAGTAACAGCACTGTCAATACTAATGCCGAACAAGGGGGGTCCTGCAGCCAACAAAAGGAAACTACTTGCGTATGTAGCACAGTCAACAATATTATATGCAGCACCAATCTGGGAAAGCTACATGAAGAAAGAAACCCACAGAAACAAGTTGCTGAGGGTAGAACGAAGAGCGGCCATAAGAGTGTGCTCTGCATATAGAACAGTATCTACAGAAGCGGCACTAGTCATAGCAAGTCTCACTCCCATAGACATTCTAGCGACAAACAGAAGCAGGACAGGTACGAGAACAGAAAAAGAAAATAGAGCCGTAGAAGAATGGCAAAAAAGATGGCGCGAGGGCAGTAAAGGGAGGTGGACCAAAAAACTGATCCCCAACCTGAAGATATGGATTGACCGTAAACACGGGCAACCTACCTTCTATCTCACTCAATTTCTGAGCGGACATGGATGTTATCAAAGCTTCCTACACAAAATAAAGAAGGTAGAAAGCGACAGGTGTATACACTGTAATGTAGATACAGCTGATGACGTCGAGCATACAACTTTCCACTGCTCTAAATGGAAAGAAGGTAGGAGAGTAATGGAAGACATCACAGGGATATTAACGCCAGAAACAGTGGTTAACAAAATGCTTGAAAACGAGGAAAACTGGGAGGCTGTCAAAAAATTCGTGACAAAAACACTCCAAAGTAAGGAGAAGGCAGAAAGAAAGGCCGAAGCAAGATTGCAATGAAATAAGAAAGAGAAGATAGAAAACTATCCTTAAGTGCCACACATCTTGAAGTAATGTCGATGATAGTCCCAGGATGTTGGTAATCGTCGAAGGACGGGAGAGTTTAGTGGGTTAAAGTCCCACACTGCCTAGTACAGGTCTCCTCTGCCTCGGCACGAGACCAGGCGTGCATGACGCATTCTCTCCAACCTACCAAATATATATATATATATATATATATATATATATATATATATATATATATATAACTGCAAATTTTGGTAAATGACCACGTTTTAAGGTCCCTAAAATCCAATTTTAACATTTTCACGATGATGTCTGTGTGTTTGTGTGTATGTGTGGATGTGTGTGTGTGGATCCTCTTTACGCTCTAAAATTTAGAAACCTTGTATTTCTACCTTACTCTTATATAGAAAATGCCACTAGATTTTGGAGTAAATCAGATAAGCGAAAATGGCACCTTACTGGGAGCTCAAAATAGTTTTTCTTCGAAAAATACCTTGCATTAATACTTTTTCTACATATTTTATGGATAAATTTATAAAACTTTATAATTTTAATTCCGGAGCCTACGTTTTATACAAACTCATACACATGGTTACACATGGTTAGACAATTCAGATCTCAAATTGTTGACAAAAAAAATACTCAGTACATTTTTATTTTTAATCAATTTTATACATTAGAATTGTTTAAGATACGTATATTATGCAGCTGCAGGTATTGGATTATCCTCCATCACTGTAGTAAGGTACATAACTTTGTAGATGAAGTCATGTTGCAGATTGATAACTTTTGGTGGACGATTTGTCCTGTGTTTGTAGAAAACAACCTCACGTTGGGTTGATTTTCAACGAGAAGAGGGTGCTTTTTAATTCTTTAACATATTAGGTAATGTGTAAGTAGCTGATTTAAATAAAGTTATATTTTCTGTCGGGAAGAATTTAACAAAAAATAAGATGTTTATTTTATTTTGTATACTATCAATTCGTTACTAAGGCAATTACTATAGATAGAGTAATATGCAATTTAGAACATTATCAATTTTTATTAGCGAGATTTCATTGTCACTTCAAAAAATAAGCACTGAAAAATGGTAATAACGATGAAATATTAAAAGAGGGGTTTTCCAGTTTCTCTGGTCGTCATGTACATAACTTTATAGACATAATCCTGATATAAAGCGATGACCCGTGGTGCTTTGTCTGTTCGATGGGTGTAGAACGAAATTTCACGACCATTGATGAAAATGCGAAAGCCCTCTGCTTCATATATTAACGTAGTGGTGGTCTTGGCGTTCTTTAGTACAGGATTGGATAAACGAACTTCATCTTCACGCCACTCTAAATTCAGCCGTTTGCTGGTGTTGATAATAAATTCATTTTTCTCTATTCTGGAAAGAGTATCTTTGCATTATTATATAATACTTAAGGTGTCAAAAATAATAAGAATCATGTAGTATGCAAATGGTTAGTTATCACTGCAGGCTACATATCATTTTGGAATGTTTATCATCCGTCCACTCAAACCACTCAGTGTCTCCTACAGACTTCAGTACGATCAGGAAGATTATTCGATTTTTAAACATAAAACCAATGTTGTTGTTAAAGATTTACACCTTCCTCCAATAAAAATATTTAATTGGTATAAAGAATAAGAACATACAATTAATTTACTGAAGGATCAATTTATATTAACGTATTGTAAATCAACACTAAAGCATTTTCTTACCTAGCATCAATATGAATTATGTAGATATCGTCCGCTATGAGATTAACAGAGCCTCTAACGCCTGACTTGGTGACTACGCTAACCACAGCACCAGGTTGTAAACGGTTAGCGATAGTTACATTTACAGAACCACGTATTCCGTCTGGACCATAGTCTTGCAAGAAATGTACTTGATCCCTGCAACCATAACACAAAATATAAAAAATGTGATAAATTAAAAAAAAAAAATTAACTTTTAACTAGATAGGCGGATAAAAATCAAATAAGTGCTCATAACACCCCAAGAAAAAGAAACAGTTGCTCGTGATATATTTGAAAAACAAACAACTATCCATGCATTACAGATTCACTAGACTACTAGACCAATATCATCCAAAAAATCTGTTGCGGCCATCACAGTTCCTCACGCGCCCTTTCCATTGTGGTATATAAAAGTGTATTTAACATTACTTGTACACACAAAAAATTCTAATTACACCTAATCTTTATATTTACGTATTTTCTATATTTTTAAATTCATTCTATGAGCAAGTTTTCTCCATTTCATCTAAATGTTCGAGGTTTTTCCAATTCATTAACGGGATTGGCATTATTTCTGAAGGGTTCATGTAATATACCTATAATTTTAAATATAAAATTAATAATACAATAAGAAATATTAAATATCGTACATCGAATTTTTGACACTGACGTTAGTGACATTTATCTGTCAATTACAGACATTTTAATTTCTCAAGTAGTTACCATGGAGATGTGTGGGCTGTGAGCAGACTGTGTGATTTACTACAACATATTATTTTATAGACTATATCATTCATTAAGTTATAAACCAATAATAAGAATGTGTGATTTTCCTTAGCTACCACGTATTACAGCGGTTATTATTGAGTAACCATGGTGAACGAATATACGAACCTTGGTATATTCGAATATACCTACCTTCATTTATTCACTTATAAGTGCGTTTGGTTATTTTGTTCTATGTACTCAGAACTGGCAATGTCATTTTTAATTATATTTACGGACATGATCTTTTTCATTCGATCACAGTATCGAGTATACGAGTATAAATGAATCTGTAGTTACACTTTGAGGAGGAAAATCGTGCGTTGTATGCTTTAAGTAGACATTTAAAATCACACTGACTGCTCCAAGTGCACCGAACCAAATAATTGAACGCATCTGTTATTTGACAGCAAGGAATTATGACAGTAAAAATTTGACAAGTAAACAAATAATTATTTGGATAATAAATCTGGAACTGCACTACTGCTAGTTTATTTGAAATGCAAACATTTATTTTTAAATACGAGCATTTCAATGTAAAATTACATACTACTATAACTATATTTAAAAAGATAGGTTATGTAGCATATAGTTTGACGTTTCTGACAAAATCAAATAGACCACAGGTCTACGTTAAATTTACTATTTGCTTTTTAATTTATTTTTTTATTCATGATATAGTCTACCTGTATACAACTCGACAATAGAAAATTCTCGACATACTCAACGAGTTGCCTAATGGAAATACCACTCGACCTTCGGTCTCGTGATGTTTCCAGGCAACACGTTTCGTATAATCGAGAAATTTCAATCGTCTTGTTGTATAATATATGATTATATATCTATATCTTTAAATCTATGGAAGGTAAAATATATTTTTTAAATGTGTCGGATAGAGAATTTTATTTTTTAATATTTGTAATAACAAATATTCAAAAAATAATATTTAGAAGACTTTTGTTAAAATACTACTACTTCCAGTTGTCCAATTATTACCAGAATCTATTCAACTCTCCCCATTACTGTTAGATTGAGGAGTCCGTAGTCAAACAGGTCTTTAGTCTTATATAATCGTACCTCCAACACACACACACACGAACGCACGCACGCACGCACACACACACACACACACACGCACGCACGCACGCACGCACACACACACACACGCACGCACGCACGCACACACACACACACACACACACACACACACAGAGAGAGAGAGAGAGAGAGAAACATCATCGTAAAAACGTTATTATCGGATTGTAGAGACTTTAAAACGTGTTTATTCAATAAAATCTGGATATGCGATTTTTAGCATGATTCCAATACCTCTCTTAGCGAGAAGTAAAAATAGTTGTTAAAAAGTGTTTATTCCAAATAATAGTATATTATTAATAATATATTTTATCTAGTTTTATTTATGCTAAATCAGACTTTTGAAATTGTAGTCGTCCTAACATAACAGGATATGGTATAATTCTACTTACGTGTCATAAACTGAACTTGTTCCAATGCATTTTGTATCATCTGTAAAAATGTTAAAATATTTAATTATTGAACATAAAGTTTGAAAAGACAATCACATACAAGGTTTTTTTAAAAAATTCTATTTAGTTTTAACATTTGAGAAAATAGGGAATTTCCTTTTGTCTATCCTATCAATGTAATAAATATATTTTTTGTTTTCATGCATTGAAATGTGTTGCTTCGCGTCGCCTAAGCAACGTCCGAAACGTCAATTTCCCAGATTTTCACCAGATCAATGACCGGGAAATTTTGGAAAAAACACTCTCCCATTTCTAAAGCATTTATTAAACAACTGGATTTATAATAAAAAAGTATAGATTCTCAAACATTAACTGTTTGTTGTAGGGAAAATGTTGCATCGAAAATTTTTACATTTACAACTTATGCATTGATAATGATATTTTATTCTTTGTTTTAATTCATAGTTACGTTAACACGATGAAAACACCGGGCCTTAATATTTACCTGCTGCAGTCAAAGTCAGTGTAAGAAGTAACACACTGCATATAAACACACAGTAATTAAAATTTACTATTTCACGTATTTTCATATTTCTTTGTTATATGAATAATTAATAAACAATACAGAAACTGGCACCTATCTTCATGAACGTTGATATGAGTTTAGTCATTACTTGCTTAAAACTGAACCTATATAGTAAATATAAGCTACAAGTTTATATATACTTATCTCAGATCTCAATGACCTTCACCATTTTATAAATATATTAAAGATATTTGTAAATATTACTCCTTGTTTCTTAGTTTTATAATTTGCATACAAGACACCTGTTGTGCGGAACAAAGAAGTCAATAACTTATAATTTTAAAAGAATTATGTATTCCGCATTTTATAATTTCATGTCTGGAAATACCATGTAGTAGCAATTACATATAATATGATCCATGTGCTTAAAGTTGACTTTTTTATCCAGTTTTAGCAAGAGTATTTTTTATGTTTTTTACCTTCCGTCACCTCTACGTAAGGAAGGTATTGTCTTTGGTCAAAAAATTCGGTGGTGAGTTTTCATTGAATAAGCACGTTTTAGGGTCTTTACAATACGATTTTACTATTTTTACGATGATGTCTGTATGTGTGTATGTGTTCGTGTGTGCGTGTGTGTGTATGTGTGTGTGTATGTGTATGTGTGTGTATGTGTGTGTGTGTGACCGCCGTTTCGTGCACGATATCTCCAATACTAGAATTCCAAAAATTACAATTCTTGCGTATTCCTCTTCCTTACAACCATATGCAGACTTGTTTAGATTTTGGTTACAATTGGTCAACCGGAAGTACCCTCATTTGAAGAGTTTAACAGTTTTTCTTGGAAAACTCAGTTAAATGTTATTATAACTTAAAGAATATATTATTATCTATACGATTTGATTGCATTTTATATTTGTTATTCAACAGATATAGAGTTAAAGAAGAATAAAGATAATAAATTTGATATAAATTTTATAATTCAGCCAGCTATGCTAACTTAACCATGGAAACTGCTAATATTGTTGAAATATTGTACATTTATATTAAAAAGAATGTTTCGACACGCGCCTACTAAAAGTGTGTAAAAATGTTTTCTTGTTTTTTTGAGAAGAACAATAGAGAGTTGTAAGTTGTCAAGAAAATAGATAAAGCAAAATGACATGTAATTTATAAAATAAAACTAATTCTTTCATCTCAGCAAGATCTATATTAATTAATAAATATATTCAGGTAATTCAAATTGACAGATGTCAGTATCAATAAAATGTAAATCAATGAAAGAAAAAGGGAAGTAACTCTAGTGTTAGAAGTTTCTAGATATAAGAGAGACGATTACATTGGTATGAACATGTTATGAGGAGAGATGAATATATTAATAGAAGGTGGAAGAAACATAGGAAGACCAAATATAAGATGAAAAGACTGTATTGCAGAAGACTTGAGAGAAAAGGAACCGAATGAGGACGACACGGAAAACAAAAATGAGTGGAAGAAGAAAATAAAAAATAGCGACCCCCTAACGAATGGGAAAAACTAAAGAAGAAGATGTCAGTTTGCATAGTTTGTTTATGAAATAACTTTACTAGCCAAACGTGATAAATTTTAAATCCAAACATAATGATTTTTATCGTCATATATAATATATAATAATAATAATAATAATAATAAAACATGATTCTGCTTTCTATTTTTTGTATAATGCAGCGGACCTACAACTATATAATTTCTGTTTTCATAATCAAATTCAATCCCAAATACATTTACGGATACATTGTTTATTTCCTCAAAATAATGAATGTCTTCAATACGTACTGGGAAATTTAAATGTGTAAAATTTAATTTGTTGTCTTTTAAATGAGAATGAACTATACTGCTTTCCGCAAAACTCACAAAGTAAATTTGAATTTTTGTTACATTTATATTTAATATGTCTTTGTAAACTATTTTTTAATTTATACTTTGTTGTACCACAGACTTTGCATAAGAACATAAATAATTAATTATAACCTTATTTTATATTGTTTGTTAACTATACTTCTAAATGATTTGTTTTCTAAATAACGTTTGAGATTTTTTCTTGAATTATTTCTACCTCTTCGACTAAAAATTATTAGTATTCAAAATCGTTCTGGATGTAACTTTGCATATGTTCTTCATGAGATGGTACCTTAGACCAGGAATAGAGGGGAGACAAGGCATAGTCACGGGTAGATTTCCAAATCATCATAGCGATTTTCGACCTTATTGCAACGCCAGAATCAGCTGTATCCGTATAGTCGACCAGTTAAATACTGTTATGTTACAGTTGACCAAATCTAAATAAATACTTGATTAACAACTACAAATTTTCTTGATTCTGTTTTATAAATGTAAAATAAATACGAAAGAAGTAATATTCATAAAAAAAAACATAATATCCATAACGGACAAGTTAAATAAAATATATACAACATATTTCAAATATTTTCTTGGTTTTTAAAATTGATTATTTTTGTTTTTATGCCGTATTCGTTGACTTTTAATAATAATAATACTTTATTTGTTGTAAAGCATGGCTTATAACTTTATACAAAAGGCTGTTAAAAATTACATAATTACGATTTAAATGCATAGTTTTACAAATTATGAATTATTGTACACGAAGAATATCATGCAAGTTTTATATTACAAATATATATGTATAACAAAAAATGCTTACATATAAACAAATAATTATTTAGATATCAAAGATATAATTAGATATTTTATATTATCAAAAATATATTGCAAATATGTAATTATATATAAAGAATATATTACATATTTTAAATTCAAAAGTAGATTATGAATTGCATAACAAGAATGAAAATATATTGTAAGTAATTATATTTAAAGAATACACTACAATTATAAATCAAAGGTATATTATGAATTCTACGGTAAAAATAAATTGCAAATATTTATGTATAAAGAATATATTTTACATACAAGCTTTAGTCCTTTAGTAAACATGATTAAAACTTATGATTTCCAAATCTAAGTAAATACTTAATTATTGATAAGAATAAATTATCTTGATTTCGTTTTATAAATGTAAAATAAATACGAAAGAAGTATTCATATACATATTTCGGGTCTTGTTCTTTACACAACCAACATCTATTACCCATATTGAAATTTAACAAACAAAACACTCATCACTCGTAAATAATTTGGTTTAAATGAATGAAGTATAAAAAAGTAAACTAAATAAAACTAATTTATGAAAAATGAAAATTTAATACTAAGAAAACTATAAATAAAACTAAACACGTATATATGAAACTAAAGTATAAAAAAGTAAATTAAACAAAACAATAGCATAAAAAATAAACTAAACAAAACTAAAGTGTAAAAAACTAAACTAATAAAACTAATATATTAAAACTACAACAAAGAAAACTGAATCAAAATAAATGCGTACACGGGGACGTCAGAAGACAAAATGGTAACAAAAGCGGTGGGTGACGCCACGCTTGTTGATGAAAACTTATTCGTCCGACTGCACACATACATAACACATCTGGCGGACTATACGGATACAGCTGATTCTGGCGTTCCAATAAGGTCGAAAATCGCTATGATGATTTGGAAAGTCTGCTTACGGCGAAATATATAGCGTGCCCTGTCTCCCTCTATTCCTGGTCTAAGGCTTTGAGTATAAAAAAATTCTGATTTGACAGTGAATGAAAAATATTTAATAAAAAGTGCGACAGAAATTAAAACAAAATACGGTCCAAGAGTTATTTTGGAACTTGAAGAGTTTACTATATTTCTACCCCAGAGATTCCAAAATATAACAGATCAACAAATCATAGAGTTGGGAGGGAAATATATAACAAATATAACTACATCAGACGATAGATTCGCAAAATTTTGATTTGATAGGTGAGTGTTCACTCATTAATTAATATTAATATAATATATTATTATAATATATAATTAATAATTATATAACTTTTTTTAAAATTTAATAATTATATTTTAGTATGGAGCGAGAGGATGTGTAAAATTCAGTAAAATATGAAAGTATCTAATTTTTTTAACAGCTCTGTAGTTAGATTAGTTGATTGTGTATCGGAAACACATATTTTTTTTGTGTTCAGTATGTGACACATTATAAAACCGAAATAAATCAGGTGAAATACATTGCTCAAACTGTGCTATGAAAACTGATTTTTGGAATTTAAAATTTGTACCATCTCATGAAGAACATATGCAAAGTTACATCCAGAACGATTTTGAATACTGTATAATTTGTGAGAAAAGAATTAATATATTTGTTAATTACTCAAGGAAATGTTTAAAATGTTCAATAATTTTTAGTCGAAGAGGTAGAAATAATTCAAGAAAAAATCTCAAACGTTATTTAGAAAACAAATCATTTAGAAGTATAGTTAACAAACAATATAAAATAAGGTTATAATTAATTATTTATGTTCTTATGCAAAGTCTGTGGTACAACAAAGTATAAATTAAAAAATAGTTTACAAAGACATATTAAATATAAATGTAACAAAAATTCAAATTTACTTTGTGAGTTTTGCGGAAAGCAGTATAGTTCATTCTCATTTAAAAGACAACAAATTAAATTTTACACATTTAAATTTCCCAGTACGTATTGAAGACATTCATTATTTTGAGGAAATAAACAATGTATCCGTAAATGTATTTGGGATTGAATTTGATTATGAAAACAGAAATTATATAGTTGTAGGTCCGCTGCATTATACAAAAAATAGAAAGCAGAATCATGTTTTATTATTATTATTATTATTATTATATATTATATATGACGATAAAAATCATTATGTTTGGATTTAAAATTTATCACGTTTGGCTAGTAAAGTTATTTCATAAACAAACTATGCAAACTGACATCTTCTTCTTTAGTTTTTCCCATTCGTTAGGGGGTCGCTATTTTTTATTTTCTTCTTCCACTCATTTTTGTTTTCCGTGTCGTCCTCATTCGGTTCCTTTTCTCTCAAGTCTTCTGCAATACAGTCTTTTCATCTTATATTTGGTCTTCCTATGTTTCTTCCACCTTCTATTAATATATTCATCTCTCCTCATAACATGTTCATACCAATGTAATCGTCTCTCTTATATCTAGAAACTTCTAACACTAGAGTTACTTCCCTTTTTCTTTCATTGATTTACATTTTATTGATACTGACATCTGTCAATTTGAATTACCTGAATATATTTATTAATTAATATAGATCTTGCTGAGATGAAAGAATTAGTTTTATTTTATAAATTACATGTCATTTTGCTTTATCTATTTTCTTGACAACTTACAACTCTCTATTGTTCTTCTCAAAAAAACAAGAAAACATTTTTACACACTTTTAGTAGGCGCGTGTCGAAACATTCTTTTTAATATAAATGTACAATATTTCAACAATATTAGCAGTTTCCATGGTTAAGTTAGCATAGCTGGCTGAATTATAAAATTTATATCAAATTTATTATCTTTATTCTTCTTTAACTCTATATCTGTTGAATAACAAATATAAAATGCAATCAAATCGTATAGATAATAATATATTCTTTAAGTTATAATAACATTTAACTGAGTTTTCCAAGAAAAACTGTTAAACTCTTCAAATGAGGGTACTTCCGGTTGACCAATTGTAACCAAAATCTAAACAAGTCTGCATATGGTTGTAAGGAAGAGGAATACGCAAGAATTGTAATTTTTGGAATTCTAGTATTGGAGATATCGTGCACGAAACGGCGGTCACACACACACACATACACACACATACACATACACACACACATACACACACACGCACACACGAACACATACACACATACAGACATCATCGTAAAAATAGTAAAATCGTATTGTAAAGACCCTAAAACGTGCTTATTCAATGAAAACTCACCACCGAATTTTTTGACCAAAGACAATACCTTCCTTACGTAGAGGTGACGGAAGGTAAAAAACATAAAAAATACTCTTGCTAAAACTGGATAAAAAAGTCAACTTTAAGCACATGGATCATATTATATGTAATTGCTACTACATGGTATTTCCAGACATGAAATTATAAAATGCGGAATACATAATTCTTTTAAAATTATAAGTTATTGACTTCTTTGTTCCGCACAACAGGTGTCTTGTATGCAAATTATAAAACTAAGAAACAAGGAGTAATATTTACAAATATCTTTAATATATTTATAAAATGGTGAAGGTCATTGAGATCTGAGATAAGTATATATAAACTTGTAGCTTATATTTACTATATAGGTTCAGTTTTAAGCAAGTAATGACTAAACTCATATCAACGTTCATGAAGATAGGTGCCAGTTTCTGTATTGTTTATTAATTATTCATATAACAAAGAAATATGAAAATACGTGAAATAGTAAATTTTAATTACTGTGTGTTTATATGCAGTGTGTTACTTCTTACACTGACTTTGACTGCAGCAGGTAAATATTAAGGCCCGGTGTTTTCATCGTGTTAACGTAACTATGAATTAAAACAAAGAATAAAATATCATTATCAATGCATAAGTTGTAAATGTAAAAATTTTCGATGCAACATTTTCCCTACAACAAACAGTTAATGTTTGAGAATCTATACTTTTTTATTATAAATCCAGTTGTTTAATAAATGCTTTAGAAATGGGAGAGTGTTTTTTCCAAAATTTCCCGGTCATTGATCTGGTGAAAATCTGGGAAATTGACGTTTCGGACGTTGCTTAGGCGACGCGAAGCAACACATTTCAATGCATGAAAACAAAAAATATATTTATTACATTGATAGGATAGACAAAAGGAAATTCCCTATTTTCTCAAATGTTAAAACTAAATAGAATTTTTTAAAAAAACCTTGTATGTGATTGTCTTTTCAAACTTTATGTTCAATAATTAAATATTTTAACATTTTTACAGATGATACAAAATGCATTGGAACAAGTTCAGTTTATGACACGTAAGTAGAATTATACCATATCCTGTTATGTTAGGACGACTACAATTTCAAAAGTCTGATTTAGCATAAATAAAACTAGATAAAATATATTATTAATAATATACTATTATTTGGAATAAACACTTTTTAACAACTATTTTTACTTCTCGCTAAGAGAGGTATTGGAATCATGCTAAAAATCGCATATCCAGATTTTATTGAATAAACACGTTTTAAAGTCTCTACAATCCGATAATAACGTTTTTACGATGATGTTTCTCTCTCTCTCTCTCTCTGTGTGTGTGTGTGTGTGTGTGTGTGTGTGTGTGTGTGTGTGCGTGCGTGCGTGCGTGCGTGTGTGTGTGTGTGCGTGCGTGCGTGCGTGCGTGCGTGTGTGTGTGTGTGTGTGTGTGTGTGCGTGCGTGCGTGCGTGCGTTCGTGTGTGTGTGTGTTGGAGGTACGATTATATAAGACTAAAGACCTGTTTGACTACGGACTCCTCAATCTAACAGTAATGGGGAGAGTTGAATAGATTCTGGTAATAATTGGACAACTGGAAGTAGTAGTATTTTAACAAAAGTCTTCTAAATATTATTTTTTGAATATTTGTTATTACAAATATTAAAAAATAAAATTCTCTATCCGACACATTTAAAAAATATATTTTACCTTCCATAGATTTAAAGATATAGATATATAATCATATATTATACAACAAGACGATTGAAATTTCTCGATTATACGAAACGTGTTGCCTGGAAACATCACGAGACCGAAGGTCGAGTGGTATTTCCATTAGGCAACTCGTTGAGTATGTCGAGAATTTTCTATTGTCGAGTTGTATACAGGTAGACTATATCATGAATAAAAAAATAAATTAAAAAGCAAATAGTAAATTTAACGTAGACCTGTGGTCTATTTGATTTTGTCAGAAACGTCAAACTATATGCTACATAACCTATCTTTTTAAATATAGTTATAGTAGTATGTAATTTTACATTGAAATGCTCGTATTTAAAAATAAATGTTTGCATTTCAAATAAACTAGCAGTAGTGCAGTTCCAGATTTATTATCCAAATAATTATTTGTTTACTTGTCAAATTTTTACTGTCATAATTCCTTGCTGTCAAATAACAGATGCGTTCAATTATTTGGTTCGGTGCACTTGGAGCAGTCAGTGTGATTTTAAATGTCTACTTAAAGCATACAACGCACGATTTTCCTCCTCAAAGTGTAACTACAGATTCATTTATACTCGTATACTCGATACTGTGATCGAATGAAAAAGATCATGTCCGTAAATATAATTAAAAATGACATTGCCAGTTCTGAGTACATAGAACAAAATAACCAAACGCACTTATAAGTGAATAAATGAAGGTAGGTATATTCGAATATACCAAGGTTCGTATATTCGTTCACCATGGTTACTCAATAATAACCGCTGTAATACGTGGTAGCTAAGGAAAATCACACATTCTTATTATTGGTTTATAACTTAATGAATGATATAGTCTATAAAATAATATGTTGTAGTAAATCACACAGTCTGCTCACAGCCCACACATCTCCATGGTAACTACTTGAGAAATTAAAATGTCTGTAATTGACAGATAAATGTCACTAACGTCAGTGTCAAAAATTCGATGTACGATATTTAATATTTCTTATTGTATTATTAATTTTATATTTAAAATTATAGGTATATTACATGAACCCTTCAGAAATAATGCCAATCCCGTTAATGAATTGGAAAAACCTCGAACATTTAGATGAAATGGAGAAAACTTGCTCATAGAATGAATTTAAAAATATAGAAAATACGTAAATATAAAGATTAGGTGTAATTAGAATTTTTTGTGTGTACAAGTAATGTTAAATACACTTTTATATACCACAATGGAAAGGGCGCGTGAGGAACTGTGATGGCCGCAACAGATTTTTTGGATGATATTGGTCTAGTAGTCTAGTGAATCTGTAATGCATGGATAGTTGTTTGTTTTTCAAATATATCACGAGCAACTGTTTCTTTTTCTTGGGGTGTTATGAGCACTTATTTGATTTTTATCCGCCTATCTAGTTAAAAGTTAATTTTTTTTTTTTAATTTATCACATTTTTTATATTTTGTGTTATGGTTGCAGGGATCAAGTACATTTCTTGCAAGACTATGGTCCAGACGGAATACGTGGTTCTGTAAATGTAACTATCGCTAACCGTTTACAACCTGGTGCTGTGGTTAGCGTAGTCACCAAGTCAGGCGTTAGAGGCTCTGTTAATCTCATAGCGGACGATATCTACATAATTCATATTGATGCTAGGTAAGAAAATGCTTTAGTGTTGATTTACAATACGTTAATATAAATTGATCCTTCAGTAAATTAATTGTATGTTCTTATTCTTTATACCAATTAAATATTTTTATTGGAGGAAGGTGTAAATCTTTAACAACAACATTGGTTTTATGTTTAAAAATCGAATAATCTTCCTGATCGTACTGAAGTCTGTAGGAGACACTGAGTGGTTTGAGTGGACGGATGATAAACATTCCAAAATGATATGTAGCCTGCAGTGATAACTAACCATTTGCATACTACATGATTCTTATTATTTTTGACACCTTAAGTATTATATAATAATGCAAAGATACTCTTTCCAGAATAGAGAAAAATGAATTTATTATCAACACCAGCAAACGGCTGAATTTAGAGTGGCGTGAAGATGAAGTTCGTTTATCCAATCCTGTACTAAAGAACGCCAAGACCACCACTACGTTAATATATGAAGCAGAGGGCTTTCGCATTTTCATCAATGGTCGTGAAATTTCGTTCTACACCCATCGAACAGACAAAGCACCACGGGTCATCGCTTTATATCAGGATTATGTCTATAAAGTTATGTACATGACGACCAGAGAAACTGGAAAACCCCTCTTTTAATATTTCATCGTTATTACCATTTTTCAGTGCTTATTTTTTGAAGTGACAATGAAATCTCGCTAATAAAAATTGATAATGTTCTAAATTGCATATTACTCTATCTATAGTAATTGCCTTAGTAACGAATTGATAGTATACAAAATAAAATAAACATCTTATTTTTTGTTAAATTCTTCCCGACAGAAAATATAACTTTATTTAAATCAGCTACTTACACATTACCTAATATGTTAAAGAATTAAAAAGCACCCTCTTCTCGTTGAAAATCAACCCAACGTGAGGTTGTTTTCTACAAACACAGGACAAATCGTCCACCAAAAGTTATCAATCTGCAACATGACTTCATCTACAAAGTTATGTACCTTACTACAGTGATGGAGGATAATCCAATACCTGCAGCTGCATAATATACGTATCTTAAACAATTCTAATGTATAAAATTGATTAAAAATAAAAATGTACTGAGTATTTTTTTTGTCAACAATTTGAGATCTGAATTGTCTAACCATGTGTAACCATGTGTATGAGTTTGTATAAAACGTAGGCTCCGGAATTAAAATTATAAAGTTTTATAAATTTATCCATAAAATATGTAGAAAAAGTATTAATGCAAGGTATTTTTCGAAGAAAAACTATTTTGAGCTCCCAGTAAGGTGCCATTTTCGGTTATCTGATTTACTCCAAAATCTAATGGCAGTTTTCCATATAAGAGTAAGGTAGAAATACAAGGTTTCTAAATTTTAGAGCGTAAAGAGGATCCACACACACACACACACACACACAAACACACGCACACACACACACACACACGACGATTACCAACATCCTGGGACTATCATCGACATTACTTCAAGATGTGTGGCACTTAAGGATAGTTTTCTATCTTCTCTTTCTTATTTCATTGCAATCTTGCTTCGGCCTTTCTTTCTGCCTTCTCCTTACTTTGGAGTGTTTTTGTCACGAATTTTTTGACAGCCTCCTAGTTTTCCTCGTTTTTAAGCATTTTGTTAACCACTGTTTCTGGCGTTAATATCCCTGTGATGTCTTCCATTACTCTCCTACCTTCTTTCCATTTAGAGCAGTGGAAAGTTGTATGCTCGACGTCATCAGCTGTATCTACATTACAGTGTATACACCTGTCGCTTTCTACCTTCTTTATTTTGTGTAGGAAGCTTTGATAACATCCATATCCGCTCAGAAATTGAGTGAGATAGAAGGTAGGTTGCCCGTATTTACGGTCAATCCACATCTTCAGGTTGGGGATCAGTTTTTTGGTCCACCTCCCTTTACTGCCCTCGCGCCATCTTTTTTGCCATTCTTCTACGGCTCTATTTTCTTTTTCTGTTCTCGTACCTGTCCTGCTTCTGTTTGTCGCTAGAATGTCTATGGGAGTGAGACTTGCTATGACTAGTGCCGCTTCTGTAGATACTGTTCTATATGCAGAGCACACTCTTATGGCCGCTCTTCGTTCTACCCTCAGCAACTTGTTTCTGTGGGTTTCTTTCTTCATGTAGCTTTCCCAGATTGGTGCTGCATATAATATTGTTGACTGTGCTACATACGCAAGTAGTTTCCTTTTGTTGGCTGCAGGACCCCCCTTGTTCGGCATTAGTATTGACAGTGCTGTTACTGCCTTGTTAGCTTTGTCTGCCGCCATCTCGATGTGTTTTCCCAGGTTAGGACCAGGTATCAGGGTTATCCCCAAATACTTTATTTTCCGGCTTAGGATTACTCTTCTGCCGTTAAATTCGAAGTTTATGTTCGGGACTCGCCTCCCTCCAGTCAGCATTATTGCTTCCGTTTTTTCCATGGCCAGTTCCAATCCTGCTTCCTTCATCCATCCTGCTATTTTCCTTAAGCTCCCTTCGGTATTTTCCTTCAGGTTTGCTTCTGTTTTAGCTGTGACTACTAATGCCAGGTCGTCGGCGTAAGCTATTTGAACTGCTCCTTCCAGTGGTTTGAGTCGCAGAACGCCGTCATACAGCACGTTCCACAGTAGTGGTCCCAGAACTGACCCCTGTGGGACTCCTCTGGTAATATTTTGAGCGACTTTTCCGTGCTCGTGTTGTACTATGACGGTTCTATCTCTTTGTCTCGTAATTTTTTTACTATTCTCCGCCATTTTGCCGTGTTAAATGCGTTGCGGATATCGAGTGTTATTAGCACACACAGTTTCCTTTGCCTCCCGTTATCTAGCTTGGTACTTTCGGCAATGTCCAGTACCGCTTGGATGGCGTTTGTTGTGCTCTTCCCCTTACGGAAACCGTGTTGTCTTTCGGATAATCCGTTTGTCTCTTCCAGTTCGTGTGTTATTCTGGTGTGCAGAATTTGTTCAAATGTTTTCCCTA
Source organism: Harpalus rufipes (assembly GCA_951394225.1). Classification (NCBI taxonomy): domain Eukaryota; kingdom Metazoa; phylum Arthropoda; class Insecta; order Coleoptera; family Carabidae; genus Harpalus; species Harpalus rufipes. Next base: position 9,806,424 of record OX596290.1, on the reverse strand, counting down.
GTCCGTCTAGCAGGCATAGGGGTTTATAGCTGCTCGGTTGTTCTGCGGGTTTGCCTGGTTTTTTCAGTAGGACCAGGCGTTCTCCTTTCCATTTGTTCGGGAAACGGCCTTACTTAGTCAGGGTGTTCATTATGTTGGCTACTTCTATTGGGTTCTGTTTAACGGCTAGTTTTACCACCTCTGGGGGGATGTTGTCTGGCCCAGGAGCCCTTTTTTCTTTCAGTCTGTCTACTGCTTTAAGTATTTCTTCCTCCGTGATGGGGGGGGGGAAGTCGTTTGTGGTATTTGTGTTGACCCAGTTTACTCTTTGGTCTTCAGGAAATAGAGTCTTTATTATTTGGTCTATTTCCTTTTCATTTAGTTTCGGCTATGGCTCTTTTATTTTAAATCTGCGTGCGACTATTTAATAACCTTGCCCCCAGATGTCGTTGTTCAGCTCCTCGCATAGTGTGTTCCAGGCTCTGTTCTTTGCTTTCGCTATTTCCGTCTTCAGTTTCTTCCTGGCTTGCTTTGCTTCGTCTCTGGCATTTACGCATTCAATTTCAGTGCTTCTCTTCCTTTGACGTTGGTATTCTCGTCTTTTGTGTAGTGCTTCTCTGCGCAGTGCCGCTATTTCTTTTGTACACCAGTAGACTGGCGGTCGTGCAAAAGGTCTTCTTTTCTCCATTGCTTTATTGCAAGCGTTATTGATTTCCGCGACTAGTTCTTTTTCCGTTTTGTAGTTGCCTTTCATTTCTTTTGCCAATTCTCTTTGTATAGCTGGTTTATCTATGCCTTTCGTCTTCCAACCTGTGTTGTCGGTGTTTTTCTTGGACGTTTCTGTAACCCTGGTGCATATATATTTATGTAGGCTTAAAGTTTCCTCCTGTATAACTGTCCAGGAGTTCAGGTCTTTGGCGGTTTTGGTGTTTAACCAGGTTAGGTCTATCCAGGATAGTGATGATCCTCTTTGAAAAGTAGGGGTTCCATCGTTCGCTATTACCAGGTCAAGCGATGCGGCCCAGTCTAGTGTGGTTTCTCCTCTTTTGTCATTTTCTCTGCTGCCCCAGGATGTGGATTTGGCGTTAAAATCTCCCGTTATTATGAGATGCTTCGTTTCGGTCTTTCTGATTGATGTCTCCAGAGTTTCTAATAATTTTGTGTAATCAGTGTCGCTTTTATTTGGGGAGAAGTAACAACTATAAATTGTATAGTTACTTATCTGAATCCAAACGTACCCTGCACCTTGTCCGTACTTGTTTGAAGCCACTCTGCCATCCATTATTTTAATTGCTGCGTCTGTCTCAGTATCAAAGAACCAGCCCGTCCTTCGTTTTATATTCGGTTCTGTGACTGCGATTACGTCTGCTTTGTTTTTAAACGCTGTCGCGTATGGGAGGTCTTGCGCCGCCCACCTTCGTCCGACATTTAATTGTATGACCGCGAAGATGCTGCTAGCTTTTTTGCCTCCTCCAGGGCTCGTTTTTGGTTGAAGCATTTGCCTGCCCCTGTCTGATGTCCTTCTCCGTTGCAGCTGAGACATTTTTGAACTGTGCTCTGACAGTCCTTTGCCTTGTGCCCTGTTTCTGCGCATTTCCTACAACGGTCTCTTTTATCCTCTCCGTTGCATGCTTTTTGGTCGTGGCCATATTGATGACATATCACGCATTGCTTTACGTTTATAAAGGGTTTTCCAATAAGAGATGTTATTTTGATATTCAAAGATAAATGCCATTTTTTAATATAAATGAGCGGATGTTTATTTCATTATAAAGAGGAAGGTATGCCGTTAATAGTGGAAAATAACATCAGGCAAATGACCACCACGACCACGCTGACAGGACAATATCCTTTTCATGAAATTTTCCATAACCAAATCGCAAAGTGGCTGTCCTATGTCCTCGATAGCCTCACGAATTCCATCTTTGAGGTCTTGAGTCGACGCTGGGCAGTTGGCGTAGACCTTCTCTTTCACGTGGCCCCAAAGAAACAAGTCGCAAGGTGTTAAATCACAAGATCTCGGTGGCCAATTGTGATCACCTCTTCGAGAGATAACATGGTCCGGAAACTTTTCGTTGCTTGTGTGGCACGTAGCGCCGTCTTGTTGAAAGTAAACGTTGTCCAGATCAATACCATCCAATTCCGGCTATAAAAAATCGTTAATCATCTCTCGATAGCGCAATCCATTCACCGTAACTGTTGCTCCAGCCTCATTTTCGAAAAAGTAAGGTCCAATGACTCCGCCGGACCATAAACCGCACCAAACAGTCACACGTTGAGGATAGAGAGGCTTTTCAACAATAACTCTTGGGTTTTCTGAGCCCCAGATGCGACAATTTTGTTTGTTGACGAGGCCACCGAGGTGGAAATGGGCCTCATCGCTCAAGATGATTTTTCGATGGAATTCCGGATCATTTTCATGCATTTCAACGACCCAATCAGCAAAGACACGACGTTGTTGATGATCGGCCGGCTTGAGTTCTTGTGTTAACTGGACTTTATAAGCCTTAAGACCCAAATCTTTATGCAAAATACGGTGTAATGACGTTTGTGGAATGCCTAATTCCAAAGAACGACGAGGAATGGACAAACCTGGGTTTTCTTCAACACTTTCGGCTACAGCAGCAATATTCTCGGCTGTTCTTGAGCGACGTGCACGGGTTTTATTCTTCACATCACTAACTTGTCCCAACAGCTCGAATTTTTCCACCAATTTCTGTATTGCGGTCCGACAAAGTGCTTCACGACGACCCAAAAATTGTCGAGTTTTACGAACCGTCTCTGCCAAATTTTTATAGGGAATTTTAATAATTTCAGTGCGTTGTTGAAGCGTGTATCGTTCCATTTTTATTAATGGCGTAGTTTCTACTTGTCAAATGTCAAAAAATGACAGCTTCAAAAGCGACATCTACCGAAATAGCGGGCTATTCAAAATAACACCTCTTATTGGAAAACCCTTTACATCTTCTGACCCGGCAGTTTGTCCATCCAAGTCTTATGAAAGGATATTTCTTGTTCATCACTTTTTCTGCAACTTCTTTTGTGACATCAATAAAAGCTGTCTGTGTTCTTGCATATGCAGGTATAATATTGTGTGATATAATATACCTTGCTTTGCTCATACCTTCTTTATTGAGGATATCGCTAATTTCCTTTTCTATTACCTCTATGGTAACGTCTTCTTCTATGTCCTTTATTATTAAGGTCGTTCTTCTTTGGTTCTCGCTGAGGATGTGTGTTTCATTGCATCCAGTAGTTTTTGCAATCTTCTCGTGGATATCCGTTGTGTTGGCGTTTTTTCTCATTTCGAGTTTTATTTCCCCAGCTTTGGTTCGTCTTATTCCCTTTATTCCTAGTTCTTCTGGGTCTATTTCCTTTTTGAGTTTTTGGGCTATTTCTGTATACGTCGAGCCCTTTGTAGGGATTATGATGACATCGTTTCTTCTTGTTTGCCTTGTCAGTTGTTTTCCCTCATCATCTGTCTTTCTTAAATCCCTTTGTTCCTCCGTTCTTTAGTTGGGTTTTATTTGTTTGGTGTTCCTGTGGCCCGTATCTCCTTGTTCTTCTGTACACGTGTTTGTTTGTATTTCCGTGTTATTCTCCTCTTGTTCTTTCCTTTTCTTTTTGTTGTTATTTTTATAGTAACAATATACATGTATATCCGTGCCATGATAGACCGCTTCTATCATTTTTTTGAGGTATGCCCATCTAATTTTTCTCTTTCCTGTTCCAAAGCTTGGGAATGCTATTTCTTTATGCTCGTTCTTTTCTAGGAGGTCCCGCAGGTCCCACAGTCGTTGATATAGTATGTTCAGTGGCATTTTTTCATCTTCATACTCTATCAGTATGTAATATATATTTTTCGTGACCTCGTCGTTTTGATTGGGACCTTTTATCCCTATGTGTCTTACCCCCGTTATTGGGGTTAGTTGTCCGTTAGTCTCCTTTGTGTTTGGGGTGAACAGCTTCAGGATCTCGTCCTCTCTTGTTTCGCTGGGGTTAGTTCTTTTAGTAAATACCAGGGATTGATTGTCTGGAGCTTGTTGGTAGTCTCCTTCCACCGATTTGGTTGCAGTATATATATCGGCTGGCCATTTCTTTTTGGCTACCTCCAGAAAATGTTCATAGTTTCTTGTTTCTTGAATTTTCTGGAGGTTTTCTAGTTTTATCTCTTCTTTTTGTTCTTCTTGCTTGCTTACTGCAGCCCTTGTTATTGGTGTTCTATATTTTATTGGATCCGTCTGTGTGCTCATTTCTCTTGTGCTGGGTTGGTCTGCGGCCTTCCTATCCCTCTGGGCTTGGAGAACCTCCCTACTGTGCTCCTTGTCAACTCGTTTGGTTTGACCTTCGAGCACTTGGACAAGATGTTTAATGTCTTTTTGAGTATTAGGGTGCTCCTTAACCTATTCCATCCTCTTTCATTTCCGTACTCGGGCCCGTCGCTTGTTTTTTAAGCGTTGTCCCAGTCAGTGGGGATACCTCCTCCGCTTTCCTTTTATAAGGAGTGTCAGTTGTCAGGTCTCCGAATACGTGCCACAAATTGGGTACCGACATCACTCGTTGCCGCCCTAGTGGGGTGCGGCTAAGTAACTTCCTGACCGCGAATGGATTTCCCTCTTGTCCGGGAGAAGTGAGCAGTAGATTTTCTGGGTACTGCTGACTTCTTTTCTTCTCCTCCTCGCTTTCGTACCAGTGCTTAATTCCGAGCGCATTGTCGTCAGAAAATACTTCGGCAGTTTCTTTGTTTTTTGTCGAGGTTGTCTCCTCGCGTAAGTCCTTGTCCATTTGCGTTTCTTTTTCTCCCTTAAGATTGTTCTCCCCCATGAGTTGTGTATCCAGCGCATCGTGTGGGACGGAGCGGGCCGCTGGTTTCGAACGGGTATACCCTCGGACTAGTCCTACCCCAGTTCCCTGAGGCCAAACCCATACGTTTATCCGGCCCCGGAAAACGCGGACGGGCCGGGCTCGCTCGTCGCAGTAGGGATCCGGTACCCCTACCCGCCGCACACTCCCTGATCAAGGCCCGAAGTGGCTGGTCTCTGAGTCTCATCAAACCCCGCGCTTTGGCAGTGCTAGCACACATCAGCCCTTCATGCTGCAGCTCGGGGGAGTCCCTCCCATAAGCCTACCTAATAGCTGAGCAATCCGGGCACTCCCACACAGAGCCAGTGGATCCAATCTCGTGTCCTTGTAACATTGCCGTGTCGTTGTCCATGATGATCTGTCCTCCCAGTCTTCTGTTCCTGCAACAGGAACAGGGGTATTTACTTAAGTTCTTGTCTGTAGTTTTCTTTCTGAGTTTTCCTTCTCCTAGAGAGGTTGCCCCCGCTAGCTCTCGAACCCTCCCGGTCCGTTGGTTTTATTTCAGAGTTTTCCTTCTCCTAGGAGGGCTGCCCCGCTGGCTATCGAGCCCCTCCTGCCCGTTGGTTTAATTTCGGAGTTTTCCTTCTCCTAGACAGGTTGTTCCCCCGAACTAACGAGCCCATGTCTGCCCGTGGTTTGTTTTCGGAGTGACCTTCTCCTAGGAAGGTTGCCTCCGTAGGCTCTCGACTCCTCCCTAGCCGGTTTTGGTCCACCCCGGGTATTTACGCCGGCCTCTCTCACCGCTCCCCAAAAAGAAGAGGCACACAGACCAGGGCCAGAGCCCAGGGCCAGAGCCGGCCCGGCCACCGCACCCAAGCACAGCCCTTCCCAGCGCCGGAACCCGGTTGGCAGGCGCAGGCATCCCTCGCGCCGGCACCGGTCCGAGGCGACCGCGGTGGCAAAGGCCTCTCGGCTCACCATCTGAGTAGAGTACTGAGAGCTTGAGCGTCTCAGCCCTCCTCCCGCGGTTCTGCCAGTCTAGCCTCCGCCCCCGCCGCCACCCAGACCCGCACCGAGGCTGAAAAGATTGCTCTCCGATTCTGCCCACTCTGTCCGTCACCAGTCCAGACTGCGCCCAGGCACAAGCCGCCAGGCCAACATCCAGCCCCAAGATAGCCCCAGCCAGTGAAAATTAACAATGACCAGATAAAAAGTGTGGACCAGATCAGTAATTCCATGAATGTAATTTCTATGGATTTCCTCAAAAACAAAACCGACTGGCGAGATATTAAGAGGATAGCAGATTTTAACTCTGTGCAGCAAATATCAATAGAAGACCATGAATTGATTACAATACCGGAAATTGAAAATAATCCAGAGTTACGGGAGCTATCTTTGAATTACAATAGACTTAAGGTCATTTATCCATCCAAGTTTATTTCTACCGATTTATCAAAAACAAGTATAGCGTACAATTCAATAATTGTTATATTTGATGGTGCATTCAATAAAGATTTAGAAGATTTGAATTTAAGATGTAACCAAATACAAGATATACAGTCATCGTGGTTTACAAGACCGGATAATTTGAAGATATTAGACATATCAAACAACAAAATATCTTCCATAAAATCCATACTATTTAGAAGTTTTACTCAATTAACCAAACTAAACTTATCTGGTAACAAAATAAATATTATTGAACCAGGAAGTTTCACGTTCAAAGAAATGCATATTTTAGATTTAAGTCTCAACAAAATATCCGAACTAAATCCTACAATATTTTTTGAGAACTCTATAGAATTATCTTCATTAAATGTTACTTACAATAACCTAAACTTTCTTAGTGAGTTATTTTTGAAGAAGGTTTTCGATGATGCACCTAAGGAAAGAGAGATTGCAAGGTTTGGAAATCCGTGGCAGTGTCAGTGTCTTTCGAAACTGGAGAAGTTACTACGACAGTACCAAGTGATGCAAAATGAACCACCAGTATATCACGGTGAAGCAAATTGTGTAGGGTCTCTTTTGTATCCGACCCAGTGTGCTGAATTTTTGGAAGGAGAACTCACTGAGAATTATAGGCCATATTTACCAAGACCTACACCTTTCTGTACAAATAATACTTAGTATTAAATGTAATTTTATTCTACAATAAAAAATATTTGTATCTCCCGCTACCCTTGGCAAGGGAGGTATATTGTATTTCCAGACATGAAATTACGAGGTGTGTTCAAAAAATATCGCGAATTTTGTGTTTTTTCAAAAATTATTTATTTATTCATGAATATCTATTTTGTCCCCTTCAAAGTAATCCCCATGAGATATTATACACTTGTGCCAACGGTTTTTCCAATCTTCAAAGCACTTCAAAAAATCATTTTTTTTATCTTGTTCAGCTCCTCCTTCGATGCCGTCTTTATCTCGTCAAGCGTAGCGTAACGTCGTCCTTTCATGGGCCTCTTCAGTTTAGGGAACAAGAAAAAGTCACAGGGGGCCAGATCTGGGGAATACGGTGGCTGCGGCATCATTAGTGTGTTGTTTTTGGCTAAAAAGTCGCGCACAAGCAACGATGTGTGAGCAGGGGCGTTATCGTGGTGCAAAAGCCAATTTTTGTTCTTCCACAAATCCGGGCGTTTCTGGCGGATTGCTTCGCGCAAATTGCGCATAACTTGCAGGTAATATTCCTTATTGACCGTTCTACCCTGTGGCAAGAACTCATGATGCACCACGCCCCTGCAATCGAAGAAAACTGTCAGCAAAACTTTCACATCGACCGAACTTGGCGCACTTTTTTCGATCTTGGTTCGTGCGGCAGCTTCCATTGAGATGATTGAACTTTGGTTTCCACGTCATAACCATAAACCCACGATTCGTCACCAGTTATGACCCTCTGGAGCAAATTTGGGTCGTCGCGGACAGAGTCCAACATCTCATTAGCAATGTTCATGCGATGCTGTTTTTGGTCGCAATTGAGCAATTTTGGTACAAATTTCGCGGCGACCCGTCTCATGCCCAAATCATTGATAAAAATCGAATGGCACGAGCCAATCGATATGTTTAGGTCCTCAGCAACTTCTCTAACGGTGATTCGACGATTGGCCAATATCATTTTCTCCACTTCATTAATTTTTTCGTCTGTTGTTGAAGTGCTCGGGCGTCCGGCACGCTTTTCGTCGTTCACATCTTCTCGGCCTTCTGAGAACATTTTGTACCACCGATAAACGTTGCTTTGGTCCAAGGTAGCTTCTCCGTATGCCACAGTCAACATTCGGAATGCATCCGCGCACTTAATTTCGTTTTTCACACAAAATTTGATACAGGTTCTTTGTTCCATTTTTTTGAATAGGTAAAAATCAAAGACGATCCAAAACACGTGCAAGCAAAGCAGCTGTCAACAATTAAGTGAACATTCAAAATGGCCGAGCTTGTCAACATAAGTGAGAGACATGAGTACCAACATAAAGCCACAAAAAGATCGAAATTCGAATATACGTAACCCGCGAAAATTCAAAATTCGCGATAGTTTTTGAACACACCTCGTATAAAATGAGGAATGTATAATTCTTTCAAAAATATATGTTGTTGACTTCTTTATTCCTCACGGCAGGTTTCTTGTATGCAAATTTTAAAACTAAGAAACAAGGAGTGATTTTTACAAATATCTGCTAGATTCTGTATATATGCGTACAATTACAACTTTTTTTATTCTATCAAAAAAAAAATGTAATTTAATATGTTTATAAAATGGTGAAGGTTACTGAGATCTGAGATAAACTTGTAACTTTTATTTACTATATAGGTTCAGTTTTAAGCAACTAATGATTATACTCTTAACAACGTGTGCTGTGTTTAGCGTAGTCACCAAGTCAGGCGTTAAGGGCTTAGTTTATCTTATAGCGGACGATACCTACATAATTCATATTGATGCTAGGTAAGAAAATGATTTAATGTTGATTTACAATACGCTAATATAAATTGATCCTTCAGTAAATAAATTTTATGTTCTTATTCTTTATACCAATTAAATATTTTTATGGAGGAAGGGGTAAATATTTAACACCAACATTAGTTTTATGTTTAAAAATCGATTAATCTTTCTGATCGTCTGAAGTCTGTAGGAGGCACTGAGTGGGTTGAGTGGACGGATGATAAACATTCCAAAATGATATTGAAGTCTGACCATGTCCACTTAATTTACACACATTTGTTTGTTCTATCGGACAGCTAACTATAACAAAATGAAAAGCTTGTAAGAGTAAAAATACATACTCGAATTATCGAATAATATTTAGTTAAACGGTTATAACTAATTGATTTCTTTTGAAGATTATTGATTTAAAAAGAGGATGATTGTGGATAAAATAGTACACATACCTCTGATGTAATATACTATTACTTGTTCATAGATCAAATGCCTGTTGAATTCATATATCTTCTGGAACATATTGGTACAATTGGTAAAAGGATTTAAAAATTATTACTCATAAAAAAAATAATTTTAATGTAACTTAAGTATAGTACAAAAAATAAAATAAACATTATTTTGGGCAGACAGGTTTGGGTCGAGTTACATATTTCGCAAAAGTTTCTGCAAGTTCTTCTTCCACCAATTCTGCACACTGAGTTGGGTAAACTAATGACACTATACACTTTGCCTCTCCATGACTTTCCATTGGTTCATTCTGCGCCACCTTATACTGCATCACCAACTTCTCCATTTTGTTTAAACACTGGCATTGCCACGGATTTCCGAATGTTGAAATTTCTCTTGCTAGATCATTCCCGAACACTTTATACAAAAACGACGCACTGAGAAAATTTAGTTTGTTATAGGTGATATTTAAAGATTGTAATTCTACAGAGTTTTCGAAGAATATGTTGGAGTTTAGTTCAGAAATTTTGTTGAGACTTACGTCCAGTTTGTGCATAGTTTTAAACGTAAAAGATCCTGGGTCGATTCTTTTAATTTTGTTGCCAGATAGGTTTAGTTGAGTAAGTTCAGAAAAACTTCTAAATGTTGTTGATTTTATAGAAGATATTTTGTTGTTTGACAGGTTTAATATCTTCAGGTTTTCAGGTCTGGTAAACCACTTAGACAGTATTTCAGTGAGCAAATTACATCTTAAATTTAATTCTTCTAAATCATTATGGAAAGCTCCAACATATATTGTTCTTATTGAGTTATATGCAATACTGATTTTTGTTAATACTGTCATTGCAAATCGAGAAGTATGTACTGCTGTAATTCTGTTGTAATTCATCGACAAATCTCTTAATTCTGGCACAGCGCTTATCTCTGGTATTAAAGACAACTCATTGTTATTAAGCGATATTCTTGTAACATCATCAAAAAACAGGTTCTTTTCAATCTTTGCTTTCAAAATCCAATGTAACAACGCCATATTCTTTCAAATGACAACCATCTACTCTTTGGCCAACTTCAATAATTTGGTTGTTATTTATTTTCATCTTCAAAGCTTCACAAAAAAGTATTAGAAACACTAGAATGAACATTGTGTTTAAACACGACATAGTTGACGACTAAAATGGAGCGAGGATGTGCTTTATCTGTAACATATTCATAAGAACATGACCGAAGAATTATAAAATGCGGTTATTTTATAACCTTGACTCCAGTATATGAACTCATGACGTGTATGCTCGTCATACTTATATGTAAATTATAAACACATTTGCAGTGATTGTAAAACATTTCATCTGGTACTACTATACACTGTAAAGTTTTGGGATAGAAACAGGGAAGATAAATCTCCAATTGAGCCGCTGAATCTTCCTTTCAGTTGATTTGGGGTAGGAAAGTCGAAAGATGGTATGAAATTTTGCTAGGGCAGATTCAAGTCACTGACAGGCATATGTGTTGAAATATAAGTATGTAGGTAAGTTTAGACCTTAAGGGCTGATTCGAGCTGTATATTCTCCGTTCAATTTGAGGTATAGTATCTGTCATAATAAAATATATGGATTTCACAGTGGCAAATAATATATAATAAAATATTCAATTTTACTGTGTTTGGCAACTGAACGGTTTTGTACCCTGTCTAATTTTTTTTAAGGTATCTCGGGTAAGCTAATATTAACGTTAGAGCAAAACTGCTTGCATATCCAGTTCAAAAATGCGTTTTGATCATTTCAAGATTTTGGAGGAACAGCAGAATTATTCCAAACATATGTTTCTTGAAATGTTACATGATGATTGCAATAACATCAATGCAAGAACTGATATTCAAGGACTTAACATCATATATTTTGGAGTATTGGAAAAATTCAAAAAGGAAAAGGCAAATTTCAGGCCAAACTGAGTTTCATTAATTTCATTACATTTTATTTAAATTCCTACAACTTGCTACATTATTATTGGTGTACAGACGACCAATAGGAGTCCGTATCAATGATGTCACCAGAATCCTTACATAGGATATTTCCGGCTATTTTCCATATAATTCGGTTGTCGTTTTTTAGAGCAAATGGATGTGTGTATTCTCTTTGATGTTTAATAAATTAACTGAATGTTTTGTACGAATGTATTTTGTGAACATAAATTGTATCAATTTATAAGATCTTACTGTGTGATAATGTCCATGTTATTTTGTATGTATTACATTTTTGTTCTATAATTGTTGTGGACCTTGAAGAAGGTGCAAGGGTGCACTGAAACGTTTATATAGTAAGAATAAATGCTGTTCGACAGAACTTTCGAGTAATTGTTAACACCTACTCAATAATATTTCATCGCAGTGAACGTGTTAAAAAAATTAATATAAAATCACATTTTAAATATATTACCTATCATAATATAGGCCAAATAATTTCGCGGACTTTAACATTATTTACTTAAATTCTGTAACAAATAAATACGTTTATATATTTTAATTTTATTCAACAAAAGTGCTTTGCACGAAACAATTATAACTGCAACTTAATTTAATATTTATTTATTTCGGATAAACATTTACGATTCCATGTATGTCAAAATATTTTATTACTTTGTACCTAGGTGTTTGTTTATCTACTATATTGTTCATAAAATTAGTTCAATTTTCTAGTCACATCTGGAATTATGTAATTATAAAACATTAAGTTAGGGATCATATAATATTTTCATGTAAAAATTTATAAAAAAAATAATTGAGTCAGGGTACTTAAATAAAATTGACTAAAATTACACATATGAATTTGCTTTATTGCAAAATTATATTGCATTGTTGACAATACAATAATTTTGTTTGTTTATCATTAATTAACTATCAATTATTCTCAATTCTTATAAAAATATTGAAATTGTTTGAGACGCACTGTTCACTAAGTATTGCGGACTTTGGGATTCCCCCAATATATTTCTGATTACTCATACAACTATTTGAAAACAGTATGAAGTATTTGTATTAGTAATAAGATATACGATGTCACATAAGGTAGAGGAAATATCCGCTATGGATTTACTATATCTAAGATATATAAATCACTTTGAATTAAACATTTTTCGAATCGTATAAAAATAATAATGATAATGTTTATATACCCATTAAGAATATTTTATATTATCCAAAGTACATAATGTTCTTTACATTTTATTAACTTATTATGTGTTCATGTTTGTCTTTTCCTAATTAAAATGATTTATTACTTCTGTACAAATTATTTATCCAACTAAAGATTTAATTTTACAAACTGCTGTTTAAATATATCAGTGTAGTTCAAAACTTTGTTGGGTGATGATCGATCAATATTAAGGCAAGTCCTCAATATTAGATAAAAGTAAAAAGTTAAGCAACACTCATGAACAATTGTTGGTAAAAATGTTATTGTTAGTAAACATGTGTTCAGTGTAGTAGAAACATTGGTGTCATCAAATAGTACTCACCAAAATAATTTTTGTGTAGTAATAGTGTTGTAGCCGTTGTGCCAAATATGTAATGAAAGAGCAAAAGAATCTGTTGTGGCCAGTTCAATACCTCTCGCCACTTTCGTTTTTGTTTAGATAAGTATAGGGCGCGAGTAGTCATGTGACATAGATGTCATATGTCAGAATTTTTCATTAAAAATTTAAGTATTAAAAATTACTCGAAAGTTCAGTCAAACAGCATTTATTCTTACTATACCAACGTTTCGGTGCACCCTTGCACTTTCTTCAGGGTAGTAGGATCTTACAAATTGCTACAAATCATGTACACAAAATACATTCGTACAAAACATTCACTTAATTTATTAAAAATCGTACCAAAAAATTGAAAGAGCATACAAACATCCATTTGCTCAAAAAACGACAACCCAACGCTGGTCGAGAAATTTACCCACAATTAGAAATAGATGTAATAAGAATGTTTGGTATTTACAACAAATATCAAATATAATACTTATGTAACCTACAATGGAAATGGTGTGAGGTATTGTGATGACTACAACAAATTTTTAATTATAGGATAAAGAAATTTTCCGCATTTCTTGCGTTGCATAATTATAAATTTTGGTGGCCACTGCTCTATGCGCACATCTCTAGTTCCTGAGTACATTAAACGACTCAAGCTATAAAAGAGAAAAACTCATAATTAGCGTCAGTTCGGACCTGATATTTGTGTTAGCAATATCTGCTTAACAATGCTTTATGTCAACATATTGTCAATCTTATTGTTTGTAACACTTAATTGTGAAGCCTTCAAAGTGAAAATTAACAATGACCAGATAGTAGAGGTGGACCAGAGAATCAATGGAAATAAAATGAAGCAGTACAATGCAATTTCCATGGACTTCCTCAAAAACACAAACTGGAAGGAAACTATTTTGAAGATAGAATAGAATAGAAGAGAATGTTTTGACTATAATACCAGCCATTGAAGATAATCCAGAATTACGGGAGTTATCTTTGAATTACAACAGAATTACAGCCATCCATACATCCCAATTTTTTTCTACCGAATTATCAAAAATAAGTATAGCGTACAATTCAATAAACTCAATATTTGTTGGTGCGCTCAATAAAGATTTAGAAGATTTGAATTTAAGATGTAACCAAATACAAGATATACAGTCATCGTGGTTTACAAGACCGGATAATTTGAAGATATTAGACATGTCAAACAACAAAATATCTTCCATAAAATCCATACTATTTAGAAGTTTTACTCAATTAACCAAACTAAACTTATCTGGTAACAAAATAAATATTATTGAACCAGGAAGTTTCACGTTCAAAGAAATGCATATTTTAGATTTAAGTCTCAACAAAATATCCGAACTAAATCCTACAATATTTTTTGAGAACTCTATAGAATTATCTTCCTTAAATGTTACTTACAATAACCTAAACTTTCTTAGTGAGTTATTTTTGAAGAAGGTCTTCAATGATGCACCTAAAGAAAGACAGATTGCAACGTTTGGAAATCCGTGGCAGTGTCAGTGTCATTCGAAACTGGAGAAGTTACTACGACAGTACCAAGTGATACAAAATGAACCACCAGGATATCACGGTGAAGCAAATTGTGTAGTGTCTCGTTGGTACCCTACCCAGTGTGCTGAATTTTTGGAAGGAGAACTCACTGATATTTATAGGACATATTTACCAAGACCTATACCTTTCTGTACAAAATAATACTTAGTTTGAATGTAATTTTATTCTACAATAAATGATTTATTTTTTATAAACGCTCTAACTGAAATACTGTCGTTCAGAAAATTTTGAAACCTTGTATTTCTATCTTACTCTTATATGGAAAGATCCATATACCTCCCTTACCAAAGGTAGCGGGAGGTAAAAAAGAGTAATTCATTGCATAACACCACACAGTATTCTGTTCCTATTTCATGTATTTATTTATTTTGTATAAAAATAATAAGCAATTACACACTCTGAAAACTATCTTTAAAAATGTTGCAATTTCTCAAAGTACTTTTCAACAGTAAATACTCCATTATAATGAAGAATATTATATGTAGAAAAAATGGAAGTTCTGTGTTCTGAACGTGATTCAATTTTAAGGGGACAAATATTACCTTGCAGTTTTAAATATTAAACAGTTTCTATAAATGTAGAGAGTGATTATTATTTCGGTTATAAAAATCTGTTCTCAGAAATAATTTGGATGCTTCTTATAATTGTTTACATTTTTTTAAAGATAATTTGACAAATGTCAGAGTAGAATATTTTAATTTCTAAATATTTAGTTTACAAATACAGCACGTACGCATGAGATTAGTTTTCAACAGATCGAAGCGTAAACAAAGATAATAGAGAGCAGTGTGGCTGTCCTTTGTTTATATAATTATGTTAGGGTGAAGCGATAAGATTTGGCTAAAAAGCACACTGCAGAGGTAATATTCTTCATTATGTGGTTAACATTTGTATCGAGTATTTGTTATCTGGTGTGTGATTCTGTGACAGAGGATAGAATTATCTTCCTTAAATGTTACTTACAATAACCTAAACTTTCTTAGTGAGTTATTTTTGAAGAAGGTTTTCGATGATGCACCCAAAGAAAGACAGATAGCAGCGTTTGGAAATCCATGGCAGTGTCAGTGTCTTTCGAAACTGGAGAAGTTAATACGACAGTACCAAGTGATGCAAAATGAACCATCAGGATATCACGGTGAAGCAAAATGTGTAGTGTCTCTTTTGTACCCGACCCAGTGTGCTGAACTATTGGAAGAAGAAATTACTGAGATTTATAGGAAATATTTACCAAGACCTACACCTTTCTGTACAAAATAACATTTAGTTTTTAATGTAATTTTATGTTACAATAAATTATTTATTTTTTATAAAAGATTGTTTTATATTATTGCTTTTTTTAAATAATTGGAGGAAATCTGATGTGGCCAACATATACATATTTTATACATGGGTAAAAATTCCATAAAGTTCCTTTAAAAACGTTATAAATATCCAGTAAATTATTTCATGAGTATACAACGTAAACAACTACATTCTGACACAGCTCTCGTATTATCTAAATGATAATCTCCATTTCATTGAAAATAAAGAACGAAATTTAGTCATAACAGCTACAGCATTAAACGTTGGAAGTGTCATCATAATTTATAGAATCTGTCCTTGAACAGGTCTCAACGGAAATGTCTCCATAGTAATCTATCCTGCGCCTCTCTCTTCAGCCTCTCCTTAAAATATGTTCAACCCGTTAGCTTTCTTCTTTATAATTCCTTTCAACATTCTTCTTTCTTCTCCAATTCTTGTCAAAACCTCCTCGTTCCATACTCTGTCCTTCTACCCAATCTTCTCTAACCGTCGCAACAACTACATCTCAAAACTTTCCGAGTACTTTTTCTCCTTCTTCCGAAAGGTGCATACAGTAGAATACTTCACATAAGATATTTTATCAGTGTAAAATAGTGAAATGTATTTTATCATTAAATTACCGCATTAAAACAATTCCCTTATATTCACTAATTTTGCTTTTTAATAATAAACACGTATTTTTTCTTATTCATATGATGTCCTATATTAATGACCCTCTATGAAAATATTTGTTTATAATAGAATAACACAGTGTATTTTTAAACTTTGCAATGTATACAAGTAAACGTTTGACGTATTTTACTCAATAAATATCGCAAAAATGTATTTAACATTTTTTGTTTCGCTTTGATCTCAAGCATAACAGCTTGTTGGGATTCACGTAAATATTTAATCACCAGCAAAATCAGAGTTGTATTAATGTAATTTTAATTTCTACATATTTCATTATTTATACTATGTACCGTAAATATTAAATCGTAACCACGAATTTTTTTACTTTTATTTTCGGTTAACCGATGGTTACTGAATTATGAATATATTTTGCGGAACGATTTGACCTTAGCTACGTTAAGCAGACAGCTGTGGCAGATGACAGTTGACACTTTACAGTATTAACACATTTTGTGAATTTGAGGCCTGCTGTACATAATTAGTATAATGCAGCGACAAATTATTAAAGAGTTATTATTTTCCTGAAATGAAAACGAATAAGGTTAATTATAAAGCATGTAATGAATAATATAAATACATACCATTCTGAAGTTTTTTGAAGATACGTATATATTTATTGTTTTGTGTTTATTACTTTATAAATGAATCAAAACAAAGCTGCCAAAAAAAATACAACTGGTTGTCATTGCGCATCAGAATGCAAGGGGGTAATAACCACAAAACAACCATGCCTCAAGCTCGGTTGATTTGGTTAGCAAAATCAGTAACCATATTTCAGCAACCGTGTTCCGTAAATATATTTTTTTCAGGAATTTTATATTTTCGGAACAACAAACCAGGATTTTGGTTATGATTTGATATTTACGGTACATTGTATTACTATGAGAATTGAAATAAATACACCTTATACCAATAAATAGATTGTCTTTATTTTTAGGTCAGTTCTGTTTCTCACAATAACATTTATTTATCGTACTAGTGAGTAAAGATATATTTTGTCAACAAACGGAAAAATTACTTATCTCGAGTAGCATACCTAAAGGTCATTTTTAAGTAAAATTAAAAATATTCTCCCTATTAAATAATTTTACTGTCAAAATGGTTTATTTCAATCCTTTACGTAATTTTTTTTCTATATCAGATTTTAAAGAGCAAAAATTAAATAAAAACCATTATAAATTAAATTATTTAAGAACAATTTTACAATCTCAGTAGCGTGAGTTGTTACGGAATATGTTTGAAAATAATCTCATTTTATTATGTCATACTGTTTTTGCGTGATTTTGTGGACAAAAAAGATAAGAAATGGAATTTCAAGAAGAAAAACTTCAATCTGATGTAGAAGAATGGGCATCAGATGCATTAGATAAATTATTGCCTCAAAAATCACGAGAAACATATGAAAAAGAATACGAGTGCTTTCAAAAATGGAAAACCACAAATAATATCAGTAGCGTGAATGAAAACTCGATGCTCAAGCAAAATACAAGTTGTAGATCTGTTCCTAGAATAGATGTTTCTGGTAACATTAATTGTAAAATTGAAGTTATATTTACTATAAATCGCCAAAATTTATAATGTATTTTTATTTTTTGTCAGGTCGCAAATCTGGGGACCCGGTTTCGATCCCGACCGACGCCAAAAACTACATCGCATTTTATGGCACAAAATTGACCCCTGTGGCGCACTCTCCACGCCAGCATTGAGTGCCCGTGAGGTGACGCCTGGTAAGCGCCCACACGGTACAAATATTCCATCATTACCGATATCTGTGTACGAAGCAGATTGGCATACCCAGCAATGGGTAATATGCCGTGATGAAATATTTATTTTTATTTATTTAAATAGGACATTTTCGATTGAGAGATTCTCTCGAAATCGAAAATGTCCATTTGCGCTCGAAACAAACACAAGATTTTTTCTAGAGTGCACAGTTGCCACAGTGGGGTCCTCCACCATAACAAAAAATAATAAAATGTACACTTTGTACTTACACTACTACTTAATTAATAAGGATTAATATAAAGAAAAAACGTCTTTTATATTTAATTTATCGTTATTTCCCATTCTTCTTGACCTATTGCTTCAATCTAATCTAAACATTTTATACTTTCGTTTTTGTCAATGAATGCCCTATTTTATTTTCACAATAGTGCAGTATTTTTTTTTGTTATGTAATATACCGACAGACCAGTTATGTCAGATTGATTTGTAAAGGTGGTAAATGTGTCACTACAGTGCAATTAGTTCCTGACTAAACGTTTCCATTAAGAATGTAGACAAGTGATATTTCTCAACATTGTATAGTTAGAAATTTGGACAGCGAGCGTTTTTTCTACTTTGACGCGGTAGAGCGGCAAAGTGACATTGACAAAAGAGAGCGCAAATGGCTACTTTCTATGTAGACTGTAGAAAAAGTTCTTTATACCCTTGCTCTTAAAGTATTACTTTATCTACCCTGGCGGTTAAAATGACTTACTCAACTATTTTGAGTTAAACAAAGCACACTTTAAAATCTGCTATAGAAAAAGTAAATAAATAAATAATAATAAATAAATGTACTTTTATTAGTAGATGTGGTAATGCCGAAATATCGATATCATTAAGAGTGGTGCTTATAGCTTACCAGGCGTCACTTTATGGGTTTACTTCTGTGCTTCTGAAAATAAAAATAATTTTGAGATCGGTCATATAAAATGAAATGTGAAAAATATCTAAATACGACTCTGCAGAGCTTATATGTCAATAAAACAAATGTTCATAACTTATTTAGTTTCAGTCACCAAGATGACAATAAACTCAAGTGCAATTCTTCCGTTATTACTAATTTACACTTTTTGTGTTAGTGCCATTAAAGTGCAAGTTAACAATGCGTTTATAACAGAAACAACAGACGGATTAAATGGAAAAATTCTGAAGAATGTAAAAGTGACGTCACTGATTTTTTTACCGAATCCAACAGTCAGCTCATTACACTACGTCATCAATTTCGAGGAGTTACAAAATCTAAAAATAGAAGACAATGAATTAACTTCGATACCAGTTTTATGTCTGTTATTCCAAGCAAAATATATTTAGGATATAATTCTATAAATAACATAGAAGATAAATATTTTAATGATAAAATAAGAGAGTTGAGCTTACAATGTAACCAATTAAATATTGTAAGCTCAACTTGGTTTGTAAATCCCGGATCGCTACAAAATTTGGATATATCAAATAATAAAATAACAACGATAAAAAGTAATTTATTCAAGAATTTCAGAATAAAATACATAAACCTATCCGGTAACCAAATATCAACGATCGAACCATCATCTTTTTCAAACAAAGAAATAGAAGTTTTAAATTTACGATACAACCATTTGTCAGAACTAAATCCAAACATATTCTCCTTAAACAACGCACATATTCATCGTCTCTACCTCGATTACAACAAACTAAACTACCTTTCTGTGAAATTAATGAATAAACTCTATGGTTTTGACATCATGCATCTTGTGAACGTTGTTCGAACAGCTATTGGTGATTGGAAAGCCATGTCCATCGATGGCAATCCATGGGAATGCAAATGTTTAACGAAACTGGAGAAATGGTTCAAGACTTACGAGATAAACAGACATGTTATCAATCCCGCAAACGAAGATCCAAAATGTGTAGTGTCGAAACGCAAGCCAGAAATTTGTGTAGATGAAGTGGATCCTGAATTGTATGAATTGTATTCGCAAAGTGTTACAAGACAAGAAAATAGGTGCAATTAGTAATATTTGTGCCAAAGTCCGAGGTAGACCAGGTTACGAATTGATCAGATTAGGTTAGATTTGTTATTTTTGCTACAAATACCGGTGGTCAATATGTAAAATAATGGATTTTGGGCTTTGGTCGAAACATATGTACACGGTTAATACGAAAATGTCTTTTTACTACATAGAGTTTAAGAGATTAAACTTGATGCCAAATTTTTGGAAACCTAGTGTTTTTAAAATGTTAGCTTAAACCACGGTAAAAGATACATACAGGTATTGTAATCCAGCCGATTGCAAGCGGCGATGAGCGTCGCTCGTCCGTAGACAATTGTGCGAGAGAGAAGGATAGTGAAAGACAGAAAACGGTGTCTATGCATTCCGTTCGCTTACTGTGTTGCTATCGAGTTTTCCTATATTATTTTCACGATTTCAAGTTCTTGTTTATTAATGGTGTTAACAGTAGCATATATAATAAACTAATAAAAATGGGTAAGAGGTACCCAATTGTAAATACCACGAAAAGATAAAATATTAACATCGAAAGACTATATTTGTGAAAAGCATTTTCAACCTCAGTATATTATTAAGGAAGTAACAACTGAAACGTATTCAATAAGCATAATTCATATACGTATTTTCAAAATCTTTCTTAAATATTTATACAATTTTTTAAGTATTCACTAGCATACCCAAGGTTATCGCAGGATACAATACCAACAATATTCCCGAATTGCCCAAAATATTTGTCAAAAGATATAAAACAGCGGCGTTCACTACATCGACATGCTTTAATTGACAAAAAAGAGAAATAATTGAACCAGAAACAAGTTAGTTTAATTTAAATTTAAAGTAACATTATTTTATTGTCCAAAAATTTCTTTGGCTTGTGATGTAGTAAATAATGATATGGAACTAGAGACAATTGTAGATCAACTTGCTTCTGTACCTAACTTACTTGATTTACCATCCAAGTCATGGGCCATGCAATGTTTATCTTGGAACACAGATAAAATAATTTCTATTTTCTGAAATTACTGCTTTAAAATTTGGTGAAACAGTTATAAAAAGAAAAATTGTATTAACTCCAAATACGATGAACATTTATATATTTGATCACTTAATAATTTATGGTAAAACTGGTAAAACTGAAAACCCCTCTAACATAGAAGAAATACAAGATATTGTAAATAAATGACATAATACCGCCGTTTTCTACGGTGGAATTGGTATAGCTGAAAGTCCTACAAATTTCAGTCCAATTAAATATGTCAGAGATCACTGCCTATAAGTGTGGAGACACGTTAGTTGTCCATATTTGCTGGAAGATTGTATTTCTGAAAGTAGCAACAATAAATCTAATTGTACATTTTGTAAGAAATCTAAAAAAGCAACCGTAAATTTCAAAAACAAACTTAAAATAAATACAGTTTCTAAGAATCGGTTAGTGCGCAGACGATTAGACAGTATGAGACAAGTGCAGAAAAGGCTAAAAATTAAGAATAAAATAATTGATGAACTAAAAGCTGCACGACGAAAAATCAAACAGTTAAATGATTAAGACATATTAAATAAAATTGATCAACTTGAAAATATGTCTACAGCACAAAAACTATTATTAAAATAATATAATATATAATAATATATATATAATTATATAAGTATTAATGAATTATTTTTTTCAGTTAACGCAGGTAGCGCCCGACATGATAGACACCTTTTTCTGTCTCTCTCGCACACAACTGCCTGCGTTCTGGCGATACACTTGACCACTACGTCGGAATACTTCTCGTTATTACTTTATGTACTGTGCCCTGTATATACAGGTACCCTAGTATTTTTTAGGGTACCTTTATACTCAGGGTATGGCCATGACGTGGCTCGCGTTTCGTCCGCCATTAGAGAGCCACTGTTATATTCGTTGTTGCTGCGTAAATTATTATGTATTTTCGTGGCTACTTGTTTTATTTTAATGCAAAACACATTTAAATATACCTCTAATATTTATTTAAAGTGTAAGTAATACTTTATTTTCTTTATATGTATATTTTCTTGAGATACTGAGTACGATGACTGGCAATATTGAAAACACATAAAAATTACCAATATTAAGCACAAAAATTTAAATTTTTAAAAGGTAAGTTTAAAATATATACTTATTATGTAAATAATTACCACAGTTATTAAATTTGATGTGATAATAACAACCTCACTTTGTATAACCCGTATAACCACTTCTTTTTTTGATATCTTAAAAAAAAAAAAATAGCAAAATTTCATGATTATATTTGTTATACACTTGTGAACACAAGTAAAGATAACTTAAATGATATTTTTGTGAACATTTATAAAACTAATCTCTTTTGTAAATAGTTTTCTTTGAAATATAATGAATAAATCTTCAAAGTATTCAAGACGGGTATATTAATTTATAATCTTCTGATCCACGCACTGGAATTCTTATCTTTTTTACCTCTCGCTAAGAGAGGTATTGCATTCATGCTAAAAATCGCATATCCAGATTTTATTGAATAAGCACGTTTTAAGGTATCTACAATCCGATTTTAACATTTTTACGATGATGTCTGTGTGTGTGTGTGTGGATCTGTGTGTGTGTGTATGTGTGTGGTGTGTGTGTGTGTGTGTGTGTGTGTGTGTGTGTGTGTGTGTGTGGGATGTTGGAAGGACGGTTACTCAAAAACTATAAGACTTTAATTTTTTTTAACTACGTATTTCCCAATCGGACATTCATGGGAAGATCTGAAAAGGTTTTGGTAACAATTGGACAACCGGAAGTAGAAGATTCTTGAAAAAAAATCTTTTAAATAATATTTTTTTAAATTTTTTCTTGATAATATTAAAGAAAAATAAATTCTCTTTCTAATACATTTAAATATTTTACAATATATTCTATAGATTTAGAGATAAAAGAAAAATAATATGTAAAATAATCTGTTTTTACAGGCGAAAGAATGGCCATGGAAAATAGTTGAAAATTTAAATTGTTTGTAACTGACAGATAAATGTCAGTGTCAGAAATCTGAAGACATTACTGAAGACTTTTTCTGGGAAGTACATACATTATATTATTTCTTAATGTATTAATAGAATTGGAAACATTTCGATAAATTAGAAGAGGACAAAATTTCTTCATCAAAAATGAATTTAAAATTAAACAATCTAAATATATATGGAATTAGATATATGCGTAAGTAGAATTTTTGGTGTAGAGTGTAGGTATACAAGAAATGTTAAATACAATAGGGAGCGAGCAGTCATATGATTTTGTTGGCCTTGACAAGCAGATATGTAATTATGTATACAGATGTCAAATATCATAATTTTTCATTCTAAATTTAGTGATTTTCCAATTCCATGTGGAGCAGAATTAAATGTTAAATATCTAAGGCATACAAGTAAACTTTAAACTCCTGGTGTTAAATTAACTACGTAAATTTAGAAAATCTTGAAATTTTTAATGAAAAATTCTAACATTTGACATCTATGTACATAATTACTAATTATCATTCTGAAACGGACCCACACATCTGCTTGTCAAGCCCAAAAATGTAACATTACTGTTCGCGCCCTATACTTATGTAACCAAAAAAGGAAGTGGCGAGAGGTATTGTGCTGGCCACAACAGATTTTTCATCTTGTCAAGGATATTTCTAATCACGAACTTTTCGTTTACGCGGGAATTCGTGACAACATAATTTATTGCCTTTCTGAAAATGTGCACCCAAGTACGCAGCAATAATAATTGTTAACTCATATTACAATTTATATGTCAAGTTAGATACACAAATACGTATAATATTTAATAAATTTTTAATATTACATACTTAGTGATTTTAGTACAATTTGTGTTAAACTGTTGGTACAATAGAAATTTCTCAATCGCAACCCTGATTTTGCTACCAGATGTCATATGGCTTAGCAATACTTGTCAATTGAATTTCTCTGTCTTAGTTGCATTAGAGTTTAAAACAGTATAAGTTGATAACGACACCATTAGTTTGCAGCTAATTGCATATTTGTCTGTGAAGTGTGTTTTATCCGGTAAGTTGTAAAATACATAGTGAATCGATAGTATATAGGTATTGCATTTCACTAATTTCAATACAATTTGGAATATTGGAATATCCAACAATCTTGTATTTTAAACATCTACAAATTAAGGTAAGAACAATTAACAATAATAATTCATTTAGAATAAGTACCAAAAATATTACGAGGGCCCCGCAATGAACTTTAGTATACGTTGTACAATGTATTAAAAAAAATTCGAATAAAAAAACCATAGTACATTATGTTCAAGTTAAAAACCTACAATAACATTTTTTTTTGTGAAATTAAGGTAAAGTCACTAATAATTGACACATTAAGAAAAAAAATATGAATTTTTGACATATATATCATATTTATAAATTTGAACTTTTTTTTGTCTCAGTTCATGTACAAAACCTTTATCAAGAAAATAGAACCATCAAAAAGATAAAGCTAGTATATAAACATATAAAAAATAAACATTTTTAATTCTCTGAAATGGCGCCCTTAATTGACATAGGCACGAATGAACATAACTTATAAATGACACTTATGAGATCAATAGTTGACATGAACAACAAACCTTTTTTAGTTCTGGTTTTTTATTTATATATTCAGAACTAAAACTGAAAACTGTTTATTGATCTTATCCGTCAACGTCAATTGCCTTAGGAAACTGATATTTAATTCTGTCTCCAGTAACGATCAAGTTTGGCACTGGAAGATATTCAATTATGTGTGTATATTTTATGCTGCTAAGATCAGTCTCAATGGCCCGTACTACGATCACGGTTTTTACTAAAACGCTGTTTTAAGAAGTGTCAGATATCATTATTTAATAACAATAATAAATAATATCGAATTTATCAAAATATGTTTTAAAAGCAGAACATAGTTTGTATTCAAACAAATATTTTTTTAAAAAATCGATCTTCAAACATACGTGCAAAATTAAATGTTGAAATTTGAATTTGACATTTTTTAAAACAGAGTTTTAGTTAAAACCGTGATCGTAGTACGGACCATTTTGTTTAAAAGAAGTTTTTTTATCATCAATGCAAACCATTGCCATGACATCAATGTCATTTTTTAATATTTTTTGTACAATACATACATACTTATAATATGTCTTTTTTCCTGGAAAATTTACTAGCAAAAAGTCTCCTTCCTTAAAGTTTTTCGATTTTTTTTCATTTTGTTGTGAAGTCTCATAATTATCACTTTCCTCCCTATCAGAATCAATGTCATCGATACTATCTCCTGACTCTACCCACTCTTCACAATCATCAGAACTTGTATCACTATAATCATCAGTTTTTCTAATTATCTTATTTCTCTTACTAATGCTTTGTTTACTTTGATTTTTTTGTTTTTTTATCTGTTCGTTTAACTCCTTTTTCTTTTTGCGTTCTTCAGATTTTCTTTTCTTCTCTTCAATGATTGCTTTTTTCTTTTTTGCCTTATCTTCGTAATATTTTTGCCATTGTAGCGATGTAACCACTGCGGGAATTTTCTCTGTTTTTCTTTTTTACCTTCCGTCACCTCTAGATAAAAAGATTGTAATAATTATAAAATTTCATATATCAGCCAGCTGTGCTAACTTAACCATGGAGACTGCTAATATATTCAGGTAATTCAAATTGACGGATGTCAATATCAATAAAAAGTAAATGTTGAAAGAATAAGGGAAATAACTCTAGTGTTGGGCGTTTCTAGAAAGATATGAGAGACGATTACATTGGTTTGAACATGTCATGAGGAGAGATGAGTATATTGGAAGAATGAATAGCTTATAACCATAAGTTGGAAGAAACATAGGAAGACCAAATATAATATGAAAGGAGAGAAAAGGAACTGAATGAGGACGACAAACAAAACAAAAATTAGTGGAAGAAGAAAATAAAAAATAGCGACCCCCTAACGAATGGGAAAAACTAAAGAAAAAGAAGATGTTAGTGTCAAGTGCAATGCGAATAGTTTGTTTATGAAATAATTTAACTGGAAATATAGGATCTTTTGCAAAAAAAATTATGTGTAGGGCGAGTGCAGTGACGTGACTTTCCTGACTTTGGCAAGCAGATATGTGGACCCGTGTCAAAATGACAGCTATGAATTACGTCCATAACTGACAAATGTCGTAATTTTTCATTCAAAATTTCATGATTTTCTTATTTCATGTGGTATATTTATTATCAGGGGTGTGGAATTCAGTTGCCGAGAAAAGGAATCATAAAATACCAAAAAAATAAATTTTGAATGAAAAATTTTGACATGAGGATGACCCGCAAAATAGAATTGAATGGAAGAAAAAAATAAAAAATAGCGACCCCTTACGAATGGGAAAAGCTAAAGAAGAAGAAAATGTTAGTGTCAAGTGCCATTTGCATGAAATAATATTACTGGAAATTTATAATCTTTTGCAAGACATTTTATGAATGGAATTTGTACATAATACACAGGATTCACGGAAGGTATTGTGCTGGCCACATCAGATTTTTTAATAATTGGTTTGGGTTCGGGCCAATATAAAACTCTTTTAAAGGGACTTGGTATTAATATATTTGGTTTTAAACCGACACTTTTCACAGGCGTTACGTGTTCTGGATTTATTTGATCATTTTCACATGATTGTGACGGCACATTACCTTCTGAAATTAATATTATACTTGATGTTGAAACTGGGGTTTTAACAGGAGTTACATTCTGTGCATTTAGTTCCTGATTATTTTCATTTGAATGTGACGCAAAGTTGTATTCTGCATTTACAATTTTTACAGGTGTTACATGATCAGGATTCGGTACATCTTCTTCTGAAGTATCCTTATTTTTACCCTTCGTATCATTTAACATGTGCGTAATTTTATTGAAAAATTGAAACAAAGATTTGTCTTCTGGATTTCCTGACCAGTCATCATTACTGTTTTTAAAGCTTGAAATTTTACTTTTACCTATGTACTTTTCCATGAAAGATAAACCTACTTCCAATTCCTTGATTAGTTTCTTATTCTCAAAACAATCTTTTTTTGAAACATTTTCACCAGAGCATACAGCATTTGGATTCCAAGGAAATAGTCCGCATTTACAAAAACCGTTCAGCAGAATTGATGGCTTCAAAGTTTCTTCTATTACTTTTTTCAGTAGAGGACAAAAATGTACTTTCTTCAGTATCAGTGATTCGATGTTGTCTATACGCCATTGATGAACAGCATTCTTCCAAGCAAGTTTTAGTGAACGAAAGACTGCGACATCCATGGGCTGAATTAAATGTGTGGCGTTCGGATAAAGTGCGATCAGTATAATACCATTTTCAGAGCAAAATTTACTCACGTGCAAAGTTAAATGTGATGTGTGGCCATCAATAAAGAGTATAACAGGTCTGGAGATTTTGTTTTCATTTAGCCATGTGTTGAAAATGTTACAAATGAATTCATAAAAAAAATCTCCGGTCATCCAGCCGTTTTCTGACCGGCCTAATCCCCAAGTATTCGGAACACTCAGGCACAGCTCTTTCGGTATCCTTTCGTATTTAAATATCACCATAGGTTGAACGATATCACCTGCAGCATTTCCGGTAGAGTACTGTGAGACATTCTTTTTCATCCGAATTAACTTGTTGGTATATGGATTTATCACCTTTTGCTGCCAGTACTTTATTGCCCTTGGGATTCAGGAAGAATGCACTTTCATCACCATTGAAAATACGACTAGGATCTTCGAGTATTTCATCAAAATTGTTTTCTTTCAAGTAAGAAATTACTTCCTGGAACCACTTATCTAATTGATGTTTGGCGACAGAAGCTCTCGTAAGAGTCAAATTTTGCGAAACTCTAGTAGTTAATTCAGGATGGCGTTTTAGAAAACTTTGGTACCAGCGTTTACCCGGTCGCCCATCAGTAAACGGCGTCTGAATTTTTAGTTCTGTTACTAATTTCTTCACGCTATTAAGTAAGTGATCCTTTGTAACAGGAAATCCAGCTTTAGCAACATCTATCACCCATTTAACTAGCATTTCTTCTTGTTCTTTAGACAGATAGGAACCTCTACCCATTTGCCGTTTTTTTGGAGTTTTACCTTTCACTTTATATAGTAATGTAATTCGAGGAACCTTATGCTTTTTTGCAGATGTAGCAACAGCAAGACCTCGTTCAACATCTTCTATAGCGGCTTCCATGTCCGCTTCAGAATAACGGAACATTTGTCCTTTTATTGGAGGCATTCCAAAAGTGTTCTGCGACTTTTCTGCGAAACCAAAGATTGACATCAATATTTACCCAATAGTTAACACCTGTTAACTATTGGGTAAAATAGGAGAGAAACGATGTTAGTTGCCGGGATATTTAACCCATTTACGGCCAAGGTATTAAAACACGCATAGAATAAGAAATTATTTATTTTTCTCTATTACAAATAAAGCCTTTAAAATAAATCTAGTAAAAAAAAAATTATTTTTTTGCTCATTTTTGAGAAACAGCCTGATGCGTAAACGCATCACTGGCCGGATATGTGAAACATAACTACTAAAAAATAGAATATTTGAAATGAAATTTATGAACTTTATTTGTTGTGAAATTTCTCAAAACAATTAGCATGTATATGTACATTACACTTTTTGCACATATATATTGTTGCACTGTGACAAACTCTACATCTTCTTCTAGTTTTTGTAGCTTCCTGAACGATCACATGGCCAACTTTGTCAGTTCGTATTTCATTGGGTGTAGTACTCGGTACACGAGTTGTTGGTTCTTTGTTTTCATAACTTTCCATTTTTAAAAGCCGGTAAGCAATATATGATTTGAATTCCAGCTGTGACATCGTTTTATCATGGACAATATTGAAAATTTTCCAAGCATTTACAATAGCACTGTCTAGAGCATTTGAGAATAAGGGCCACCACCACTTCTTGCCCAAGATTCTGGTGCGGTAATTTGCTATGGCATTGTCGTGTAAATCCACCCCGCCCATGAATTTATTGTATTCGGAAATCACAGCAGGCTGATTTATATTTTCGTTTTTTTTTTCTTTTCGGTTATATCGCTTTGCTGTCTTCAGAGGTTGAACATTGTTACAGTTGCTTATCATTGTAACAACAGAATTATCATTCCATCGAACAAGTGATATGCCGGTAGTTTCATCAAAGGCACTGCTGTATGAGCCACGTTGTTTCTTAGAAATTACTTTATTTGCTTCAAGAGGGCAACCTAGAGTTCTGTTGTCGCGTATTGTACCAGTGGTGAAATATCCTTGGTCAGTTAGCACAGAAAATAATTTATAAGAAGAAAAAAAATTATCAAAATATATCCTATGTGCGGCGTTTTCTTCAATAACCGACAACAAATTGAGGACTACTTGGCCTCCTAAACCTAAGGTACTTTTTTCTGTTGAAGCACCAGCATATGGAATAAATTGGTACAGGTAGCCACCGGACGAACAAAGACACCATAACTTGAAGCCGAACCTAACAGGCTTTCCTTTCAAATACATTTTGCATGAATGTCTTCCAAAGTAAGGTACCATTTGTTCATCTATAGACAAATTGGACGAAAATATACCAAACTGCATAAATTTTTTATTCAGAAGATCAAAAAACGGACGAAGTTTGGTAAATTTGTCATTTTTGTCTAGTTTGCTGTTGTCAGACAAATGCATGTTTCTCTTTATATTTTTAAATCTGTTTCTACTCATGCAGTCTCTGACAATTTTCAATCCTTTGTCTTCCTCTGTAGACCAGTACAAATCAGCTTGCGGTAGAGTATGATAACCGGATAAAATCATGATACCTAGAAACTTCAGCAAATCGTCTTTATCAATTGTAAAATCATGTCTGTTATTATCACGAGCATATTTTTGTGTATATTGAATTATGTTTGTAAGCATTTCATCGTCGAAGTACATAAAAAATAAATCTAGTGGTGTTTTACCGTCTAACTCGTTCTTTAGTCTTGCAATATTTTCTTTCTCTTTATCACCAAAATTGCTGTTTTGATTATATACATATTCTCCTGCTTTCCAGATAGGTTTTCGATCAGTACCTTCATTTGCTGACAACAACTTTCTACGCTTATCTGCTAGTAGTTCATCGTCTGAGTCATCATAAAATAAATCATCATCGGCCATGTGAATTTCAAACGTCCCTGCAATATCTGCGTTTTCTTTTGATTTTTCACAATCCTCTTCAAAAATCTCTTCATCAGTTAATTCGTCTACTTCTGGTGGTATATAAACTGCATCTATATTGTCTGTATAAGCGAAAAAAATAAGACTTACTTTTTAGAATAATAAAAATAATTTTATTTTACCTTGCGTATTTTCTAATTCGCTTACTATATCCTCTAGAGCAAGTTGTAATTCGCTTTGAGTTAGATATTTTGTCATTTTTACACTTTCATATAATGTACCCTCACAACACAAACGCAACGTAGCACAGTCAAAATCAACTGCTGCAATAACTAATCTCAAACAACAATGCTTGCCCTAACATGTCTCAACATTCTGAAGTTCATCGTTTAGGCCATTGATGCGTATACGCATCACTTATATTCGGCTGCTATTTTTTTTTAAGTTATCTAATATTATGTAATTGAATATTATTTGATTGCTTTTCTAATAGTTTCTGATTAAAATTTTCAAGAAAAAAAAATAATTCCACTTTTCACAAAACAAATATTGCAAATTCAAATAAAACCTATCAATTACCTTAATATTTGCAACTTTCAAAAAAAAATTCTTCATACATGTTCAATAGTTTATATAATATTTATTTTTTATTTGATGTTACTCTCCCTATAGAACATCGTTTGTTGATTGAATTCGATTTTGCTTAAAGCAAATGTATAGAAAAAAAATCCAAAGGAGGTGATGCGTTTACGCATCAGTGGCTGTAAATGGGTTAAATTGTCGAATTTACATGCAAAAACTGCTGAAATTGAGCCTTAAGATCAAATTTATTTCAACACCATTAGTTGACATACACTGTCAACAATTATAATTCATGCATTTCTTGAACCTAGTAATTGACATCACCCATTTAGAAGGAAATAAGAACGATATAAACACGCAGTTAATTGGAAAATCCGCCCTGACCCAGCACTGTTCTATGTTAAAGTTAAAATTCCAAATAAATAAGAAAACATAGTCATATTTACCTCAAATATTTGTTTGTTCTTAACTCATCTTAACAAAAATTTCCGGAACCCTGAACACACGTTATACTGTATTGCACAACAAAATTCGTCATTTTGAACTGCTCAGCTGATTAACTGTCAGCTTTTAACATACGACAATAGATGGCAGAAGGTATAGTAAAACGATATTAGGGAAAGGATACATGTTGAATATTTCTTATTTACAGCAAAATATTTTGAAAGTGTCAAATATTAGTGCACAGTCCTTAGTCATTTTCATTATTATAATAATATTTTCTTTATTGAAATCAAGCAATTTTTTGTTGTAATAAAGAATATTTTTAACAAAAACTATAGGTCATATGGCCGAGTTAAAGTAAAAACATACAATTACAAATAATATATATATATATATATATATATATATATATATATATATATATATATATATATATATATATATATATGTATATATATATATATATATATATATATATATATATATGTATATGTGAAATTAATCATTTTCATTGTTGTAATCAAGTATTTCTTTGTTGTAATCAAAACTCTCTTTAAAAAGAATCGGATTAGATTAATGTTAATTAAATAATGATAGTAATAAATGAATTATATTTTGTTCTATATCAAAATATTTCGAGGGCCCCGCAATCAACTTTAGTATTCGTTGTACAATGTATTAAAAAAAATTGAATAAAAAAACCATAGTACATTATGAACCTACAATAACAATTATTTATTATTTTTTTGTGAAATTAGTCAGTTTCATTATTATCATAATATTTTCTTTATTGAAATCAAGCATTTTTTTGTTGTAATAAAGAATATTTTTAACAAAAACCATAGGTCATATGGCCGAGTTAAAGAAAAAACATACAATTACAAATAATATATTTATATATATTTGTGAAATTAGTCATTTTCAATGTTGTAATCAAGTATTTCTTTGATGCAATCAAAACTCTCTTTAAAAAGAATCGGGTTAGATTAATGTTAATTAAATAATGATAGTAATAAATGAATTATATTTTATTTTATATCAAAATATTTCTGGGGCTCGGCCTAAGCCTGTTAATTTTTATTATTAGGGGCCCCAAAAAACTACGAGCCGCGCTCATATAACTTTCAAAATCCTGTTGTGTTGTGCACCTCTCTTGGTAATAGAATTATTTGTTGAATAATAAAAGGATGGAAAAGAAACAATCATACTGGCAAAAGAAAGATAGAATGAAGAAATATTTTGCAGAAAAACGACAAGATTATGAATATAAAAACGATGAAAATGTTAAGACAAAGGAAAGAATAAAAAAATTAAGAGAAAATGATAAATATAAAGAGGAGGAAAATGTTAAGACAAAGGAAAGAATCAAAAAATTAAGGGAAGATGATGAATATAAAGAGGAGGAAAATGTTAAGACAAAGGAAAGAATCAAAAAATTAAGGGAAGATGATGAATATAAAGAGGAGGAAAATGTTAAGTCGAAGGAAAGAATAAAAAAATTAAGAGAAGATGATGAATATAAAGTGGAGAAAAATGTTAAGACAAAGGAAAGAAAACAAAAATTAAGAGAAGATGATGAATATAAAGAGGAGGAAAATGTTAAGACAAAGGAAAGAAAACAAAAATTAAGAGAAGATGATGAATATAAAGTGGAGGAAAATGTTAAGACAAAGGAAAGAAAACAAAAATTAAGAGAAGATGATGAATATACAGAGGAGGAAAATGTTAAGACAAAGGAAAGAATCAAAAAATTAAGAGTAAATGATGAATATAAAGAGGAGTAAAATGTTAAGACAAAGGAAAGAATAAAGAAATGAAGAGAAGATGATGAATAATATAAAGAGAGAGAAAATGTGAGAACTAGAGAACGTTTATACAAACTAAGATCACAAGAATTATATAAAACCAAAGAGCGATTAAATGATAAACAACAAAAAACAAATAAACGATATAATGATCAACTCCGACTTAGAGAGAATATTGCCCGAAATTATCAGAGAAGTAATGTACTAAAAGATAAGTATTTTTTGCAATTTTTGAAAGATCGTGCATGTATGCCTGAATGTATATGTTGTTCTTGTGAGGGTGTATTTTTCAGCCACTCTGTAGTTAACTTTAATGTAGATAAAATTAAAAAGACTTTCTGAAAACATTTTTTCAAAAATTTTCAATTGTAATTCAAAATTTATTTGTAAAACTTGCAACTCACATAAGTAAAGGTAAAATACCTAATTTATCAACTAATAATGGATTTAAATTTGTTGATATTCCGAATTGTCTGCAAATTCTATCTCCACTTGAAGAGAGAATGGTTGCACCTTATATCAATTTCATGCAAATTAGACCTTTAAAATCTTTTGCAGTAAATCCATAACATGGTTTAAAAGGTAGCGTAGTAAATATACCAATTGAAATAAATGATGTGTTAAAGGTAATTTCGATCAGATGGCGACATTACAGCTAAAGTTAAAAAGACATTTTGATCACAAGAGCAATTATATGTTTGAAACGATTCGCCCTGCTGTTGTCTGCGAAGCTCTAAACCATCTCATTGAACACCACTTTACAAGAAACACGATATCCATATTGATGATAAATATTTACATCAGTTTCAGAATAATTATAATGAAAAAGTTAATTTCATTGTAGATAATTCTGATATTAATGATAAAATAACATATCAATAAGTAACAGCCAAAATAATTTAAGTATTTTGCACGATGTAGATTTTGATTCAGATTTTGAATTAGAGGTAGAATCAGATGAAGAAGTTATGTTAGTGGGTAGAAATGAAGAGATAGTCAAAAATGTTAAAATTATTGCTCCAGGACAAGGAAAAATTCCGGTACCTTGGCACGCAGTGGAAGATATAGACGAATTATGTTTTCCTAAGATATTTGGTGGTTATAAAATGGATATTCCTTCTTTTATTTCTTATAGTGATCGGGCAAAATCAGAGATTAGGCATTGGGATCGAAGGTCTTGTGTACATACTAGGGTTTTTTTTTTTATAGCTAAAAAGAAATATTAGAAAAATCATGCATAGCTAGTTTAAATATTTGTTTGAGGAAAACAAAGCGAATAGCAAATGTGCAAGTGAAAAATGTTTTAGATATGGCGTATTTAGACAATATGATAAAATTAGATCAGGGTCATAAAATTTTAAAACAAATTAGATCTTCGCATTTTTATTGGGAATCAAAGAAACGTGACCTATTGGCAATGATCAGGCAGTTAGGCAAACCTACAATTTTCTTAACCCTTTCGGCAGGTGAAAAGATTTGGCCAGAATTATTACAGTGTTTAAGTAAATTAAATTTGAACAAAACAATTTCAAGTGAACAAGCGTTACATTTAGATGACGCAGAAAAATCAGAATTAGTTACGCGAGACCCAGTAACCTGTGCACGATATTTTGATTACAAAGCTAATAAATTAATGTTATTTTTAAAGCGTGAAAACAGTGTTTTTGATGAATATTTAGTTGATGACAGTTATGAACGGGTAGAGTTTCAAGTACGTGGAATTCCGTACGAACACATTTTTCTTTGGATTAAAGAGGCTCCTAAATATGATCCTTCCAATAGTGAAAGTGTAGATGAATGCATTTGATTTATAGATAGATTTATAACTTGCACATATAATGAAAATGATGTTTTTATGGCAGTTTACAAAGATACAAAAAATAAAATGAAATGTCGATTTTAGAGCCATTAAATAATGATGAAAAGACTGATGAAATTACAAAAACTTTATCTGAAATTCGTAATTTAATGTTATATTTTTTTCAAAGAAGCAAGAATTTGTTACTTTTGACGATATTTTAATTAAATTAAAAACAACAGAAGAACAATATATTTTGGCTTTAAGAGTTCATTAAAACAAGCACAAGTAGTTTAGAAGTAAATATTAATAGTTATAATAAAACAATATTACATTTATTTGAGGCTAATATAGACGTGCAGTTTGTTTTGGAAGAATACGGTATAGCATCGTACATAATTAATTACGTAGGAAAAGTGGATGCAGGACTTTCTAAACATTTACGTGATGCAGAATCTGATGTTAGTAGTGGTAATATTAGTGTAAAAGAAAAATTTCGAAAAATCACTAATGTGTTTTTGAATAGTAATTTAATGTCGGCACAAGAAGCGGCATATCACGTGTTATCGTTGCCATTGTCAAAAAGTGTAGACAAACGATTTATATTAATACAAGTCCAACAAATGAACGCGCTTTAATGTTAAAGTCTCCGGCTGAATTACGAAAATTGAATTCTGATTCTACTGAAATATTCATGGATAAGGCCATGACAAAATACGCCAACAGACCACCAACACTCGAAAAAACATGTTTAGCAGATTTTGTTTCAAGTTATTCAAAACGGAAAATTCAAAATAATGACAATGATGATGAATTAATTGAATACCGACCTAAAGAAAAAAATGCTATTATTAGATACAGGCGGTATAAGTTAGAACAAGACTCGTTTAATTATTATCGTGAACAAATTTTGTTATTTTTGCCGTGGCGAAATGAAGCTAATGAAATAGAAAATGTAGATCTAGAAAACGTTTACAATAATAATATAGAAACAATCGAACAAAATCGACAAAAATATTCGGTTATAAGTGATGATGTATTAGATCAAGCTTTAGAAAATGCTCAAAATTAATTTCAGAATGTAGAAAATGAATAAATTAATAGTTTCTTAGAGGATGAATTATCAGGGCATCAACGAATTGATATTTTACAACAAGATGGAAAAGAGATTTATAAAGACAAAGTTTACAATCGTTTTGTATGCCCTAAACGAGTATCATCTAACGAATTGCTAAATATAATGTCCAAGTTAAATAATTTAGAACGTGAATTTGTAATGCATGTGTTGAAATGTTTCAAAACACATAAATTACCATTAAAAATATTCTTAAGCGGTTCCGCTGGAGTTGGAAAATGTACAGTTATTAAATGTATTTACCAACTGATTACTAGTTATCACGATAATTTACCTGGTTCTGAAAAAGAAAAATTGGTTGTGTTACTTTGTGCACCTACTGGTAAAGCTGCCTTTTTAATAAACGGAGTAACGTTACATACCGCTTTTGCTATACCCGTAGTACAGTTTGGTGACCAAATGCCTGAACTATCTGCTCACTTAGCAAACAATATTAGAGAAAAATTGTGTCATTTAAAATTAATAATTATAGGTGAGATTTCAATGGTAGGCAGTACATTTTTAAGTCGTGTAGATACAAGATTGCGACAAATACGAGGAATAAATAAACCTTTTGGTGACCTATCAGTTATTGTAGTTGGAGATTTGAATCAGTTACCACCTGTAATGGATTCGCCCATTTATAAAATATCAAAAAATAATGAAATGTTTAGGCTTTTTGACATAAATTCTTTATGACAAGATTTTGTATTCTTTGAACTGACGCAAATTATGAGACAAAAAGATGAACGACAATTTATTGAAGCATTAAATAATTTAGCTGTAGGCCAAATGACTTCAAATAATATAGACCCATTTAAATCAAGACAGGTTCAAGAATGAGATGTTCCTGAAAGCGCAATACGTTTGTTTGCGGAAAATGTTAATGTGGATAATTATAACCAGATGAAAATAGAAAAGCAAATCGGTACAGAATACATTTCTGAAGCAAAGGACACCATTTTAGGCAAAGTATCAGATACAAATAGAAATCGTGTAATAGAATC
The DNA here is from genome assembly GCA_951394225.1 of Harpalus rufipes. NCBI lineage: Eukaryota > Metazoa > Arthropoda > Insecta > Coleoptera > Carabidae > Harpalus > Harpalus rufipes. Next base: position 9,769,542 of record OX596290.1, on the reverse strand, counting down.
ATTAAAAACAAAAAATATGACTCAGACGAATGGTTTAACCTTTAGAGTAAGATTGAAATTAAATACATGATAACTAGTAACATTGACGTCGAAGACGGGCTTGTGAACGGAGCTTGTGGTTGCTTAAAGCACATAACTTTTAATCCAATTTCTACAGATCCGTATATAATATGGATAAATTTTGCATCCAGCGTAGTTGGTAAAAAAACTAAGCTTCCGTACAAAGAATTTATGAAATCCGAAAATATCGATTCCAATCTAACGCCTGTAGTAAAAACCAGTATTTCATTAAACATTTCGAATAAATTACAGTACCAAATATTACGAAAACAATTTTCAGTAGTACCTGCGGAAGCATTGACAATACATAAACTTACCAAGAAATGTGTAGATTTTAATAAATCAAACAGAATTACACCGTCCATGCTGTATGTAGCGCTATTTAAAATTATTCAAATCGAATGATCCAGTTTTGCTAGAATTACATAGATTACGAACTGAAAAATCTGTTGTGGCCAGCACAATACCTCTCGCCACTGTCTTTTTTTGATTACATAAGTATAGGTCGCGAACAGTCATGTTTCATTGTTGGCCTTGACAAGCAGACGTGGGGGCCCGTTTCAGAATGATAATTATTAATTATGTACATAAATGTCAGAACTTTTCATTAAAAATTTCAAGATTTTCTAAATTCACGTAGTTAATTTGTCATCAGGAGTGTGGAATTTAATTGTCGAGGAAAATAAACCACATGGAATTGGAAAATCATTAAATTTAGAATGAGAAATTATGATATATGACATCTATGTACATAATTACTAGCTATAATTCTGACATGGGCTCCCATATCTGCTTGTCAAGCCAACAAAGTCACATGACTGCTCGCGCCCTAATGTATTTAACACTTCTTGTGTACTTACAGTCTACACCAAAAATTCTACTTATATGTATTCCATATATTTAGATTTTTTAAATTATTCCATATATTTAGATTTTTTAAATTTAAAGTCATTCTATGAAGAAATTTTGTCCAACCTTTCTTTCTCGAGATGATTCCAAATCATTGTCAGAAATAACAGTATATATGAAGGGTATGTGTAATATACCTATAAATATTTAACTATTAATGCATTTAGAAATAATATAATGTATGTACTTACCAGAAAAAGTGTTTAGTAATGTCTCCGGATTTCTGACACTGACATTTATCTGTCAGTTACAAACAATTTCAATTTTCATGGCATTCTTTCGGCTGTCAAATTTATTACAACAGATTATTTTATATATTATACTTCTTTTATCTCTAAATCTATGGAATATAGAATAAAATATTTAAATGTATCAGATAGAGAATTTAATTTTCTTTAATATTACCACGAAAAATTTTCAAAAAATAATATTTAGAAGATTTTTTTTCAAGAATCTTCTACTTCCGGTTGTCCAATTATTACCAAAACCTTTTCAGATCTTCCCATGAATGTCCGATTGGGAAATACATTGTTAAACAAATTTTAAGTCTTATAGTTTTTGAGTAACCGTCCTTCCAACATCCCACACACACACATACACACACACACACATCCACACACACACACAGACATCATCGTAAAAATGTTAAAATCGGATTGTAGGGACTTTAAAACGTGCTTATTCAATAAAATCTGGATATGCGATTTTTAGCATGAATTCAATACCTCTCTTAGCGAGAGGTAAAAAACATTAAAATTATCCTTTGACAATTTAAAAATAATTAATGGAATTACGGTCACATACCAAAATATAAACTCACTATCGACAAAGTTTAAATTAATATTAAGAAATCAGTGGTATTGTAGAAGTGATATTTTAATATTTTCGGAAACACTGTCAAAATCAACTGACAAATTTGAAATTCTTAATTTTATTGAAATATTTCGATCCAACGTACATCATTCTTCAAGAGGTGTTATTTGTTTTGCAAGAAAAGGAATGAATGTGTTATATTTGGATCATACACTTGAAATACAAGAAAATCAAAATAAAACTGAATATCATGTAGAATTATTTGCCATTGAAATAGAATTACATTATTAGTGGTTATAAATCTCCTTCTTGTACAAATAAATTTTTTGAGAATAATTTTCAAAATATATATGAAAAAATATATAGAAATGACAAAGAATTAATAGTTATAGATTTCAATTTTGATATGTAATGTGAAAGAAACTTTTGTATTCTAAGGATAATAAATAAGTTACTCACGAAACTGATGTACAAAACGTTTATTAACATGTAACTACATAAAAGGTTAGGGCACGCGACAACTTGTTAATGTAAAAACCCGAGAATGTCTGAGAGCACGTCTGTACGCGCCGGTGGCGAGTCCTGTGTTCCGTGCTGCCAACTATTCAGCGTTAAATCACCAACAAACCTCCACGGACACATTTAGGGTGCATACACAACAGGGTTGATAAAAATCATGATTTTTTTAAAAAAATCAAAAATCGGCGATTTTTAAAAAAAAATCATGATTTTTTTGATTTTTTTTCTAAAAAAATAATTTTAGGTTAGTTCTTCATTATACACATATTTTCTAACTGTTCCTGTCTTGTTTCGTCAAACTTATTATGAAAAAATATTTTCAAGTTCATTAAATACAGAAAAATTCCGCTCAGATATCAGATATCTATATTAAAAGAATGGTTGAAGATTTTTTACAGTTACTAAAACGAATTTCTATAGCCCTCGACGCAATACAACAGAAAGGTGCATGTTTATCTCAAGCAGGTCAAACGTGGAAAAAATTAATGGCTATTTTTGACAACTTTGAAGAGCAAAGATGTTGCTATTTAAAAAAAATATGACCAAGCTTTAACCCCTTTTCACTTCTTGGTATATATGTATACTAGATCCCACAATAAACAAAGAATAATATTCATTACTGCCTGAAGAAAAGAGAGATGCTTTAGATATTGTTTCTGAACATTTTGCAGACACAGGATTATTACCATTGATAATTAAGTTGAAAGCCAGGTTGGACGCTTTTCACAAACCTATGTTTTCGGATGAAATAACCAAAAATATAACAGTACAATGATAGAGATCCCAAGAATATGTTCCAGTAATTATGCAAGTACTACCTATAGCGATTTCTGTTTTTTGTGCTTGTGCGTCTTCTGCAGATATAGAGTGGATGTTTTCTTCCTATGGACTCGTTCATTCGGATATCAGAAACAGACTAGGCAACGAAAAAGCAGCTAAATTAGTAAGCCTTTTTAAGCATTATAACACTTAGGTATTATGAAAGTGCCATAATATTTTTATTTTCTTTCAGATTAGATTAGGTATTGTTTTTTTTTTTTTTGTATAAAATGAATATTTTTTTTAAAATTTAATCATGATTTTTTTAAAATAAAAATCACTTGATTAAAATCAACGATTAAAATCATGATTTTAATCAACTGATTTAAATCATCTCAACCCTGATACACAACATTTTCTCCCTCTTTTAATGATTGTGTGATATACATATGTGTAAGTGTGTAATTAACTGGGTGAGAATCTTGGTGGTGGGGCTCTGATGCGAGATGATCTACGCGGGTTCTGAGGAGTGTACAGTACGCGTGGCGCTGGCAACCTCAACTGTCTCGGGGCCACTGGTGTTGCTGGTGTCGATGGTGTCGCTGGTGTGGTTGGAATAGTTGGAGCGGCTGGTGTGACTGGTATCACTCGGGGTGCTGTGTTCTCATGATACCGAAGTCGTCTTGGTTGATCCCTGGCATCAATTTGTACAGATTCTGCTTCGGATTCACTTGGCGGTTTTTTACCTGGAAAAGATCTAATCTGGTCGATATGTCGTTTTACCTTTTTATCTCTAAACTGAATAGAGTAATGGAGATCTCCCAGGCGGTCTGTGACGGTGCCTGGAATCCATTTATCCAGGTTAGGATTGCCGGACAGGAAGTAGACATCTTGTCCTACTTCCAGTGTACGGAATGTCGATTGCACTTTAGTCCGTTGTTTTTCGCTGATCCTGGTATAAACATCGTCCGACCTCGTCAGGTTGAGCCGTGTGCGAAGTTCTCGTCCCAAGAACAGTTGAGCTGGAGACTGACCAGTGGTGGAATGTGGAGCTTTGCGAAATTGGCGAAGGAACTCGTTCAGATTGGTTCGCAGGGATCCTTTTGTAATGTTCATCGCATAAAGTGCATCCTTCACAGTTTGGACATATCGTTCCGCTTGGCCATTAGTTGATGGGTGATACGGTGCTGTCAGTTTGTGATACTTCACACCACTGCTCTGAAGAAAAGATTTGAATTCCTCAGGCGACGAACTGTCTGCCGTTGTCTGAAACGACAGTGACAGGACTTCCGTAGGCCGTGAATAGATCATCCATCAGGGCGATTGTTGCGGCTGCAGTTGTTGAAGTCGTGGGCTTAACTTCGAGCCATTTGCTGTAGGCGTCAACAACATGGTGTTGGCTACAGGACCGGCGTAGTCGATGTGTATTCGTTCCCAGGGCGCCTTTGGATACACCCAATGGTGGCCGCGAAACTTAGGTGGTGCATGCGCGTTAGATGCACACGTAGTGCAAGATTTTGCGAGGTTTTCAATGTCCGAGTCAATGCCTGGCCAAAACACAAAGGAACGTGCCATTCCTTTCATTTTTTACAATACCCAGGTGGGCAGTGTGTAGATCTTTGAGGATGGCATTTCGTAAAGCTGGTGGAACCACGACTCTGTGCTCGAACATCAAGCAATTAGCGGCGAGAGTATACATTACTTCCGGGGCCTTGAAGTCATGACGGGCGAGATCTTGACCAGCTTCCAAGAGTTTGACGATCCTGCCGAGATGAAGGTCTTTTCTAGTTTCACGTGCGATGGCTTCCGACCTCACGGGGAGTTGCGCTTGATGAACTGCAAACAAATCGAAATCGTCGAAATCTGGAGCGGATTTGAGTTCCGGATTACATGGATGGTGGATGGAAGCGGTGCTCGAGAGTAGTAGTCGGCATTTGCGTTGGCGTTTGACTTCTTGAAAACAACATCGTAGTCAAAGTGTGCTAAATAGTCAGCATAATTGGCCATGCGACTGATGCACAGCACTGGTAATGACTTTTCTGGGTGAAGGATCTGTGTCAGGGGTTTATGGTCGGTGATCAGCGTAAAGTGGCGCGCGTAGAGATACTTGAAGAACTTCTGTGCTGCCCATACAATTGCAAGTGCTTCTTTGTCAATCTGAGGATACCTCTGTTCAGTAGCTGACATTGTTCGACTGGCGTAAGCGATTGGACGTTCTCGATCGTTGCTGAGTCGGTGTGACAGTACTGCGCCCAGTGTGGTTTTGCTAGCGTCAGTTGCCAATAACAGTGGCAGTGTCGGGTCGTACTGCATGAGTACCTGGGGCGAGGTCAGAGCATCCTTCAGATCCTTGTAGGCCCTTTCGCCCGCTGAAGTCCACACGATAGGATCATTCAGCAGCATATCTCTAAGCGGTCGATCTCTTGTTGACAAATCCGGGATGAATGCGCTATAATACGTAGCCTTTCCCAAGAATAGCTGCAGTTCCTACGGAGTTGTTGGTTTCGGCGCATCTCGAACGGCTCGGATGTGCGTATCCGATTTATGGATGCCTGACGCATCAATCTTGTGGCCAAGGGCTTCCAGGACGGGTTCTGCAAATTTACACTTGGCTCGGTTCAGTTTGAGACCATGTTGGCGAAAACGCTCCAGTGTTGCATTGAGGGCCTCAACGAGTTTCTCAAAATTGGCTGCGAAAACAATGGTGTCGTCGAAAAAACTTACAACATTTTCAAGACCCAGCATGACTGTGTCCATTCGCCGTTGCCAGATGGCGGGAATATTAGCTGCACCATAGACAGCACGAGTTGGGCGGATCAAACCATGAGTTGGAGTGTTGAGAGTGAGTGCGTGGCTGAATTCGTCGTCGACTACCAGGTGGGTATATGCATCAGTGACATCTAGGTGGCAAAAGAGGGTGGCGCCGCGCATCCGGTTGAACAAGTTTTCTACTTTTGGAATAGGGTGTTCATCGATGATAATTCGGGGATTGAGAGTGGGCTTGTAGTTTCCCGTAATTCTCAATTTTCCGTTCTTCTTGACAACTACAAGCGTTGTAGATGCCCATTCCGAGTATTCTACTCTGTTGTAAAAACGGGATGCAATCTTGGCGTCGATTTCTTTGGCTTAAGCATCGCGCAGGGCAAAGGGGACGTCTCGAGCACGAGCAAAGATGGGCGTGGCGCCCGGCTTCAGGTGCATCTTTGCTCGTGGGCCCGATATCTTTCCGGGAAGATCGCTGAAGACATCCTGGAAACGGTTGATGGTGGCATCGAGTTCCATTTTCTGCTCTTGGGATAGAGACGGCTCGGTAGAGAGCTCGTGGATCGATTCTGGTTTGGCGAAGAGACGTTCAAAGTTTATTTCTCGCACAAACTCTGAGATCCACTCTCGACCAAGAAGCGTCTCAAACTCAGCATCAACGACGTAGAGATTAAGTTTCCTGGCTGTGGTGCCGATGGTAGCGGTAACTGACGTTTTACCGATGCAGTTGATGCGGTGGCCGGTGTAACTTGCAAAGAGGCGATCAGTTTTCTGCAGCATAAAGTTTGGTTTAATCATACTTAACTTTGACTTGTTTATGATCGAACAGGAGGCACCAGTGTCGAGTTCCATCTTAACGGAGGTTCCCTCTATTTTGACGTCGATCAAATGCCGTCCTGGGGACTGAAACTTTCCAATGATTTCAATCTTACTGAGATATACTGTTTGGCTGCAGTCGGCTGGTAATTCTTCCTCAGTCTCTTCAGTCACTTGATTTGTTCTCCGTTGTTTCGGTTTGTATCGGCAAACTCTGGCAATGGGACCTTTCTTGCCACATTTTCGACATTCAGCATCGAAAAATCGGCATTGACTGCGAGCATGGTCTCCGCCACATCCCACGCACAATGACTGGTCCTCCGATATCCTCTGATTAGATTGATGAGATCAAGCGCCCAGGTGAACCGTGTGAAGTAATCTGCTATTGTTGTCCCTTCGGCGGTCTGGAACGCTGGCATGGAGAACTGTGGTGGTCGAGGCTGTATCGATGACGCTGATATGTTGTTTTGGGGCGGAGCTGTTGACTGTCGGATAGCACTGGTGATCATCTCGGATAGCGTCTGCAGGAGATCCGGTGACACGTTTTGAGCCATGTCTGAAAGGGGAGGTGTGCTGCTTCACTAACCCGCGTGGCGTTGAACTTCGTTCGCTAGCGCGTGGTTACTTTGATGTTGTGAGCGGTACGGCACGTGGTCGCGTCGAGGTTATGATCGGCACAGCGCGTGATCGCGCTTCACTCTTTTATGCACAGATCGAACGTTATTTATCTATCCCACTTCTGACACCACTTTTGTATTCTGAGGATAATAACGAAATTGATGTACAAAACGTTTATTAACATGTAACTACATAAAAGGTTAGGGCATGCGACAACTTGTTAACGTAAAAACCCGAGAATGTCTGAGAGCACGTCTGTACGCGTCGGTGGCGAGTCCTGTGTTCCGTGCTGCCAACTATTCAGCGTTAAATTACCAACAAACCTCCACGGACACATTTAGGGTGCATACACAACAGAAACATTGATGTAATTAACATTTTTAAGAATTGTAACTTAAAATCTGTGTTGCCAACTAATCTATCTACTACAGATTTAAATACACAAATAGATATTATATTTTCTACAAATGCCTCTGTGGCAATAGGCGTGTATGAAACATATTTCTCATACCATAAACCAATATTTGTAAAATTTAATTTACAGAATAATGATCCTGTGTATGAACAAAATGTACAATCATCATTAATGATAAAAAAACACATTTTTTCCAATTGTAGTATTAATGTTAGTAATCATGAAGTTAGTACATTGAAAGAAAATATTGAACTAAATTCGATTGAACTTATAAATCTAGATGAAACAATTTTACAAATTGCTGATATAATGTTGTCTGAGATACATAAAATAAATGTAGCATTGTCTAAAGAAAATTATTGTAATCGTTTACAAACGATATTTTTACGATATGAAGATTGTGGATATGGTAAAAAGAGGTGTTCTAACAAAAAATAATGCAGTTTTAAAATCCCAACCTATTGATTTTCAACGCAACACAAAAATTTATGATGCTTTAAGAGAAAATTTCTCAGTAGTGAAAACAGAAGGTGATGGATTATGTTTATTCCGTTCGTTATCATTATGTTTATTCGGGACACAAGAATTACACAAATGTATTAGAATGTTATGTTGTTATATTTTTTTCAAAAATTGGTTATACTTTGAACACCCTAATAGAATGAATTTTTTATTCGAATATGCAAGCTTAATAGAATTAATAAATAATACTGCAAACATTAAAACTTGGGGAAATGAAGCGCATACAAAAGCGATAGCAATTGCAGCTTCAAGAGATATTTATATTTATGAAGAAATAGAGAGTGGCGACATGGATAAGAAAAAGACTTTACGGGAATTACTAGACAGATGTGATTCAGGGCTATTGAATAAAAATCATTTCTTACTAACAAAACATACTTTCAACAATGACAATGATTGAGAGTCTTTAAAGCCTATATTCGTTTTATATACTGATGGTGAAACAAACATTGCTCATTATTCTGCAATTTTACCAAAAAGTTTCAATGCTATTCTTTTAAAACCAAAGTATAGAAGAGATGCAAGGCCTACTGAAAATTCACAAACTGCAGTCACAAATGTTATATATTTAGAATAAAATATACAAAGAGATGGTTTAGTCATGTGGTGAGAATGGTGAGTGAACGACTTGTTAAATCTTGGTGAAGTTGAGGGTGATTATGAGTGTGGCCAAGGCGAAAGAAGTGTGTTTACACAGGAATGTGTGGCGAAGGATGATTGTTTCATAACTATTATTGTGATCCGGATGCGGTATTTCGCTACCGAAGATCGGTCATTTTAATATGTTAACAGTGAGGATTTGTATAAGGGTATATATAATATGGCTAAGACTATTACAAAATAAGCCTAAAGGAACAAGAAGCAGGGGTAGACCACGGAACAGGTGGGAAGACCAAGTAATACAGAATATTAAAAAATTAGGTGTGACCAGTTGGACGAGAGACGTGCAGAACAGACCGGAATGGAAGAGAATAGCGAAGGATTCTAAGCTTCGAATAGGAGCGTAATGCAGAGAATGATGATGATAATATGGCTACTGGCGAACCTCCCTTACACAAAAAAGGTAACGCACCGTGTAATAATTCCTCAGTCTTTTTCAAGATAAGGAGGTGGGGAAACTTATTACCTTTGCAAGTATATACATTTCTGCAAAAAAATATTAAAAATTGTATAGGTATATAATTAGGATAAAGTTCCGAAAAAAGCAAACCTCCGATTGGGCTAAATTTCTGTAGATACCTTCTCTTTAGCTGAAGAATAAAAACCCTTAAAGAATTTTTAGCGACTGAGCTCCGTTTACCCCCCACCCTCACTTAAAGTTTGAACAGTTATTGTGCTGTATCTTCAAAAATATTGATGTTAGAAGAAAATGTGTTAGACAAAAATTGAAGCTTTTGACAGGTTCTATAAGAAAAGTTATATGCTATTTTAACGTAAATATAAAACTTTGGCTGTAAAGTAAAAATATCTATTTTTGTCCACGCATAAGTTGCAAGTGCGTTTTGCACGCCACTTAACCTAACCTAACCCCACTCCATGGCAACAAGTCAAACAAAATGTACATGTCGTTTACGTAACTATAATAACAACAAATTGCCTTAAACCTCACTGCCCCCCAAAAACAATGTTCACTCGAAACCATTGTGCATCTCAAAGGACTGTGTACAGGATAGGCTAGGATGTTAGGTTTGAATGATTTGTAGTTTAAAATCTCTATAGCCGCTGCCGCTGTGCGCTCAAATAAGGTCTACATGTAACATTTGTATAAAAATAACAAAGTATATACGTATAACCCGTCGAAAATCAGCACACAGTATTTCAAGAAAAGTCTATTTGTTCTTTTTTGTACAAAAAATCATTATATTTCTGATAAGATTTTAACATCGCCTCTTGTTACAAAAATTTAGGGACGTTGTATAATATTTTATTCATTAGCTTTTTTATTGGTTTTTGTATTTAAGTTTAAATTTACGTCAAATACGTGCAATTTTTTAAAGTTATTATACTTCATAATTAAAATTTTATTTTTTATTCATTATTTTGTTTTATTCATAGCAAACTCAATCACAAAAACCAAATATATATATATATATATATATATATATATATATATATATATATATAATTTTAAAATAAAATATCTCGCTTATAGAAAGAGCAACTTTAATATTTTTTTATATATTGGAGGTATGAAATCTATTAGACCTCCCGTTTTAGAGATACGAGTATTCACGATAACTCAAAATCTGTTACCCGTAAAATGATGAAATTTAGTATTTACGACTTGTATAAAGTTTAGTTGTGCACCTCTCTTTATGGTCGCTATATATCTTACCGTTTTGAAGTTAAAATTAATATTTTGTAATTTAGTTATTAAAACAATATGTATAGTTTAATAATCGTACAAGGAAGTCGTGTGGTGTCCACATCAGATTTTTAATATTTATTTATCGTTTACTAAACGTATTCTTTTAGTTAATAATAATTGTCTGTTATTTGTTACACTTCACCCATATAAATAAAAACGTTACAATAGTTTCACTTAGTTCCGTTCGGCGTCAGCTTTATCAGCACACAAATTTCGTTGGAAAAGAGAAAAGTACGCAATTCTGTTCTGATTTTATAAATAATACATATATTACCTAGAAGTAGAAGGTTCAGGTTTACTATCTGTAGTTTTAAAAATTAATATTAAGCTCATATAAAATATCTACATTAAATTGAAATATGTTATATTTATGACATAATTATCTAATTAATAACAAAATTTCAATAAAACTTAAAACTACAGATAGAAGAAGCAAAGACTTAACTTACATGTTCTATAAAAAAAAATTAAATTGAGTACATAGAAAACATATAATTAGTCTAGTACGAAACCTTGTCTTATCGACCAATGGGGATTCCTCTTAAGTAGAAATAACGGTTTCCATAATAACGATTTCGTTATGATAACGATTCGATTTTACAGAATAGGTCTCTTTAGTATCTAGTTACTTGTTTACACTAGTAATGACGTGTTCACCAGCACTATACTCTGCTTTTTCACTAATATACACATTACACTAGCTCGAAAGGTTTCGTCCTCTTGAGTCGTCTGGTCAGATTCGTCTTATGAAGGAGCTGGATGGCCTCGACATTGACGAGATGTAGGTGTCGTTGTTCATGACTCTTTGCAAATTTGTTAATGGTCTGGTTAACAGTGTCCATGTACAAGTCTCTGTGTAGCTCACTGTTTCTAGAATACCAAGGAGCAGTAACAATACTCCTAATTACTTTATTTTGGAAATGCTGGATTACTTCTAAATTGTTCTTTTTGGCATAATCCCAAAACTGGTCGCATAATCTAGAAAAAGTACGCCGCACTATATAAAGCTGTCAGGGAAGCCAGCCGACATTCTGGTATAAACACGAGTCGTGCTATATTTAAAAAATAATAATTCGAGGATATTCATATTCATTTATCTCCCTAACTTCTTCAATATTTTCTAAAACTTCGTCAGTGTCACTCATTTTGACAAATACAAACTACCCCTACACCTTTTTTAAATTTGTATGTTTAAATTGCTGTTTAGTTACGATGACTAAGATGAAAAAGTATCCATGAATGAGTAAAATGCGTTTAAACAGGGTTAATGAGGTTAAACTCTGTCTAAATTTAAACAGTGTTTAAATATTTAAACATTGTCTAAAAAAAGTAGTCTCTGAATACAGAAATGAACGAAATATCAAAATTAAACAGTGTTTAGCTTAAACACTGTTTAAATTTTTGTTTATGAATAGACGTGTTAATGTTTATCTTGTAATACCTCATGAAAAGTAACTATTTATGAGATATTTTATTCAACTTTTACTCACTTATAATTCTAAGCATGTAGTTTCATACAGTTTTTATTGAAAATAGCAAAATATTTTTAATAAACGAGTAAATAATTATTATTTTTGGTAAAACTCATGTAATCAAAAAAGTACTCTGGTACTAAGTCTCGTCCTTTTAGGAAATTTATAGTACAGAATGGAACAAATTCGAGACAATTTTAATAGGAATCTACGAATTCAAAAGAATATTATGTAAATATGGTGCATGCATATTCATTATCTGCTACTGATAATATTTTCAAAACTAATACGTTTACACACCAAGCTTAGTTAGTCGCAAAAATAAAATAAGGTCACCTGCTAGCGGCTTTATGAGTTATGTAAGTATTGTTTATTTACTTCCCTCTTTAATCTTTTAATTTTAGCTTTATATTGAATTACATGATCGTATATATTAAATGATTGTTTATTTACGTATCAGTCAGCTGTGCTAGAGCTGCTGAAGCGACATCAGGGTATAGAGGATGTGATTGCCCTCCACTGCGGTGTTGGGGAAGAGCTATTCTGCGGTTTAGCTGTACCCTCGCTTGCGGGCTCAGGAAGAGTCTACAGTGCGGCTGGGACTGGTTGTCCTCCACTGCGGTGTTGACGAAGAGCTATTCTGCGGTTTACCTGTTCCCTCGCTTGCGGGCTGAGGAAGAATCTACAGTGCGGCTGGGACTGGTTGCTCTCACGCTGCGGTGCTGAGGAAGGGCTATTCTGTGGTTTAGCTGTACCCTCGATTGCGGGCTGAGGAAGAGTCTACAGTGCGGCTAGGACTGGTTGCTCTCTACTGCGGTGTTGAGAAAGAGCTGTTCTGCGGGTCAGCTATACCCTCGCTTGCGGGCTGAGAAAGAGTCTACAGTGTGGCTGGGACAGGTTACTCTCACGCTGCGGTGCTGAGGAAGGGCTATTCTGTGGTTTAGCTGTACCCTCGATTGCGGGCTGAGGAAGAGTCTACAGTGCGGCTAGGACTGGTTGCTTTCCACTGCGGTGTTGAGACAGAGCTGTTCTGCGTTTCAGCTATACCCTCGCTTGCGGGCTGAGGAAGAGTCTACAGTGCGGCTAGGACTGGTTGCTCTCTACTGCGGTGTTGAGAAAGAGCTGTTCTGCGGGTCAGCTATACCCTCGCTTGCGGGCTGAGAAAGAGTCTACAGTGTGGCTGGGACAGGTTACTCTCACGCTGCGGTGCTGAGGAAGGGCTATTCTGTGGTTTAGCTGTACCCTCGATTGCGGGCTGAGGAAGAGTCTACAGTGCGGCTAGGACTGGTTGCTTTCCACTGCGGTGTTGAGACAGAGCTGTTCTGCGTTTCAGCTATACCCTCGCTTGCGGGCTGAGGAAGAGTCTACAGTGCGGCTAGGACTGGTTGCTCTCTACTGCGGTGTTGAGAAAGAGCTGTTCTGCGGGTCAGCTATACCCTCGCTTGCGAGCTGAGAAAGAGTCTTCAGTGCGGCTAGGACTGGTTGCTCGCACGCTGCGGTGTTGAGAAAGAGCTGTTCTGCGGTTCAGCTATACCTCGCTTACGGGCTCAGGAAGAGACTACAGTGTGGTTGGGACAGGTTGCTCTCCACTGCGGTGCTGAGGAAGGGCTATTCTGCGGTTTAGCTGTACCCTCGCTTGTGGACTGAGGAAAAGTCTACAGTGCGGCTGGGACTGGTTGCTCTCCACTGCGGTGCTGAGGAAGGGCTATTCTGCGGTTTGGCTGTACCGTCGCTTGCGGGCTCAGGAAGTGTCTACAGAGTGGTTGGGACAGGTTACTCTCACGCTGCGGTGTTAAAGAAGGGCTATTCTGCGGTTTAACTGTACGCTCGCTTGCGGGCTGAGGAAGAGTCTACAGTGCGGCTAGGACTGGTTGCTCTCCACTGCGGTGTTGAGAAAGAGCTGTTATGCGGGTCAGCTATACCCTCGTTTGCGGGCTCAGGAAGTCTACAGTGTGGTTAGGACAGATTACTCTCACGCTACGGTGTTAAAGAAGGGCTATTCTGCGGTTTAGCTGTACCCTCGCTTGCGGGCTGAGGAAGAGTCTACAGTGCGGCTAGGACTGGTTGCTCTCCACTGCGGTGTTGAGAATGAACTGTTCTGCGGGTCAGCTATATGCTCGTTTGCGGGCTCAGGAAGAGTCTACAGTGTGGTTGGGACAGGTTACTCTCACGCTGCGGTGTTGAGGCAGGGCTATTCTGCGGTTTAGCTCTCCTCTCACTTGCGGGCTGAGGACGAGTCTACAGTGTGGCTAGGACTGGTTGCTCTCCACTGCGGTGTTGAGGAAGGGCTATTCTGCGGTTTGGCTGTACCCTCGCTTGCGGACTGAGAAAGAGTCTACAGTGCGGTTGGGACAGGTTACTCTCACGCTGCGGTGTTGAAGAAGGGCTATTCTGCGGTTTAGCTGTCCTCTCACTTGCGGGCTGAGGAAGAGTCTACAGTGTGGCTGGGACACGTTACTCTCACGTTGCGGTGTTGAGGAAGGGCTGAGGAAGAGTCTATAGTGCGGCTGGAACTGGTTACTTTCCACTGCGGTGTTGAGAAAGAACTGTTCTGCGGTTCAGGTATACCCTCGCTTGCGGGCTCAGGAAGAGTCTACAGAGTGGTTGGGACAGGTTACTCTCACGCTGCGGTGTTAAAGAAGGGCTATTCTGCGGTTTAGCTGTACGCTCGCTTGCGGACTGAGGAAGAGTCTACAGTGCGGTTAGGACTGGTTGCTCTCCACTGCGGTGTTGAGACAGAGCTGTTCTGCGGTTCAGCTATACCCTCGCTTGCGGGCTGAGGAAGAGTCTACAGTGCGGCTAGGACTGGTTGCTCTCCACTGCGGTGTTGAGAAAGAGCTGTTCTGCGGGTCAGCTGTACCCTCGCTTGCGGGCTGAGGAAGTCTACAGTGCCGCTAGGACTGGTTGCTCGCAAGCTGCGGTGTTGAGAAAGAGTTGTTCTGCGGTTTAGCTATACCCTCGCTTGCGGGCTCAGGAAGAATCTACAGTGTGGTTGGGACAGGTTACTCTCACGCTGCGGTGTTGAGGAAGGGCTATTCTGCGGTTTAGCTGTACCCTCGCTTGTGGACTGAGGAAGAGTCTACAGTGCGGCTGGGACTGGTTGCTCTCATGCTGCGGTGTTGAGGAAGGGCTTTTCTGCGGTTTGGCTGTACCCTCGCTTGCGGGTTGAGGAAGAGTCTACAGTGCGGCTGGGACTGGTACCTAATACTATCCTAATCCCTAAACTAGGCCGAGACCTTGCGTATCTACGTGGATCCTAAGCACTCACTGAGAGAGCATACTCATCTATTTTTTATCTGTTCCAGGTTATTGGCGCTCGCAGGATAGAGTCTGGACCATCCATGGATTATGGATTATTATATTTGTTTGGATCTGTTTCCATTACGTATTTTTGAGATCTTTCATCAATTAATTATATTGGTTTTTAATGCACCATATTATATATATATATATATATATATATATATATATATATATATATATATATATATATATATATATATATATATATATATATATTGAAAATGTAAGTAAAGTTATTACAAGAGTGGTAACTGGAACTTCCGAACGCTACGTAAAATGCAGGATCAGTGACAGATAGACTGGTTGTTGTGACGTCAAACTAGGCTATACCCTCGCTTGCGGGCTGAGGAAGAGTCTACAGTGTGGCTGGGACAGGTTACTCTCACGTTGCGGTGTTGAGGAAGGGCTATTCTGCGGTTTAGCAGTACCCTCGCTTGCGGGCTGAGGAAAAGTCTATAGTGCGGCTGGAACTGGTTACTTTCCACTGCGGTGTTGAGAAAGAGCTGTTCTGCGGTTCAGGTATACCCTCGCTTGCGGGCTGAGGAATAGTCTACAGTGCGGCTGGAACAGGTTGCCCTCCACTGCGGTGTTGCGGAAGAGCTATTATGCGGTTTAGCTGTACCCTCGCTTGTGGACTGAGGAAGAGTCTATAGTGCGGCTGGGACTGGTTGCTCTCCACTGCGGTGTTGAGGAAGAACTATTCTGCGGTTTGGCTGTACCCTCGCTTACAGATTGAGGAAGAGTCTACCATGCGGCTGGGAGTGGTACCTAATACTATCCTAATCCCAAAGCTAGGCCGAGACCTTGCGTATCTCACTCGCACTCACTGAGAGAGTATACTCATCTATTTTTTATCTGTTCCAGGTTATTGGCACTCGCAGGATAGAGTCTGGACCATCCAGGGATTATGGATTATTATATTTGTTTGGATCTGTTTTCCATTACGTATTTTTGAGA
Organism: Harpalus rufipes; assembly: GCA_951394225.1. Classification (NCBI taxonomy): domain Eukaryota; kingdom Metazoa; phylum Arthropoda; class Insecta; order Coleoptera; family Carabidae; genus Harpalus; species Harpalus rufipes. The sequence goes on along the minus strand of OX596290.1, from coordinate 9,753,248 downwards.
TCTTTCATCAATTAATTATATTGGTTTTTAATGCACCATATTTATATATATATATATATATATATATATATATATATATATATATATATACCGTGTGTCCCAGCGTTTGGTTGGCATAGGCGTTTAACTTGGAAAAACAATTTTTTCTAAATAAAAAGTGTCTGGCTAACAACTAAGCTACCATATTGCATAGGATAATACTACGCCCATTTCTACATCTTATTTAATACAGATTACCTCATTATAATAGCATAATTTAACAAAATTAGCAAAAATAATTCCATATTTTCTGTATGTTGTTTTTATTACCTACTACAAACATAAATAGCTGCATGTTGTCATGGTACTGTGGTAACATTTCGAAGTACGGATCCAAAGATTCTAAGTTCAAACCTCCACTAGGTTTAATTATTTTTTTTATTTTTTTTTTCTTCTTTCCAAATACAATTTTTTTTCTTGTTCTGATGATTTATTTAGTTTATTTTTGCTTTCGATATTGGTTTAATCGCTAATAAATTTGATTTATTGGTTTTTTATTTCTTATTAATTTGTGTTATTACATTTAATTGTCTAATACATGATATCTAAACAATAATAATTTTATATTAATATGAAAAAACGAAGAAAAAAAAAATAAAAAAAAAAAATTAATCCTAGTGGAGGTTTGAACTTAGAATCTTTGGATGCGTACTTCGAAACGTTACCACTGGACCATGACAATATGCATCTATTTATGTTTGTAGTAGGAAATAAAAACAACATACAAAAAATGTGAAACTATTTTTGCTAATATTGCTAAATTACGCTATTATAATGAAGTAATCTGTATTAAATAAGATGTAGAAATGGGCGCAGTATTATCCTATGCAATATGGTAGCTTAGTTGTTAGCCAGACACTTTTTATTTAGAAAAAATTGTTTTTCCATGTTAAACGCCTATGCCAACCAAACGCTGGGACACACGGTATATATATATATTTTGAAAATGTAAGTAAAGTTATTACAAGAGTGGTAACTGGAACTTCCGAACGCTACGTAAAATGCAGGATCAGTGACAGATAGACTGGTTGTTGTGACGTCAAACTAGGCTATAAAATGGCGGGAAAAGTAAATTAGAATCGCCAATATCTACCAAATTTAATTCTTCGTCTTCCTTACCTTAACTTATTTGTTTTTGAACATGATAATTTTAAAAGAGAACTGGGGCCATTTTCTTCTATGTCGGCAATGCTCATTTTTTGAAGATCATCCCTTCGGCATGCCTCAGCTATTTAAAATATTGCAGCTACCTACAAAACGCAAAGAAATTAAGTAAATCAAATATGGTATTTAAATCGATTTAAGTTTCTATTTTTTTCATCAAATATTGTGTATCTAACGCCCTTTAAAAAAATTATAAAGCTGCATTCTATTCAAAAAAATTAATTTCTTAAATCAAAATCCTGCAAAATTACGCTTCATAAATGCCATTAATTTTACATACAGGTGTTTCACAACTTCGGGTACAGCATAGGCATAGTACTGACCAAGATGAATAAAAAAAGCTTAATTAACATGGGTCCGATCTTCCATAGTTTTCAGGATATACGGTAGTAAATAATTAGTTTTTAAGGGGTTTACCTCTGCTATCTGGACAACTATAAAGAGTTACGACTTGGATTAAATGAGACTTTTTGTGTAGTTCATCTTAGATGTGCTTTTGTGTAAAAAAAAACATATAGTTGTACTGTTAGTGTTTTCCAAACTGTGGTCTGCGGACCCTAGGTGTACGCCATATAGGCTATTAAAATATACATGGTGTTTTATACCACTCGTCCCAAGTTTTTTTTCTGAACTATAACGTCCTAGAGGGTCAGGAAAAAAATTAGCATAACATAATCCTATTTAACGATAGTAGTCTTGACTTCCGGAGTTTACCGGAAGTAGGCCTAACTACATTCAAGTTCAAAATTTCAAATGGGAACCTAGGTCATATGTAGTATTGTTGAATGTGTATTCTGAAAACAAACAACTTTTTTTGGAAATATTTTTCTATATTAGGTATTATTTACGAAATGTAATAATTTAATTACAAATTTTATAATAAATATTTTATTATTTATTTGAAGAACACTGTTTTGTAAACAGATTATGTATCTACGTGAGAGACTTTATTCATCACAAATAACAATAAGTAACAATAACAATGAACAAAAAAAGAATTAAAAAAAAAAACAAAAATAAGTAACAAATAATTGTTAATAAGAAATAGAAACTTATATCACTCGACCCATTTCCCTTATCCTTTAGTTACTTACCCTATCTTTCCGTGTCTTTCCCATCATGTATCTCAACATCCTTATCTCAACCACATTCATTTTCGTTTCATTGACACTGGCATCCATCTTTCAATTTGAATATACAGGGTGAGTCACCGAAATCGCCGTCTTCGATATCTCCCTTGTCGTTAGAAATACAGCATAAGTTTATTAACAGAATTTATTCGACTACTCAAGGAGCATAACGTAAAATTATTTTCACATATACAGGGTGTTGCATTACGGCTCGGCGAGAATTGTTTGCCTTTTTTAAATGGAACACCCTATATATTTTTATATATTTTATAAAATTAAATCTTGTATGCCATCGATATTGTTTTGGAATAAGAAACAATTGCAGTAATGACTGTAGTTTCATTAGCCAGGTTAATACTAATAACAGTGGGATTAAGTAAATTAATTTATTAATATGAGTCTCTTACTAATATGGTGTATGCACTTGGAAAAGCGGAAAGAAACCCTCTTTTGTCGTACTGAACATGACCAGTTCTTTCAAACCTTTCTCTTAGTTTTTCAAAAGGCGGATTTGGAAGTCGTCTTCCCGGAAACGGTTGTGCATAATTTCTTGATGCCAAAAGAGGGTTTGTTGCCGCTTCTTCAAGTGCGTACACCATATTCGTAAGTTCTTCTTGCGCACTCTCCACGCCAGCATTGAGTGCCCGTGAGGTGACGCCTGGCCTGACCAGCATACACCATATTCGTAAGTTCTTCTTGCGAGAGACTCATATTAATAAATTAATTTACTTAATCCCTCTGTTATTAATAATAACCTGGCTAATGAAAATACTATCATTACTACAATTGTTTCTTATTCAAAAAACAATATCAATGATATACTAGATTTAACCCTTAAATTCCGGATGCATAAAATCAACGTTGTTTCCGAATGGGGGTCCAGAATGGACCCCACATGATTAATGGCTAATTAATAATATATATGTTAATATATTGTCGAAGTAATAGAAACTACAATGAAAAAATAATATAATAGAGCTTTAAATATTGTAATAATAAAGAAAATATTCGCATAAAAAATATTACTATCAAAAACTAAAAAAAAAAAAAAAAACATAAAAGCAGGACAGCCAACTTTACATATTACACAAATGCAACAAAGAAAACTATGGTGGGGTCCACGATGTCCCCCCATCCGGAATTTAAGTGTTAATTTTTAGTTAAATATATAAATTTAGAGAAAAATGGTGAAAATCTCCGAAATTATTGGTTTTAGGCATAGGATACCCCTAATAACATATGAAGATAATACAAAAATACACACAACTGAATGATAAAATATCGGGTGTTCCATTTGAAAATGACGAATTATGGTCATTTGAAATTGATCACACTTGATTCGCTTCATTGAACAGGCTGTATAATTACATTTAAAAAAAATATATGTCAGAACATAGAGTATAATAACAGTTATGCTGAAAAGAAAATTCTTAACTCTTACTATTAAAATAACTTCAGTAAGCTTTTATAAAGCAATGCGTGTATTCGGTCTTTTTTAGAGAAAAAACGGAACAACTTGGCAACGCCGTGGAAAACTAAAACAAAATTCATATGTTCGTATAGGTGAATAAAATACAATTCAAAATATATAAAAATATATAGGGTGTTCCATTTAAAAAAGGCAAACAATTCTCGCCGAGCCTTAATGCAACAATCTGTATATGTGAAAATAATTTTACGTTATGCTCCTTGAGTAGTCGAATAAATTCTGTTAATAAACTTATGCTGTATTTCTAACGACAAGGGAGATATCGAAGACGGCGATTTCGGAGACACCCTGTATATATATATATATATATATATATATATATATATATATATATATATATATATAATTTAAAATTGAATTCGACGGTTATGATCGTTACTGTATATGCGCTTTCATACAAATCCAAGTCAAGAGGGGGTCCGTTGTCAACTCTGGGGAAAAGAGGATCGCAAACCAATAAAGTTTGGTAACACTTTACTAAGAAAAAGGTTGTGAGGACCTTGACCAATATTTAATTATCAAATAACTTCTAAACTATTAGAAATTATTGAGAAAAATGATTGTTATAAAATGTATGTTTAGTCTATATACTGGTGTGATACACGGAATATTGCCAACAATGTATATATTTCATTAAGAACGCATTCGTTAATTAGTTTGTTTACTTAATATGAATAAGTCGTAAAATTTGTGTTCCTTTCTAAATTTTTATATGCTATTAGGTAGTTCAATTAGTAAAAAAACCCTTTCGGCAACATTTTTAGAAACCGCGTCACGTTGTGTGAAATAAACAAACTCATTACCGAAAGCTGTTTATAAACTGCTAACCAGTGGCGGCTTGTCAGGGTAGGCAGGTGAGGCAGTGCCTCACCGGAAAAGAAATAAAGCTGTAAATAATGTAAATTAGTATGCAAATTAAAATTTAACTTATTCCGCTAATGCTTGTCTTTAGAAATATCAAAAGAATTTAAGCCACCACCATAACTAACATGTAATGCAGTTCACCTAATTTACACCCAATAAAGTGCTTCTAGAAATGATAGTATACTGCCTAATGTTTTTGATCCAGTTAGTAATTCTGATAAGAAATACGTGTGCTAGAGAAAGAGCTGGTTTTGCGGCGTGCCTAAATGAGAAATGCAATGAGTGCGTAAAGGATAAAAGATAGCCACTTTAATTTCCACGCGATCCTACAGAGGCCGCCATACGTTCAAGACATCTATCATCTATTTCATTTTGCATTAATTTTATATTCTATAATATTCTTGCAAATAAGATTGAAGATTGAATAATAATTAATACTATTATTTACTGCATTGTGAATTCAAATTCAACAATAAACAAAAACTTGCATTGCAGTAAGTATTTAATTCTTTTTTTTGTCTTGTTTTTATGTTTTACGGACATAGTGTTTTTGTATTTTAAATTTTAGTTAAAACAAATAAAATGGCTTCAACTTTGACTGGAACTTCTGATAGTGATAATATAAGTCATTCCGATGACATTATTAACTTCTTAATTCACAAAAATCCATTTAGTAAATTATCGTACGAAGATAAACTATATGAAGTAAAATATTTCTACCGCTATTGATAGTGCTAAAAAAATTGAAATTCAAAATTTAAATTTGAAAGTGGAAGAAAATAGGGAAATTCTGAAAAGATTAATTGATATTTCAATTTTTTTATGTACACAAGAATTACCATTTAGAGGTCATAATGAAACCGAAGAATATTGTTATAAAGGTCATTTTAAAGAATTAGTTTTACTAATGAGTAAACGAGATGATAAATTAAAAATATTTTTGAAGAAAGATCAATAATAAATCGGTATTTTGTGGTACCTTCAAACTATTCAAAATGATTTAATAGATTGCATTCATTTTGTTATAAATAAAAAAATAGACTACGAAATTATTAAATCACAATTATCAGTAATTTTACGTTATGCAAATATAAATTCCGGTAATGTGAATGTGGTAGAAAGACTTATAGGATTTTTTGACGTAAGCGCCGGACGCTCTTTCCTAAAATGTTCTGTGATCAGGCAATTTATTTTTGTAGGTACATGAAAGAGGAAAAATACGCATTTGCACATCCCTTGAAAAATGTAACTATCAATTATAAGGCATTTGACCTTGAATGAAAAAAAAAATTTCGTCTGCGGCGCATTCCTTTTTCTGGATACCTTGCCTCACCAAAATTTTAGTGTACGTGCCGCCACTGCTGCTAACATAGCACGAGTAAGGGCGTCGTTGTGAAGATTAGCCTGTACTAGTGGTGCAAGAACCTACGCTTAAAAGCAGCTATTGTAAGTTTATTTTTATATTTAATAGTATTTGTATTTAGCCAACTATTTAATGTGTTATACGTCGCTTTAAAATATCCTGTTTTTAAATATAGGTACCTACGTACTACAATTGCTTGGTTTTATAACCAAACCTTACCCTTATTCAGAAAATCCTGCCTGTAACTCGCGCAGTTACGGGAAGGTTGGTGGCAGCAAAACGACTGACTCGTTATTTGTCTTGTGACACTATCTTTGGCTGTTTTTGCTCGATTCTAATACAAAATGGTCAGTTTTTCGGAAACAGTTGAAAATGAGACCTATGTTGATTAAGCTTTTTTTATTTATTGTGGTCAGTACTATATGCTCTTAATTTTTTTACCCAGAGTTGTGAAACACCTATATAAATTTTATTAATTTTTCGCTACTCACGTATCGTTTCATTGCAAAATATTGGTCGCCTTCTTCTACATATACCTTATAATCGAGCTTATAACCTTCTTAACTGTTTGTAATAATCATACTCTTCCTGAAATAAGAAATGTTTTGATTGTTAAATATTTGTAAATACTAACATTAATTCAAATTCGTAATGATTAGAAGTTTAATGACCTACCAACAAAATGATAATTAAATTCATATCATAGGTTCTCTTATTTTCATATATTATATAGATTGTTGAAGAGAAATATGACTAGATTTTCGGAGTCGAGAAATGCAGTGTAGTTCCCCTTTGTATTCTATGCATTAATAATAAAAATACTTAGTTGATATTTACAAATTATTATGCACATTCAAATTAAATATTGAAATGAATTCATATTTATAATTTGTGGCTGTAAATAATATACAAAACCAATATTATTATTAATTTTAACTTTTTGTAACTTCCATATTTTACTTACGACATCTATTAGTGTTTCCAATAACTATCAACCTCTTTCAGATTCAATGAATTATTTTTATTTATGATTTGTACCACAGTGTACTTTTTAAAAAAATGAGCACGAAAAGTCTAGGACCCCTATTCTGTAACTTTTAGCAACACCGATATCGTGTTGATACGGCCATTTTGGAAAGAGCGCGCACGATAATGTCAGACAGAGTACAAACTATATGACGTCACTCTCGGTGAAGAATCTTGAAAAAAAGTAGGAGGGATAACACCACCTATGTAGGTAGTGTTATGGGCATAGCAATACTGATTTGACAGTTTGTTGGCGGTATTCGTGAGTGAAAGTTTGTCAATAAGTTTCAAATTGTGTTTATATCATCTTTTATTTTTCTGAGGTAAGTTGAAAATATAATTATTACCTTCCGTCACCTTTAGGTAAGGAAGGTATTGTATTTGGTCAAAAAATTCAATGATGAGTTTTTACTGAATAAGCACGTTTTAGGGTCCATATAATACGATTTTACCATTTTTACGATGATGTCTGTATGTATGTGTGTCTGTGTGTGTGTGACAAAAGTTCCGGATTCCATAACTTCAATACCACGATTCCAAAAATTATAATTTTTTCGTATTCCTCAAGTTTACATCCAGAAGAACAACTGATTAGATTTTGGTTATAATTGGTCAACCGGAAGTAGTCTCATTTGAAGATTTAACAGTTAAATTAGATTTATTGACATTTAACGTTATTATAACTTAAATAATATATTATTCTCTATACGATTTGATTACAATTTATACTTCATATTCAATAGATGCAGAGTTAAAGAATTTTAAAGAAATTAAATTTTATAATTCAGCCAGCTATGCCAAACTTGGGAACTAGTAATATATTCATATAATTCAAATTGACAGATGTCAGTATCAATAAAAAGTAAATTAATGTGGCAGATATGAGGATGTTGAAGTACATATTGGGGAATACACGGAAATATACGGTAAGAAAATAACTCTAGTGTTACAAGTTTTTAGAAATATACAAGAAAGACATTGGTTTGAACATGTCATGAGGAGAAATGAAGAATTATATTGGAACAAGAATTAATAGTTTAGAAATAGGACGTTAAAGAAACAGAGGAAGACCAAAGATAAGATGGAAGGACTGTATTGCGGAAGATTTGAGAGAAAAGGAACTGAATGAAAACGACATGCAAAAATAGCGACCCCTAACGAATGGGAAAAGCTAAAGAAAAAGAAGATGCCAGTGTCAAGTGCAATTTGAATAGTTTGTTTATGAAATAATTTTACTGGAAATTTAGAATCTTTTGTAAGAAAAATTATGGAATTTATACATTATACACGAGAATGACGGAAGGTATTGTGCTGGCCACAACAGATTTTTTTTTTATTATTATTGCAAAGTGAATTTTATATATACTATTCAAAAGTGAATAAAGATATTAAAAATATTTTTTTGTGTAAATATTGATACAATAACATAAGCAATGGTTCGCTAACAAAAAAAAAACTTTTTTCCGATATAATATATTGTAATCTTTCTTTAGATGGTATTATTATATGCTTATCTCCAAGTTGTAGAAGTTAGAAGAGGAAGAACTGGATGTAGAGTTGGAAGAAACTGCTCTACTGAGACGAAATCTAAGAGATGCTCAAGATCATTTCAGTGTGTCAGACAGAATTTGTGGCGAATTTTAGATTAAATAAAGAAGCTTGCCGATATATAATCGAAGTTTTGTCTTCACGTATGGAAATCGGCCAAAGGAACACAAGAATTCCGCCACATCTCAGAGTAAGAAAATATATATTTGTTTACTTATTTAAAATAGTCACCTAAAATTATTTTACGTTTCTAGGTTTTAACAGCATTAAATTTTTTCGCTGTTGCCAGCGAAATGTAAGAAACAATTTGCTGACACGTTATGAGCCAGCCGGTTGTAAGAAGGTCTTGAAGGAGTTTCAACATTGATAGTTCTTCAACTCGGGAAGATATAGATTCATTGATCGATTCTGTTCACATCTGTAAGTCTTACATATCTGTAAATCTGTAAAACCTGTCAATAATGCATTTATTTTTGTTGATTAATATAAAATTGTACATTAGAGTGACAGTTTTCGTTGCGATTTTGTTCATTATTTACAGATTTACAGCTCTGTAAGATTTACAGATGTGAACAGAATCGACCCATAAGTTTCCGAAAACCGGCGAAGAGAATAATGATGCGAAGGAGAGGTATACAGTATTTATTATCACAAGTGTCGCTGTATTGTACAGAATTATTGCCCCTTTACAAAAAATAAAAGAGTTTTTATATCTAATGTTTTGTTTTTATATAACATTTATTTATGTCTTTACATCCACAGAGGATATGTCCACTACGGGTAATCGAGTAATGTAAATAAAATAATTATTCACTACAAGATTTCAATCTGAAATATGTATATTTATTGACCAATTTATGCGGTTGTTACACGTTTTGAGGAAATGTCAGATTTTAAATGCATGGCCAACCCACTGTAATTTCCCCAACAACATAGCCACAATAAAGTTCCTAGACGAAAATCACGACCTGTTCCGAAAATATCCGGAATCAAACATCACTCAAACGATGACGTATAGCAACACTACCTGTTGCTAAAGTTACAGAATAGGTCTCCAGGTGCGCCCACTAAATGAACAAGTTTTGCACGTTATGACGCAATACGCAGCTAGGCGTGTAAGGCATTTACAGTGCGATTCATATACAATACTTATAGTATTTGCAAGTGTAACAGATGGCACTGCCTAAAAGGAAACATTTGTTACAAAGTTGGCGAGACACTCAAATTATTAATATTAGTTTGGTTACAGAGTAATTAATTTATTCAGTAATGAAATAAATAATGTTACACCTGCACAAAATTAAGTTCATGTGTCTCATTTCTGAGCTTAAAGTTTTATAGAACTATATCTATAAAGTACATATTTTAAACTTTATTTCTTTGATTAAATTTAATAAAATAGAAATAATTACCTCGGATGTAGGACGATCTTTCACTAAAATGAACAATTTTTATACTTTTATTGCTTGTGAATTATGGCTAATTAATTCATTGATTGTAGTAATGCATTTAGTATTTCTGGGTATCCATCAAATATTGTAATATCCAATGGTGGCCAGTCTTTCTTGTCTCGAATATGCGCATTTGCTCTTTCCTTCAGCAGCAATTTCGCCATATCTACATTCCCTATCCAGATTGCCATGAGCAGTGGTGTTCTGCCTTCTCTGTCTACAACATTCACATCTGCTCCTTTCTCCAACAGCATTAACGGTATTTCTATATCCCGTCCCCAAGATGCCATGTGCAGTGGTGTTTCGCCTCTGTTGTCTCGAACATTCACATCTGCTCCTTTCTCTAGCAGCATTCGCACTGTGTCTATTTTCCCTCTCCAGGATGCCCAGTGCAGTGGTGTTCTGCCTCCGCTGTCTAGAATATTCACATTTGTTCCTTTTTCCAGCAGCATTCGTACTGTGTATATATCCCCATTCACGGATGCCCAGTGCAGTGGTATATTGCTTTCGATGTCTATAACATTCACAACTGCTCCTTTCTCCAGCAGCATTCGTACTGTGTCTATATCCCCATTCACGGATGCCCAGAGCAGTGGTATATTGCTTTCGCTGTCTATAACATTCACATCTGCTCCTTTTTCCAGCAGCATTCGCACTATGTCTATTTTCCTTTTCCAGGATGCCCAGTGCAGTGGTGTTTTGCCTCCGCTGTCTAGAACATTCACATCTGCTCCTTTTTCCAGCAGCATTCGCACTATGTCTATATGCCCTCCCCTAACTGCCAAGAGCAGTGGTGAATAGCTTTCGCTGTCTAGAACATTCACATCTGCTCCTTTTTCCAGCAGGATTCGCACTATGTCTACATTCCCTTCAATGATTGCTATATGCTGTGGGGTTTGACCTTTTCTGTCTCGAACGTTTAAATCACCGTACTCTAAAAGCAACTTCGATATATTTACGTGGTTGTTTAGAATAGCAATATGAAGAAGTTTTATATTGTCCACGTATTGCTTTCTTTTTTCAGAACTTATTTTATGAAAAATTAATTTACAACTTTCACAGCAACCGTACTGTACAAGAAGTCTCAATAATTTTTCTATATAGGGGTAATGATTTTCAGAAACATTCTGTTGATATATTTCAAGTACAGCTGCTTTTTCGATATCTGCTTCTAATAAAATTGTATTTTCATGAAAATTATAGAAAAGTTTATTTCGGAGTATATAACGCAAACATATACTATAATAATCTTTCCTAATTTCATGAAAATATAGCTTCAAAATTCTCTGACACAATCTGTGAATTTTGATGACATCTTCATTATATTGAACGAATGAAAAATTTTTCGACAAATACACGCACTCATCCACTATATTTTTGTCTGAACATTCCATTATTTCTTTAATTTGGCTAATATATATGTGATCTGGATTGAGATACGCACATATTCCTAGTATTTTTTTGGTTAGTTCCCGGAGCTGCTCCGATTCTGCAAACTCTTGTACAAAAATCTTATCTAGGGCTACACACATTGCTGCATATATCGAGTTTTCATACGGCTGCTGGCTATGATGAATTTTTGTATTTAACATTTTTGAAATTTCTCCAAAAAAGTGATTGGTATCAAAAGTTCCTTGTATGCATGCATCCATTTTAAACCTCAAATGTCCCGATATAACTATTAGGCCTAGTGGAGTATTGTCTACAAACCTTATCATTTGTTCATATATTTTTTCTTCAGTTGATTTGTATCTACTATCACCCAAAATTGCCCTAAAAACATCTAATGATGCTTCCATGTTCAATGGTTCCAGGGACATTTGGTATATATCATCGCCCCAATCAGATATATGACTTGTTATCAATAAATAAAAATGTTCAACTTTTGGTGGTTCAAATTGCCTTATACTTGATCTTGAAATTCCGTTGTCGAAAATAAACAAACAACGTTTATTTTCAAATGTTTTGTAAACTGTCTTCAGGGTTTTGTGAAGTCTTTTTAGATTTTCGGAAGTTTCAGCATTAATCCAGAAGGCTTTGTCAATATATCTAGAATCTTTTTCTATACAATGCTTCGCAAATTGTACTGCTAATTCCGTTTTACCGAAACCCGGCAAGCCGTGAATGACAACCTTTCTCTTCCCTTCTCTGAAAAATAAAGTCTCCAATTTGCCTATGTGCTCTTCCCTGCCCTTAAACACTTCGAACTCTCGCGGTGGGTCAAGTTCTTCAAATGATTCTTCTGTAGAGGAACCTACCTCTACATTTCCTTGTATAGTAATACTTCCGTCTCCAGTGTTAACAACTCCAATGGTGCTACGCCTAACGTCAAGTTGAGATGCCATCGTTATTTAGACCTGAAATTTTAATAAAATATGTACATAACAATTGACTATAACTATTTAACGTTCATACACTAAATATAGCTTTTTTTTTCTTTTTGTTTTCTTTTTATTGATTAACTTTGTCATACAATTTAAGAATTTGATTACTGTTATTATGTTATATAATTGTTATGTACGTCTTAATCTAGAGTATTGTTGTCAGGTATGGTCTCCTTTTTACGCAAATTGGAAAATGCTATTGAAGGCGTACAAAAGAAATTTATTAAATACTACTGGTTTAAAAGACAAGGCTTATAATCATTACTTGCATTATGAGACTGGTCTGAAAACTCAATATTATTTCTCTTCGAAACAGACGAAATATTTTAAGCATTTTTTTAATAAAAAATAATTTATAATGTAATTGATGATAGTGATTTTTTACCTTAATGCGCTGTGTAATAGATTATGTATGACATTTAATAATTTTGATCTTAATGTAGATATTTTTCTGACAATTTTAATTATTTCAGAAAAAAGATTCTTGAATATATATATATATATATATATATATATATATATATATATATATATATATATATATATATATATATATAATAACATTAAATTTCAATAAATCAAATTTAACTGTTAAATCTTCAAATGAAACTACTACTACTATATATATATATATATATATATATATATATATGTCAAGCGTACACTTTGAAGTCGTCATATTTATGTATTGTACACTTTGGAGTCAAGGATGTACACTTCACAGTCGACTGCAAAGTGTAGTTCTGATTTAAGTTTGTATAAGTTCATATAATGTACACTTTGAAGACAGTTCTTAAATCATGAGAAATAAGGACAAGTTGAATACATCTAAAAGAATTTATCTAAAATTTAAGAAATTTATACTGAGTGTATATTGAGAATTTTAAGACTTAAATGAGTACAGTAATTTTCAGCATAATCTAAGAAAATATAAATAACTAAAATATAATTATGTACAAACTGAAATTATAAAAACATGTCACATAATTGAAAGTTCGGATACAGTATGGTCAGGTTTGAAAATAAAAACAAAGTTATTGTTTGCATTAAATATGAACATGAGAAGAAAACAAGATGAAATTATGTTTTATTGGAGGTGAAAATGACCGAAATTATTATTATTAATATCTACGAAACAGATGGGGTTAGCTGCGGGTGTAAACAAAACCACTGGACTATTGTAAGCTGTTCAGTGTTGCCAAACCAAAAGAAACAAATTATCGTACAATAGGTTCAAAATTATCGTATTTGCCACAAAATCATCGTACACATGTATATGGAATATACAGGATGGTGGGATTTTAATTTTATGCAATTTCCTGTTCTCCTGTTCATTTTTCGGCAAAAACTGTAGAGTACAAAGTTTTACAGAGTTGCATACGTAACTTTTTAAATGTTTTATTGTGTTTAGTTTCTTCACAATTTTAAAAAGAAATTTAAAAAGTTCCTTCAATTAATAGCAAAGGGGCCATGACTTATGACAAAAAACAATATTATTTTATTAATGTCAATTTTTTTTTGTAAGAAATAAATTAAATATTGAAAGTAGCTTTCAGAACTCATAATAATAAAATAAATTAATTAATAATGATTATTCGAATAAGGAACGGGTCTTTACCATAAAGAAATATTACGGTGGTAATAATTATAAAAGTATGCAACACCATATTACCTATAACATGTACACAATTCCCAAATATGTACAATCTACGTCTACACCATGGACCATGGGGGATCGCAGCAAAGCGCGTCTTGCCTTGCGTCCCAAGTAAACAAGTTGGCATGGTAACGAACTATGAATTCACGAAAATGTATGAAGCTCCGAGTTGATACAGGACATACTTAAAACGAAAAAATTACGCGGTAAAATACAAGAAGAAAATATTAAAATTTGATTTTGTTGCTTAATTTAAAAAGAAAATTTCTGGATGGCAAAATTATCGTACACTTGCGTAGGATAATGAAGTGACTATCGTACATCGTACAAATGACCAAAATATCGTACATGTACGATAATTATGGTACGGTTGGCAACACTGAAGCTGTTAGTCGCTTAGCTTGGAGCTAGTAAGGGGAAGGGGACTTGGTTTGTTCACAGTGTCAGATGCTATTTTGTTTTGGATGACTTTCATTTGTTTTATTTTTGTTATCCGTAGATTTTAGTTGTAACTATATTAAAGTATTATTAGTTAAGAATTGGTTGCTGTCATTCTTACAGCAACATATCAAAACTAGCAAGAAACACAAACAAAGATCAGCTGTGAAACGAGAAAGCATCAATGGTGAACGCACTGCTTCTTCTGTTTCCACAAGCAGACAAGTACGTCATTACATACGTCATAGAACCGCGCTAAAATAAAACACATGGAAAATCATATTAAATAAAACAATTTTGAGTTTATTTTTCAGAATTCGGCCGTTTTTCAACATAGTTAATAACATTATAATATTTTTTCTTTTAAATTTTACTACACTGAAATACCCCATTGTGACATCTATGTAAATAACTACTAGCCGTCATTCTGACACGGATCTTCATATCTGTTTGCCACGGCCAACAAAGTCACATGACTCCTCGCGCCGTATAAGCAACGAATTTAACATTTCTTGTACATACAAATAATTCAAATTGTATCTATTCTTTGATTCTATGAGGAATTTGGTTCTACTCTTCTAATATGTTCAAGATTCTATAAATTCATTTACGGTATTAGCGGTATTTCTTAAGGATATGCAATATTAATATACCACCTATAATTTTAAATACATATTTAATAAATAATACAATAAGATATTTTAAATGTACTCATACCTCCCAGAAAAATGTTTCAGTATTGTTAGTAAAACTGCTGATTTTTACACTGAAATTTTGCATTTATGTCAATTACAAACATTTAAATATCTCAACTGGTTTCCCTGGAGTTGTTTGAGCAGCGAGATTTACAGCGTTAAAAAAATCTAACTTGGAGTGGGCTATGAACAAAAAACGTATGTCTGATTATTATTCAATTCAAAAGTCAAATTGTTAAAATTGATATTGAAATGTAATTTTAAGGAGAAAAGATAATAAAGATGAATACAGTATACATATTGTCATTCGCCGTTTTCTAATTTATTTCAATTTCTAAATTATGATTCAAGAAGAAAAGCTTTGATTTCTTTAAAATAATATCTCATGCCAAATTGACATTTAATTAAATTAGTTTTTTTTAACACACTGTATTACAGCAATTTATTATATATTATATCTCTAAATCTATAAGAGATATATTTTTTTTAATATGTTAGACTGAGAATTTAATGATCTTTATTATTTGTAATAGGTAACATAAATTTTCAAAAAATATTTTTTTTTTTTTAAACTACCATTTCCGGTTGCCCAATTCATACCAAAACCGTATCAGCTGTTCCCATTAATGTTAGATTGAGATATCCATAGTTAAACATATCCAAAGTCTTAAACATATCCAGTCTTATAGTATTTGAGAAACCATCCTTCCTGCATACACACACACACTTGATGCGTACTCTATCAAAATGACGACCCGGTCAAGGAGCCATCTTAAGGTTATTAATTTATATACGCGGTGTTATTGTGGTACATTAATGCAAGAATATCAATCTTTTTTCAATTATTTTGTACGGTATAGGATTTAGTAGAATCGTTTAATTCTATCTATATGGCGACTTTACATGTTATTTTTGATCTGGTTTTGGAACGGCAAAATGACGACCTGTATCGCGTATTATACGTGCCAAGTGGCGACTTGATGTATAAACTATCAAACTGACGACAGGGCTCAGGCAAAACTTATCACAGATGGCAGCACACTCAAAAATAAATAATTAGTCTTTTATTCATGTTTAAAACAAAAGAATATAGACTTGTTATATATAATTGAAAAGCTTATAGAATAAGTAAAAACATGAGACTATTTCCAACATAGTTTCCCATATAAAAAATCATATGTGTCATCTCAAAAATTATTCAATTTTCAAAAAAATTAATTACGCCTTATTATTCCATTTAAATATATTGTTAAATACATATGAGGCATTATTTATTTTATAAGAATTTTTTAACAATATTGTGTAAATCAAAGCCATATGTTTATAAAATGTAATCTTACGCGAATGTCTCGATGATCTCTGTATTAAACAAGCCATAAATTCACGTGTCTGACTATTAGAATGATATTTTCAAATACATATAAATTCGCCTTGCCAAAATACATAATGTGTACCAATTTTTGGTAACATATTCCTATAGGTTCATTTATAATTAAAAAAATTCTAATATAGGAGATATCGCAATTCAATCCACTGCGCATGATCCATTTTACTGATTTTTCGATTGTGGAACGTGAATCGATTCCATTCTATACCTGTCGATACAGTTTTTTTGCTATGGGAATATTGTTTATATGAGCAATTAAATTCATATTAAAATCAAGCCCCTTAATGAAGGGGCCTGCACTGGAAAAAAATGAACAATTTCGTGCCTCCCGCCAATTAATAGGTGGTCATTTGTTACCTAAAAATGGGTAGAGGTACAAATTTGTCGATAGCACCAATGGATTCTAAGTACTTTCTTATATAAATATCCCAATTTTCAAAATATTTACTAGACTGATCTATTATTTATGAATAAATTAGTAAAACAATTAAGATGATACAACCTTTTTAATTGAAATATGAGTTCTGAAAGATTTTTAAATATTTTAGTAAAACAATATTTATGAAATCAAATTTCCAAAATAAATATATATTTCAAAATGCTCATTTACAATAAATAATAACAGATATTCAAATACATACACAAAGTTTTATCTTTTTTATTAAGGGTGTATTACCGCTCAAAAATTTTCCCATTTGGAAAGGGTGTTTCACTGTTTTCTAAATGTGAAACTATTACGATATAAGTTACGACTAACGTTTCATGAAGTTAGAAAAGGAGATTCTGCAAACAAGAAAGATATAAAAGCTGAAGTAGGTCGGGGCTCTAACGATACTGGTTAGGCCTGTGTATTATTGGTTGAATGTATTTCGCTATTGGGTATTTAAAATATGACATGTCCACGTGGACACTTGAACAGTTTCAGTCAGTGAATCTTACAAATCTAGAAGATGGAACAATAAATTAAATATAGGTATCCGATAATTATTATGTACAGTGTGTTCAATAATGCGTTGTACTTTATCGATAAAAAATAAATGTTAATGATATTTTATGTATATATTGGTGAGCCTTTTTTTATGAAAAATAATAAGTAAAAATAAAATATTCTCTACAAAAATTATAAATGTAATATAACTATAATATCATTATTATAAATGCAATTAGTTTATAAAAATAATCCATCTTAAGCGATTGTAATTATTTATTTTTTAATATAGGTACAGGTAAATAAACACAAGTATTTACATAATTTAAAAAAGTATGCATCATTTATTTTTATTTGGAAATTAGAATTTTTAACATATTTTCTTCATAAAATTTTGTTAGCTTGGGAAGCATTTTAGTTCTCCAAAAGTTTTCACGCTTTTCGATCTGAAAAAAAAGTATAAGTATATAACATATGAATTTTTATTGAAATAATATTCCCAAAGGTGTCCATACTATAAAATAACAAAAATCTTTCTTGATTATGGCTAATTGCCCCTGAATTTGAAAATTATTTGGGAATAGTTCTGTTTATTTTATTTAACGACGACGTTTCGACAGCGTAGTGCTGTCTTCATCAGGTAAAAAGTAAATAACAAATAACAAAATACATGTAGTCAAGACAACAAGTTTACAGAAAGAGGGTAACATAGATCAAAAGTTACATAAAAACATACATAGTTAAAAGACAGAAAAATTATGAATGAATAACAGAACTATTCTCAAATATTGTTTTTATTTCATTATTATGAGTTCTGAAAGCTTCTTTCAATATTTAATATTATTTGTCATTACTACATAACTATTTTTTTTTTTTTGCTCAACTGCTTCTTCTGGAGTGAGTGTCTGTATGGAGTATGGACATTTTATTCCTACAATAGAATTTTGGTCAATTACTCCGTCTAAAGATGCTCCTAAATATGAATGTTCTTCATGAATAAAAAATCCACAGTCTTTTACCAAAAAGTTATGACTTACTTCAAATTCCTTTTTGGCTATTAGTTCGTGTTCTACTTCCCAACATATTGCTAAAAAAAAAGTATGATCCATTTATCAATCTTTGGGCTAGTTTCATGGCATTTGTTGTTTCTCGCCGTTTGCACAAAATTCCAAAGTTAGATGCAGTCAGTCTATGCGATTTTTCCTCTTTCCAAAGTGGATTATTTGCCTAGCCTATAGTATTTTTTTAATTATTGTAGCTATTTCTTCCGGAGTTTTCTTTTAAAAAATTAAAAAGTCTTTAAAATGTCTTCTTACCTTGAATCATCGATATTTTCTTCAAAATTCTGAGGTGTTTCTTCATATGCACTAACACTAGGAAGATCTAATGGAAAATCCATGGAACAAGATTTAATTCTCTTTGCAGCTCGTACGCTATATGAATAAAATAGGGAATAATTTTTTAATTAATATATTATTTGTATATACTACAGTACTTACTCTTTCATGCGATTTCTCCAGCTCCTAGGCTTTTTCTTAGCACTTTGTCTACTTTTATTTATCTCACTCATTCTGTTTTTCTGCTATCACCAATAGTCATTCAGCGAATGAAATGCAACTAACTATGAATAAGACACCGTTTACAATGCAAGAGCACTTTCTCCTAATTTGGAATTTAGTCAAACAATATCTCTAAGTACAATTTCTAGGAAAAAAGAGTCGGAAAAATGATATGGGCTGTCCCTCTACTCAACTAACCCACTTGTATGTCACCATTGCCACCTACCTCGCAACTTTAATACTAATATAGGAGATATCGCAATTTTTAATATAAATGTATCTATAGGAATATTTTGACAAAAATTGGTACACATTATGTATTTTGACAACCGTACCTCCCGCCAATTAATCGGTGGTCATTTATTACCCAAAAATTGGTAGAGGTACAAATTTGTCAATAGCACCACTGGATTGTACATACTTTCTTATATAAAATCCCAATTTTCAAAATATATACTTTCTTTACGACTGCCTTATAGTGTGGATCGGACTATTAGAATGCTGTAATATTGTCAAATTCATATTATGCAATACCTATTTATTTTATTAGAATTAGTTAACAATATTGTGTAAATCAAAGCCATATGTTTATAAAATGCAATTTATTCATATCTTCCGCACATGTGCCAATGAACTCTGTCTTAAAGAAAGAAATTATTATTATTATTGTTGTTGTTTTCGAGTTTGCGCTAACTCTCTTAGTTGGACATGCGTGATTTTATGTATGTATGCATATTTTTGACAAATTCGTTATATTGAAATTAAAATTAAATAAAATAAAAATTACAAAGTTACGTCTAGTTTCACTAGTTTATTTTATATATTTGTTTCACAGAGAAATTCGCAATTTGCTCTTTAAAATTAAATACTTGAATTATTCGGGTTTTTCCAATTTGTAGCGTGTACAGCTGGTTCCTGCGCAAGCTGTACTGCGCAATTAGGCTCCGCCCATTAAATTTATTATTTCTGTTCTGCCTGTTCCACAAACTCAATGTCCGTGTTTTTTTATGTTTACAGGTTTACAGAGACTGTCGTACATACTCGTGTAGACCTTCGATTACATTCGAACTTGACAATTTGCGGCAATATTTGAAATGAATGAAGTGTAAAGTACTTATAGACAGGCATACATTTTGAAGGACTTTTTTCGCAACAAAAAAAAATGTCGATGAGCTCTGTAATAAAAATACCTAAAATACACGAATCTGCCTACTATAATGCCCTAATATTATCAAATACCTATTTTGCAATATTTAGTTTATTAGATTTAGTTAACAATTTTATTTAAATCAAAAGCATATCTTCATAAATTGCGATTTATTAAAATCATACGCCCATGTGTCAATGAACTCTGTATTAAAAAGCTTCAAATTCACGAATCTGTATATTAGAATGCACTAATGTTGTCAGATACCTAAGTAGCAATATTTATTCTAATTATGGGATCGCATAGCTGAGTGTACAACGAATCAGGATCACGAATTTATGGTCCCAAGTTCGAGCTCGACCACTGCCGAAAAAAATATTTATAATTTATAAATGGCACAAAATGACACCTGTGGTGCGCTCTACACGCCAACTTTGGGTGTCCGTACGATGACCTCTGGTAACCGCCCTCCGGATGAAATATGTCGTCTCATTACCGATATCTGCTTATTTGCAGATATGACACACCCGACAACGGGTAAAAGCCATGGTGACGTGATGATATTTTTTATTTATTTACTTATTTATATTAAATTCTAATCCTATATAAGTGTACGGGCAAGGTCGCACAATATTTTGATAAAATATTTAATAATAATGGGATAAACAAAAATCTTTAAAATTGTTTAATTATTATTTTTTCCATGAGTAGTTTATAACATCTTCAGACTGGGCCCATAAACCATTTTTTTAAAATAAAAGTTCGTTTAATTTTGAAGCAATTCGTGGTATCAAAAAAGTCATAATTTTTTTTTTATATAACTACATTTTATTTTTAAAGAAACCTATAGCTATCTTTTTTACACCAGTTTCTGCAGTAGGCTGCGCTAGAAAGATACCAATAGTGTCACGTCATCCGTGACCCTGGAAATAAATTCAAATATCTCGAAGTACTTTAAGGATAAAGTGTACATTTTATTATTTTTTGTTATGGTTTATGGACCCATTTTACCAATTACTTTTTAAAAAAATGCTATGGGAATATTGTTTATATAAGCAATTAAATGCATATTAAAATCAAGCCCCTTAGGGTGACACTAAAAAACAAATAATACATTAAATAAACAACAAAATATATCGTCAAACAAAGAAGGCACAAATGTCGGGCAAACTGATAATATACAAAATATAATTTTGAAAAAATGCATGACTGGTTTATTTTCTAATAGTCCAGGAAATCTACGATTTTACTCAAAGAAATTGCAACAAAAGCTTTTTTTACGACTTCGATTTTCAGGCTACAACACGTGTACGGTCGGTGACGTACACTAAAACAGCAGTCGCAGCAGACTGCACATGCAATGCAGTCAGTAGTGCTTAGTACATTGCATACTGACTTCGCTTGTTTCATCCCCACTATCGAACTCTTTCCACGTATTTTATTGTTATCACGTCTAGATTACTAGTTGTAAGCGACGTTGCCACTTGTTAAACACGATAGTGGCCCGCAATCATTGGCGGACGAAACGCGAGCCACGTCATTTCCATATCCAGTATATATAGGTACCCTACAATACATGACTAGATTTAAGTAATTCGACTGCAAATAATTTTTTTTTCAAAATTGGAAAATTGCTTATTACATTACTAATAATAATTATTATTTTAGCTTTATAACAAATTCTTATTAAAACAATTCTAATAATTTATCGCTTAAGTCAGTGTCCGCTCCAGCATTTACGTCGCCCCGGAGAAAAAGACAAATTGCTGCCCCTTAAACATATACATTTAATATTATATATCTTTTATTTAAAATAATAATCAAATGGTTTTAAATTAAAATAAAAACGTATATTTAGAAATATAATTAACATTCAAGTAGGACAAAACAATAAAAACTAAAACATAGTTACAAATTGTTAACCAGGTGCATTTTAATTATTTTACAAAAAATCGACAGGTATAAATTTCGATAATTAATAATTATCAATATTTTGTCACATTCCCAGCCAAAATGACGCCCTTTAGATTTGCCGACCTGGACAAATGTCCAGGTTGTCCGCCCCTAGAGCGGGCACTGCTTAAGTGTGTGGTGCAATGGTGCAGAGCATCACTATTTAATTATACGTATGGTGCCGGAGAACGTGAGCACCACTGTTGTTGCCGGCCGGCCCTGGCAAGTTATTAATATTCAATACCGATTGTCACATGTTTATTGAAACTAAATAAGTAATTGTTAAACAAATTATCTATTTCATGTAATTAAAAGAGTGAAAACATTTAACATACGTCTGAAATCGTGCATTTCGCTTTTTCCAAGTTAATTTCAAATTTGTCGAAAATTATAATAAGCAGCAAATTATTAATATTAAATACCGATTTTCACATGTTCATCGAAATTAAATTAGCTATTGTTAAACAATTTATCTATTTCATGTGATTAAAATAGTGAAAACATTTAACATACGTCTGAAATCGTGCATTTCGCTTTTTCCAAGTTAATTTCAAATTTGCCGAAAATTATAATAAGCAGCAAATTATTAATATTAAATACCGATTTTCACATGTTCATCGAAATTAAATTAGCTATTGTTAAACAATTTATCTATTTCATGTGATAAAATAGTGAAAACATTTAGCATACGTCTGAAATCGTGCATTTCGCTTTTTCCAAGTTATTTTCTAATTTGCCGAAAATTATAATAAGCAGCAAATTATTAATATTAAATACCGATTTTCACATGTTCATCGAAATTAAATTAGCTATTGTAAAACAATTTATCTATTTCATGTGATTAAAATAGTGAAAACATTTAACATACGTCTGAAATCGTGCATTTCGCTTTTTCCAAGTTAATTTCAAATTTGCCGAAAATTATAATAAGCAGCAAATTATTAATATTAATACAATGCAGAGCTGGACGGTGGTTTTCAAACAAGTGTGGCAATCTTCAAATTATACGCCCTATTTTTTTTAACAATTTGCAATTAATTAATTAATTGTTAACTAAATTAAAGAATATTAAAATGAACTAATAAAAAAATACAAATATTCAAAAAATTACATATAATTGTTCAAAAATAAATCTTTATTAATCGTAGAACAATAGGAAACGAGAAACAAGGTATAGTATACAAATGAAAATAAATATAAATTACACAGGGTATTTTTCAACTTCGGGTATATAGTACTGACCAAAATGGGCAAAAAAAGCTTAAACAGTATAGGTCTGATCTTCACTTGTTTCCGAGAAAAGGGCCATTTTGTATTAGAAACGAAGAAAAACTGACAAAATTAGTGAATTTTTTTTGTCTATACTAGTAAATGAACTATTCAATTTTAACAGTTAAGAAGTTATTTGAAAATTCGCTGCAACATTTCACTTAGTACAATTATTTTTTAAAAAAGAAAAGCAAATCTAAGATGACCTCTGATGTAAAGTAAAAAACTCATTTAATCGAAATCTTAAGAGGCAATGCATCTTGAAGTGCAAATCAAAGTTTATTATTATAGTACGATAGGTAATCTATGTTTCCTATGAAAAAAACAATATTTGAAATAAGCTGCAAGAAAAAAAAAATTCAAATGAAAGATTTGAGCAATAATATTTGGAATGAAAAACTTTTGTCTTCCGTATTCAAAAATATGAAAAAGTATTAGAAATTTTAATATATTATGTGAAAACAACGCTTCATTCAGCATATAATTACAAAGATGAAATAATAAACAAATATATATTCGACAAAATTATTTAAAGTTGTGTATAGCAAATATTTATGAAGCAAAAATATATTATTTATTTATTCTATAAGATTGTATAATTAGATATATCGCAATACAGATAAATATACTATATATTTACATATTAAATTTCTAATCTTTTAAACCATGGTTTTCAAATTGTGCAACTCTACGATTCTAGTATAGTCTAGTCTGGGTCAATGCTTAAGATTAATTATTTCTGAATTTTTAATAACAATTTTATAAATATGAAAACTATATTTTTATAAAATGCGAATTATTAAACTCATACGCTCCCTCGCCACTAATATCATTAGGGGCCGTTAGTTGACAGCTGTTAACCGCACACATGGTTAAAAATACATCGAATTGATGTCATCAATTAGCGAGATCTGCTTCTATCTGTAATTTCAAATCTCCGAGTACGACAAACAGCACTATGTGCAACCTATACATCGCAAGCCGGTATCACAAGAAATGCTGGCCGTGCGGCACGCCAGGGATGGATTAAGGTTCCAATTTTTAAAATATCGTCAGAAAAGTCAATAAAATTGTTGATATGTATCACTTAAAGGAAACTATTGTGTATTTTGTTTTAAATTTAGCTACTACAATAACACCGCAGCGGGGGCACGTCGTAATTGTTAAATGAATTTAACACTCAAAATAATTTGAAATGTCTTCTATCTGATTAGCTAATAATAATATTAACAATTAAGATGATACTTTTGATATACATTTAAAAGTACTTTTTTTGAGGTTGGATTATATTGAGGGTCTTTGCATTTTTTATTTTTTCTAATTCTCCCTAAAATAATTTCGAACAGAATGCATTCTTTATAAAATTGAATTAATCTCCGTTCCATTTTATGTTCCACATTTAAAAAACCTTACTTTATGTAAGTGATTTAAAAGTATCTTACATCTTACTAAAATTCATAAGTATTATTTATGAATTTTAATACGGATATGAGATAGAACGAATATCACTAAGTAGTTTTTATTGTTTATAACACCTAGCATTCCTCGTGGCATTCAATGAAATAAATTTTCGATGATTTATTATATAATTTCCATGCATCCGTTATATTTATAATTAATTGCGTAGAATTATGATTATTATTCCTTGCAATAATTTTGTCAACGTAGCGAATTGTAAACACATTTCAAATTGACATTACTTATTTTTTCATCCTCTCTCAAATCAGATGGCTAAATTAGAATAACGCAGAAATTTAAAATAGGTATGAATTTTTTTTTCATATTATATATTACACGATTATGCCGATTAGTGATTCACTCGTATCAAAAACTTCCATTCATAAAATTTCTCTAATTTTTGGAACATCTTCAAATCGGTTCATTTCTGATTTTTGTATCAACCATTCCTACAGTAATTAAAGATATCCTACAATATTGCGATTTGAATTCGCCAGAAAATTATATTTTAAATCATATCTTACGAATGTTTCTGATGAGCAGTTTGCCTTTTTAAAATACATATTACATTCATGTGAATTAAAGTGTTAGTCGTGAACCAAATTAAAAAAAATAAATCGCGATATTTTTAAAGAGTGTGGTATAAAAAATAAGTAATCAGCCGAATTGAAAATATATTTAAAACTCACAAACAGTCCCCGTATTTTAATTTAAATTGAAAATTGTGGGAAATCGTTGAAAATATTACTAGGATTAATATTCGTAACTTTAAACAATTATTTATAAATATAACGGATGCATATACTACATAATCATCAATGCAACGACGAATTCAAGTTGTTATAAATAATAACAACTATTGTATAGTATAAAGTATTAAATATGTAGCATTGTTTATTTTTATGTAAGTTAGTTTCTTTCATAAATTGTTATTGTTTTCTTTTAAGTAAATATGTTTCTTTATATATGTCGCACCTCACATTCGTATTGAATTTTACAAATATGTACTTGTATTTGAGTAAGTTCTTTTGATTTACTCATATACCTAACGCACATAAGGTTTTTTGAATATGTTGCCTTTGCATTATAGACATTTGAAAATATGTATGTTAAATATTTAATGTACCTATAGGGAAATAGGAACTTATTTTTTTATTAATTACTTGAGAGTCAGAGTCGCTTTATTTAATGTCTGATTTTATACGTATCCCATCGTAGATTATTACCCATTACTGGGTGTGTTTTTATTCGCGGCCTGAAAGTTATTTAAAAATTAGATTCGAAGTCAGATCGTCAGAATCACTACAGGTTATTTAACGCATCCAGCCACGCTATCTTTTAATAATAATAGTTTATACATACATTACAAAATTAAAGGAATATCATTAAATTTGGTATTTACTTTTTACTCTGCTACACAATAATAATACAAGAATAGTAAATAGAAATAATAACTATGAGTTCGAAACATATGCGAAACGTATATCAAATGTATGTTTGCATATTTTTAAGAAAAACGAAATATGTATTTGGCAGTTTTTTGAGAACTGATATTTCTAAATTATTACTTCAAGGGTAACGGCCTTATGACAAAGATTAAAGTGTATTGTTAAATGATTTTTCCATTCCACAGGTAATTTTACTCCACTCTTTAGTTTTAATATTAAAATTTTGTAGAATTATTTATTAGTTGTGTTGTAAGAAATGTTTGTTAGTATTTTAAAGATGCCCAAAGAACATATTAGTAGTTCTGTAAAATATATTGCTAAGTTCATTAATGGAACATTAACAAATTTTTATTTACCCCATAAATATTAAACAATGTTGTTTTTATGTTGACCTGGTTTTTGGTTTATAATGCATATTTTACTATAATTATAATTTATATAATTTTAATATATTTTTGGATTCATCAATTTTTTGATTTCTGTTTGAGATATTGCATTGATTCGTAATATGATTTTTTAAAAATATTTAAAAATTTAGTTAAAAAATAATTATACATTATTCGACACACGTATGACATAAAAAATACAAATTTAAAATGTTTTATTTTTATTCTCCAGAATATTGCAATAAAACTCAAAGTTGATAATAGATAAATATAGCGCACACGAAGAGACAGAGAGAGAGAGAGAGAGAGAGAGATAGCAAATAAGTTGAAATAAATATTGGTATCAGAATATGCGATCCACTGCGTTTGTCAAACACCTGCGGAATACAGGTGGCGCCTTCGGAGAGCATAGTGCGGATGTTACGAGTACTACCACTTTTGTACACAACCCGGGAAAGTTACTTTGAAAGTCTGCATGTTTGCAACTAAAATACCTGAAAATTCAATAATATTTGCGTGTAAAATATTTGCTGTAAATAAAATTAAATATTAAATAAAATAACGGTTAAAACCGGTAACCGATATTAATTATTTTGTTTTCAATCACGAACGAAAAAAATATATTGCGTTTTCGTTTTCGTTCTAATAAAAATTTCGGTTTATTTCGTTATTTCGTTTTCGTTCTCATTTCATTTTTAGTCCCTGGTCGAAACAATATGAATTTTTGAAAGACAAGCATGTTATATCCATCCTTATCGCACACGCTTATTGCCTTTCCAAAGGAGAGAGATAAATGTATGCCAATTTCTTAATTCGTTCATGATACAAAAGACCTTCATCGGACATCTTTTAAAAAAATGCTGTAAATAATTACGTTTTACTTATTAAAAATAATTAATTTTTCATTAAACATTCATATTTTCAAATTTTATGAATGTTTCGTAAATAACTATTATTCACAATCACTTTGTATGTCAATTTTTGACTTTTTAAAAGCTGGAAAGTCACTTTTCAACCGGTCGATTAGTTCAACACGTCGCGAAGTTGTTAGTTCACAACCTGAGAAATCAGTGCACATTTAATTTTAAATTAGGTAATAGAACTGCCACTGTCATAAAAATAGTCAATTTTGTAAATTAATTTTAAATAATTTGAAAATGTTAAATGTAAGTTACCGCTGTCCAAACTGATGAGTTGCAGTTCCCAGGCGTCGAACCCGACACCTGAGTTTCCCGTTTCCAGTTTATAGACTTTGGAGTAGTTTTAGTTTAGTCAGAGTGAAGAATCCAAATAAGTAACATTAAAATATAATAAATGTAATAAGTCGTATTTTTATTAAATAAACATTAAATAATTTTTGTGTAACAAATGATAGTTTTGATATATAATAAATTCACAATAAAAAACCCTTTTTAAAAACACTATTTCGGATCGTCGAAATATAACTTGTATATTCTCACGTACTAAAAACATTAATTTCGGGCACTTATAAGATTTTAGAACAAATTTTTAGATCACATAATTTGAACCCACAGACCTCAAAATGTACGCATTACAAAATAATATAAATCTTAAATTTTGACCTCAATATGTACCATATATAGTAATATATAAATTTAAACGCCCGACCTCAAAGAGTACTCTTGACATATATATATATATATATATATATATATATATATATATATATATATATAGTAGTAGTCTCATTTGAAGATTTAACAGTTAAATTTGATTTATTGAAATTTAATTAATTTATATATATATATATATATATATATATATATATATACGAAGTAGATTGGCACACCCAGCAATGGGTAATATGCCGTGATGAAATATTTATTTATTTATATATATATATATATATATATATATATATATATATATATATATATATATATATATATATATAAATAAATAAATATTTCATCACGGCATATTACCCATTGCTGGGTGTGCCAATCTACTTCGTACACAGATATCGGTAATGATAAATATTTGTACCGTGTGGGCGCTTACCGGGCGTCACTTCACGAGCACTCATTGCTATATATATATATATATATATATATATATATATATATATATATATATATATATATATATATATATATATATATAGGGTGTTCCACGACTCGACTGACAAACTTATACCATATATTTCGGGGATGATTATGATCAAAAAATGTTATATGACCTATAAGTGAATTCCTCTTTGTTTCGGAGATATCGAAAAAATTAAAAAAAAATTGAGAGCCTTGACGAATTAACGTATATATATTGCGAAAAACATTTTTCGGTCTTTCCTCCTTCCATGCCCTTTCTACTACAGTCCATAGTTTTACATTCTGTATTGGCGTCGCACTGCTCTTTATACAATAATCCACAGATTTTCAATATGCAACAAATCTGGAAAACGGACTTCTCGCGACATGGGGTCTTGCGTTACCTAATGAAATACGGCTGCTGGATGGAGTTGAATATGTGGAGCAACTTCAGCTATTAGGATCTCGTCAATGTATCGCTGACTGTTTAAAGTGCTGGGGATACGAATTAGACGACATTTTCAGTTGTAAGCAGAGCTGGGAACTACTTAAAGTAAAAGTACTGAAAGTATTACTTTAAATACATCCAGTATTTACAATACTTTACTTAAAATACTTTTGAAAATTAGTATTTAGTACTATACTTAAAATACTTTTTTTCATAAAAAGTACTTGAAATACTTTTTGGTACTTAAAGTATCTAAAAGTATTCAAAGTAACTAAAATACTTTAAATACTAAGTCCTTTACGCGTGCGCAAGAACATATTTCTATGTGTTCTGTTCACTACTGCCAAAAGAGTTTGAGAAAGTATAGAAAAGTACTAAAGTTTTCGCTATCTATAGTTTCAATTTAATAGTTGAAGACGTAAATAAAGATAAATCAAGACGTAATACAGTATATTATGATGAACATGTTGAACAAGTTATTTATTAAAGAATATTCCTACTTGCTCATCAATATTATAGAACTAAATGAAGAATTTTTCTACTCCAATGCGTGAAGTCGTAGCTAAAAACCGAGTTAAAAACATCGCAATATGTGAACTCTGAATTTTAATAGCGATGCGTAAAATGCAATGCAGTGTTATGGAGTTTATTTTAAAACATTTTATATGCGTGAAGCCTTTTTTACACGCATGTGGACAGACTTCTTTACTTATTTCACAAATATAGGTACTACTTTTTTTTAAATAGGTATAGTACTTTAAAATTAGTGAGCTACTTTAACTATCTTCTTAGATGAGAGCGATATACCTTAATTTGATCATTTTTGGTAATATTTTAACTGATTTCATAAAAAAATACTTAGTACTGATACTGTAAGTAGGTAAATAAAAGTATTTAAAGTATTACTTAGTATTTAAATACTTTTTTCGAGTACTGGTCACAGCTCTGGTTGTAAGAAATTGCTGCCCATACTATAAATCCTTGTGTAGGCGCCGTATGACGCGTACGAATGTAGGCCACATTCTCTCTTTCTCCCCGCCGTCGAGCGTCATTTTGGTACAATGGTACAAACAAAAACGCGATTCGTCAGAAAAGATAATTTTATTCCACTCATTGTTCCATAACCGTCTCTCTTTGCAACAATCCAGTCCAGCAATGTTCAATGCCGCGCGGTCAGTGCAAGTCGCAATAATGCAGGGCGCGCGTGCAGCCTAAATTCTGCCAAACGGCGACGAATACGTCGTACAGATAGTGGTTATCTTGCCACTGTCCACCACTGCTGTGCTACAATTGGTGCACTTTGAGAGCAGTCCAGTCTTGTAACGTTAGCCGAACAAGTTGACGGTCCTGTCGCGCTGATGTTCTCCGGCGGGCTCCAGATCCTGTCTGCCGTCTCTACCCATTGTCGCCTTATGTGTGAAATCATGCTTATGTTGCAAGTTACACGAGCCGCTATATCACGTAATGACAATCCGCTTTCACGCATAGTCAAGATACGGTTCCTTTCAAAACGTTCAAATTTTAACTAAATTTGAAACATATTAAAAAAAATATCGAATAAATGAATTTGCTTGATAATTAAGTTTAAACCTGCATATTTTCTGAACGAATGTTCCTAGCGATTCCAAATTTTCATCATTTATTCTTTTATAATAAACAAACTCTGTGCTGAATCTGTTTATTTCTATTATTTTTTGGTGTTACGATTTCAACTATCGCTAGTGGAAATCATAAACGATTGACTGGGGTATAAAACACTACTAGTCTACTCCTCGCTAATCACCCTCAATCACTTAATCACGATACCACCCTACGTGTTTCAAAAGCAGAGTGATTGGGTGCTTTTATGAAGTGGAAGGAAAGAATGCTGAAGTTTATAATTATTGAAGGGAACCACTTGAAACTTATTTATAATAAAATTATAAAAAATATGAACCACAGGTTTTATTCTTAACCATTATAACGCGACCCTAGCAATAGGGGTATTTTTTAAATATTTAATTAAGAAAAAACATAAATTTGAAATTTTATAATGACTCGATATTTATTTATTTACACCACTCTACAGGATTTAAAATCCCAATTATAGAGGGGGTATAAAAACTAACATAGCAAATTACAAATTAAGAGTTTGTCTCAATTTATATATATATATATATATATATATATATATATATATATATATATATATATATATATATATATATATATATATATATATACCGTGTGTCCCAAACAAACCTTGACATAGGCGTTTAACATGGGAATTTTTTTTTTTGCAAATAAAAATTGTCCGGCAGAAAATTAAGCCGTGCTATTGAATATGATAATAGTACATTACCTCCTGTACGTTATTTAATACTAATTACTGTATAATCAATGCATAAATTAAAGAAAATTACAAATGTCAATAAATATTTGCTTTAATATTTAATTCTATAATAAAAAGTATTTGCAATTGTCATTGTAGCTGAATAGTTAGCATGACTGCCTGTGAAATGAAATATTTTTGAAAGCTGGGGTTCAAATCTCCATCAAGCTAAACTTTTGCATTATTTTTTTTTTTATTTATGAATTACTTACAAATTGTAATACATTTTTATAATATTCACTCGTTATCGTTTAAGAAATTAATTTTGACACGACTATTTGATATAAACAAAACAAAAAAACCAAACAATGAACACATTGTTGACACGAAAAATACTTTAAATATTTTTTATAGAAAAAGCTTATTTCTAAATTATTGTATTTGATATTGAAATGGATAACAAAATTTTATAAATAAAAACAATTGGTTTTAACAATGACAAAAATTATTTACAATAATCAAAATATGAATTTAATTTAATATTTTCTTTTGAACTTAATAAAACATGATTGAGACACAATGAATATGTGTATGTTTTATATTTTTAATGTATTTATAAAGAAAAAGTGCGTGCTATAGCATTTAATAAGTAATTTTACTTATTAAATGGCTATTGTTAAAAATCTTACTTTTGACGGTTACTACTTCCATTGAAATTACTTTTATATCGTGATAGAAACTTATTTTTAATTATTTAACTAATTCATCCATATTATCTCATAATATCTTTAGTATAATTTGTAATTAATACATAAATAAAGAAAAAAAAAAGGTAACTTGATAGAAATTTGAACTTCAAAAGTTCTTTCGTTCCACAGGCAGCCATGCTAACCATTCAACCACAATGACAATTAAAAATATTTTTATATTACATAATAAAATATTGAGACAAATATGTATTGACATTTTCTTATAATTTTCTTTTATTTATGCAATGATAATAAAGAAATTAATATTAAATAACGTACAGGAGGTAATGTACTATTATCATATTCAATAGCATGGATTAATTTTCTGTCGGACACTTATTATTTACAAAAAACTGTTTTCCAATGTTAAACTCCAATGTCACGGTTCGCTTGGGACACATATATATATATATATATATATATATATATATATATATATATATATATATATATATATATTGGTAAAGGGTACGTTGTCGCCTCCAAAGTAGATACTGAAGAAACGTTGTCACCTCATATATGACGCTGTCACCTCCGACTTCGGAGGCGACAACGTTTTTCCATATTCTCATCGGTTCTGGCCTTAGGACGTCATCTAAAGCCCAAAAATAAAAAATAGGTCGGAGGCGACAACGTAGCTT
The DNA here is from genome assembly GCA_951394225.1 of Harpalus rufipes. NCBI lineage: Eukaryota > Metazoa > Arthropoda > Insecta > Coleoptera > Carabidae > Harpalus > Harpalus rufipes. The sequence continues at coordinate 9,720,268 of OX596290.1, read as the reverse complement.
CCATACTCACAAAAAAAGTTTTTAGTTCCGGTATATACCGCTGGCGTTAGTGTTGCACAAAACATATAAGGGGGGCACGTTGTCGCCTCCGATTATATAAATCTCATTTTTGTATCACAAACGTTACTTTACCGCCTCCGCTAAATGGCAACGCCGGAGAAGAGGTCATAAGGATGTTTTCATATGATGTCATTTCATATTTGCAAGCTCGCGAAAAAAAGACGTGCAGTGATAGTATTATCTGGTAATGATGTCATCAAGGACTAAGTTGCTGTTAAAATTGTGCAGTAAGTCCTACCAAAAAGCCTTTAAGTATTACGCCAACAAATTGGGCATGTGTATATAATACTACACTATTTAAAATATTTCATAATGTCATACGGTGTCTGAATGTTCTTCATAATACCCATTCGTTTAAATTAAAAGGCATTTAAATATTTATTAATTTATAATTTGTAAGGCTTTAATTTAAGACTTTTTTTGTATCGAGCGACAGCGGGGAGTTCCCTCACTCATTCCCTCGATAGGTCGATCGGTCCGCGCACACGGTAACTTGAGAACGCAATCTTGATAAAATTTTGTATGCAGCTTCTAAAGAAAAATCGCAGATCTAGGTTTGTGAATGGGCCAAATCGGCCCAAGATATATAAGACCCTTTGTCATTACTTTGTTATTTATTAACCGATCGGAACCAAATTTAAAATGTACTTATTGTGATTTATTCCATGTAAAAACATGCTCGAATACCAAATTTAACTATATTTTAATTAGAAAAGTCCTTTTGGTCGTTTTTAAAATTTAAAAAATAATATAAAATTTCTCAAGAAACGGCTATCACCATAAAAGTTTATTGGCAGATTCTAAAGTGAAATTGTAAATGAAATTTCGGGAATGGGCTTTATCGGACCGATATATGAGAAAATATATGAGGCCCTTTGTCATTTTCCAGTTAATTATAAACCGATTGTGACCAACTTTGCAGCATGTTTATTCAATGTGAAACCATGGCCGAATAACAATTTTAATAGCAATATCTTCATTAGAAAGTGCATTAATATTTATTTAAAGCAAAAAAGGTCCCGCAACTATAACCAAAAAAGGTACATACAGTAAAAACAAAAATAGGTACAAATAATTGGGAACTAACAATAATTTTAGGATGGACCGCTGCAGAAGTTGATGCTTTAAAGATAGAAATTTGCTTCATACATACAGAAAAAATCTGTTGTGGCCAGCACAATTCCTTCCCTCAATTCTGTGTATTATGTACAAATTCCATACATAAATTTTCTTGCAAAAGATTCTAAATTTCCAGTAAAATTATTTCATAAACAAACTATGCAAATGGCACTTGACACTGTTATCTTCTTCTACTTTAGATTTTTCCATTCGTTAGGGGTCGCAATTTTTATATTTTTATTATACTCATTTCTCTTTTGCGTGTCGTCCTCATTCAGGTCCTTTTATTTCAAGTTTTCCGCAATACAGTCCTTTCATCTTATCTTTGGTCTTCTTCTGTTTCTTCTACCTTCTACTACTAAGCTATTCATTCCTTCTTTCAATATATTCTACATCTTTCCTTATGACATATTCAAACCAATGTAATCGTCTCCCTTGTATCTTTCTAGAAACTTCTAATACTCGAGTTATTTCCCTTATTCATTCGTTCCTTATTGTATCTTTCCGTGTCTTCCCCAACATCTATCTCAACATCCTCATCTCTACCACATTCATTATCTTTTCAGTTAGAATTTTCTTAACATTAGTAGTTGTTTCTATGATTATAGCATAGGTTGGCTGATTAATAAAATTTAATTTCTTTATAATTCTTTAACTCTATATCCATTGAATATGAATTCGTATAGATAATAGAATATTCTTTGTTTATAAAATAATTTTACTGAAAAAATAGGATCTTTTGCAACAAAATATATGCATAGGGCACAAGCAGTCACGTGACTTTCTGACCTTGGCAAGCAGATATCAGAATGACAGCTATTAATTATGTCCGTAACTGACAAATGTCAATTATACATTCAAAATTTCATTTTTTGGTATTTTATGATTCCTTTTCTCGGCAACTGAAGTCCACATGCCTGATAACAAATAAACCACATGAAATAAGAAAATCTTGAAATTTTGAATGAAATATTATGACTTTTGTCTGTTATGGACGTAATTAATAACTGTCATTTTGACACGGATCCCCATATCTGCTTGCCAAAGTCAGCAAAGTCACGTCACTGCGCGAGCCCTATACATAAATTTTCTTGCAAAAGATCCTATATTTCCAGTAAAAATATTTCATGAACAAACTATGCAAATTTCACTTGACTCTGACATCTTCTTCTTTAGTTTTTCCCGTTCTTTAGGGCGATCGCTATTTTTTATTTTCTTCTTCCACTCATTTTTGTTTTGCGTATCGTCCTCATTCAGTTCCTTTTCGCTCAAGTCTTCCGCAATACAGTCCTTCCATCTTATATTTGGTCTTCCTGTGTTTCTTTGACCTTCTATTACTAAGCTATTCATTCTTATTCTAATATATTCATTTCTCCTCATGACATGTTCAAACCAATGTAATCGTCTCTCTTATATCTTTCTAGAAACGCCCAACACTATAGTTATTTCCCTTATTCTTTCATTCATTTACTTTTTATTGATAATGATACTGACATCTGTCAATTTGAATTACCTGAATATATTAGCAGTTTCCATGGTTAAGTTAGCATAGCTGACTGATTTATGAAATTTATTATCTTCATAATTCTTTAACTCTATATCTGTTGAATATGAAATTTAAAGTGCAATCAAATCGTATAGAGAATAATATATTCTATAAGTTATAATAATATTTTTCAAGCAAAACTGTTAAAATCTTCAAATGAAGATACTTCCGGTTGACCAATTATAACCAAAATCTAGTCTGCATATGGTTGTAACGAAGGGGAATACGCAAGAATTGTAATTTTTGGAATTCTAGTATTGGAGATATCGTGGCCGAAACCGCGGTTACATACACACTCGAACACACACACACACACACATACAGACATCATCGTAAAAATAGTAAAATCGTATTGTAAAGACCCTAAAATGTGTTTTTGCCAAAAATATGGTGCAAACTATCAGTCTGTATATGTATTCATATTAAAAATCCAGAACGTAGATAAAGAGGTGTCTATGTGACCTCCGATAATGTGGCAACACTGTCGGAGGCAACAACGACTACAAGGTGTACGCATATATACAGTTTTCGGAGGTCACAGCGTACTTTCTGTGCTCCCCATATATGACCCCATAAAAACTTAAAAATCTTTTCCCCTCTCAAGGAATTCGGATTGATTATCATTTCAACACCCCATATATACATTTTTTGTCGATGTAGCTCAATGGGAAGACCCGGAGGCCAGGTCGCCTTTTCCATGTACCGGAGGCGACAAGATACCGTGCATCAATATATATATATATAGAGTGAGTCACCGAAATCGCCGTCTTCGATATATCCCTTGTCGTTAGAAATACAGCATGAGTTTATTAACAGAATTTATTCGTCTACTCAAGGAGCATATTGATTCGCTTTATTGAACAGCCTGTATAATTACATTTAAAAAAAATATGTCAGAACATAGAGTATAATTACAGTTATACAGAAAAGAACATTCTTAATTCTTACTATTAAAATAACTTCAGTAAGCCTTTTTAAAGCAATGCGTGTATTCGGTCTTTTTTAGAGAAAAAACGGAATAACTTGGCAACGCCGTGGAAAACTAAAACAAAATATGTTCGTATAGGTGAATAAAATACAATTCAAAATATATAAAAATAGATAGGGTGTTCCATTTAAAAAAAAGACAAACAATTCTCGCCGAGCCGTAATGCAACATCATGTATATGTGAAAATAATTTTACGTTATGCTCCTTGAGTAGACGAATAAATTCTGTTAATAAACTTATGCTGTATTTCTAAAGACAAGGGAGATATCGAAGACGGCGATTTCGGTGACTCACCTGTGTGCCTGAGTGTCTGGTCGTGAATCTGGGGACCCGGGTTCGATCCCGACCGACGCCAAAAATTACATCGCATTTTAATGGCACAAAATTGACCCCTGTGGCGCACTCTCCACGCCAGCAATGAGTGCCTGTGAGGTGACGCCTGGTAAGCGCCCTCACGGTACAAATATTCCATCATTACCTATATCTGTACAAAGCAGATTGGCACACCCAGCAATGGGTAATATGCCGTGATGAAATATTTATTTATTTATTTTATTTATATATATATATATATATATATATATATATATATTGTTACGGAAATAAATAACCGCTCCTCGAACAATTAGACTAGGTTTATTTAACAATAAAATACACCGCCAAAAGAATACAAACAACAGCGCGCCATACACCCGTCGCTCTCGACTGTCGCCGCGGAACTTCGTCGACAACAATTCCCGTTACAATATATATATATGTAGGATCGACCCCTGTAGGGACGCCCATGATACCCTCCCATGCGTCCGGTAACGCGTAGTCAAGTGAAGAAGAATAGAAAGAGAGATGCCAAGCTGTGTGGAATAATTAGATGAGATGTGTGAGATGTTAAGATGTATAGAAGAAGTTTTGTGTTAACTAATTAAATAGAAACTGTACTTTATTTCTGTTAAATATATTTCTTCAGTCAACTATATTCGCTCATTCAGGACCTACATATATATGTATATATATATATATATATATATATATATATATATATATATATATATATATATATATATATATATATATACAGGGTGATCACGCGAGAATGAACCAGCATTTACCTCCGTTATTGAGCGAGATAGCGATTATCTTTAAATAAACAAATTTACTATAGACAATATGGACAATAAGATGTCATATCAAACAGCGTTCTATTACTTCCGGTTCCGAAGTATGTAATACAAACTTTGAAATTTTAAATGGAACATACTATATTTTTCTATATTTTTGAAAAGAACATAAAATTTGCTTTACAATGATAGTAAACAAGTAGGACATTGTATTATTAAAAAATAAAATGGCGGACGTTTCAAAGATGAATTTTTGTAATGAAAAAAAAAATCCAGTGTGTGAGATTTTATTGTTTTTTGTTAATAGATGATGATATTTTTTGAGATAAATTCATTTATATGACGTAACCTAGGCAACAAATCCAATAAAACAAAATTACATACTTCCTTGAAATATTTTATAAGATATTTCAAACGGCCGTCATTTTACTTTTTAATAATACAATGTCCTACTTGTTTACTATCATTGTAAAGCAAATTTTATGTACTTTTCAAAAATATAGAAAAATATAGTATGTTCCATTTGAAATTTCAAAGTTGGTATTACATACTCCGGAACCGGAAGTAACAGAATGCTTCTTGATACGACATATTATTGCCCATATTATCTATAGTAAATTTTCTCATTTGAAGATAATCGCTATCTCGCTTAATAACGGAGATAATTGCCGGTTCATTCTCGCGTGATCATCCTGTATATATATATATATATATATATATATATATATATATATATATATATATATATATATATATATATATATATATATATATATATATTCATTTTCCTATGTTTGCGAAGCCATGCATGCATTGAAAACATGGTATCCGAAGCCAATATATAGATGGCTTCATGGCTTCCTATTCCCAAGGGATAATTCGTATTATTTGTATGTAAACGTATGTTTTAAGCATATCTTTTAAAGTAGTTACTGCTATTAATTTATCCGCATAATTTGGTAGTGTTAAATTGTGTAACATCGCCAAAATAAGTTTGTACGAAATTATACTTCTAAAAGGCTTCCCAAACACAGTTTTAGCCTTAATCCCCTAGCGGGAAACAGCATAACTACATGAAACTCGACAGATGGTGCTAAGGGGCTATTTAGAATCATTGTAATACGACAAAGAAAGTAACTAATGGCGCTGCAAAATAGTTTGAATTACATATAATCAATTTAAACATTTAAAACATAAACAAGTAAATGTGGTGTGTAAATTCCATATATCGTCTATTTTAATTTAGCATAAACTTGGCGGCTGACATCGTATGTCGCCACTGTGGGTAATTGAGGCACTGTAGTTTGAATTACCAGGTCCAGAAAATTAACAATGGTAAAAATTATACTAAAAACATAGGCTTTTAAAAAGTTTATTTATTTATTGCAAGTTGTTATTTTTTATTCTAGATTGCGAAATGTTACTTTTACATTCAAGAATGTAAAAGCAGTTCGCAATCAAGTCATACAACGTTTTTCGAAAACTATGTTCCAAAATTAATAAAAATATAAAGAATTTTGACGTTTAAGATTAATTATTATGACATTTTATATTACCGTGACAACTATATTTATAATTGCTATTAAACCAGGAGTTGACTACTAGTTGACAATAGATGCCAAACAAACGTTTTAATTTTTACCTCCCGCTACCCTTGGTAAGGGAGGTATAGGGATCGTGCTAAAAATCGCATATCGAGATTTTAGTAAATAACCACGTTTTAAGGTCCCTAGAATCCATTTTTAACATTTTCACGATGATGTCTGTGTGTATGTGTGTGTGTGTGTGTGTGTGTGTGTGTGTGTGTGTGTGTGTGTGTGTGTGTTGTGTGTGTGTGTGTGTGTGTGTGTGTGTGTGTTGTGTTGTGTGTGTGTGTGTGTGTGTGTGTGTGTGTGTCGTTTTAACTCAAATACTATCATTCAGAAAGTTTTGAAACCATGTATTTCTACCTTACTCTAATATGGAAAGAAGCCATTAGATTTTGGTGGCAATCGGATAACCGGAAATGACAGTTTACTTGAAGCTCAAGACTGTTTTTCTTACAAAAATACCTTTAAATATATTTTTTCTCAATTTGTTGTTATAAAAATTAAAGATTATTCCATTTTCTACAAGTTTGCTTTAATACTTTTTCTATATATTTTATGGATAAATTTATAAAGTAATATAAAAATTATATCTCGGAGCTTATGCTTTAAACACATTTCCATGGTTACATAGTTCAGCTCAAATGTATGTAACTGACAGATAAATATCACTGTCAAAAACATAATAATTTCAAATTAATAAGAGTAACGTTTTAAAAGGAAAATTGTAAATAGAACAATAGTTTTATGGAATGGAACTTAAAGTACATAATTTGTAGCATTCGTAAATGTGCAGGTAAGTATCGGGTTTTCCAATAAGAGGTGTTATTTTGAATAGCCCGCTATTTCGGTAGATGTCGCTTTTGAAGCTGTCATTTTTTGACATTTGACAAGTAGAAACTACGCCATTAATAAAAATGGAACGATACACGCTTCAACAACGCATTGAAATTATTAAAAGTGTTGAAGAAAACCCAGGTTTGTCCATTCCTCGTCGTTCTTTGGAATTAGGCATTCCACAAACGTCATTACACCGTATTTTGCATAAAGATTTGGGTCTTAAGGCTTATAAAGTCCAGGTAACACAAGAACTCAAGCCGGCCGATCATCAACAACGTCGTGTCTTTGCTGATTGGGTCGTTGAAATGCATGAAAATGATCCGGAATTCCATCGAAAAATCATCTTGAGTGATGAGGCCCATTTCCACCTCGGTGGCTTCGTCAACAAACAAAATTGTCGCATCTGGGGCTCAGAAAACCCAAGAGTTATTGTTGAAAAGCCTCTCTATCCTCAACGTGTGACTGTTTGGTGCGGTTTATGGTCCGGCGGAGTCATTGGACCTTACTTTTTCGAAAATGAGGCTGGAGCAACAGTTACGGTGAATGGATTGCGCTATCGAGAGATGATTAACGATTTTTTATGGCCGGAATTGGATGGTATTGATCTGGACAACGTTTACTTTCAACAAGACGCCGCTACGTGCCACACAAGCAACGAAACCATTGATCTTTTACGGGAAAAGTTTCCGGACCGTGTTATCTCTCGCCACCGAGATCTTGTGATTTAACACCTTGCGACTTCTTTCTTTGGGGCCACGTGAAAGAGAAGGTCTACGCCAACTGCCCAGCGTCGACTCAAGACCTCAAAGATGGAATTCGTGAGGCTATCGAGGACATAGGACAGCCACTTTGCGATTTGGTTATGGAAAATTTCATGAAAAGGATATTGTCCTGTCAGCGTGGTCGTGGTGGTCATTTGCCTGATGTTATTTTCCACTATTAACGGCATACCTTCCTCTTTATAATGAAATAAACATCCGATCATTTATATTAAAAAATGGCATTTTTCTTTGAATATCAAAATAACACCTCTTAATGGAAAACCCTTTATTTAAATAAAGAAACAAATAAATATATTATCAAGGCATATTATCCATTGCTGGGTGTGCTAATCTGATTTATACACACATTTCGGTAATGATAATGACATATTAGTATTGTGCGGACGTTTATCAGGAGGGTGAATTTTATGCCATTTAAAATTCGAATTATTTGGTGTTGATCGGGATCGAATCGGATTCCCCAGATTCGCGACCAGACATCAGGCAACGCGACAACGAGACCCCATAGGTAAATAGCGGGAGGTATTGTGTTGGTCACATCAGATTTTTATCTTAAATTTTCTGCGACGTTTGCGATTCGCATCATAATTCACATATTGCAAGTAAAATATTCAAGCAATTAAAATGATATCATAAAGTGACAAAGACAATTTGTCTCCTGAAGTGTTAGAAGCACTGCAAAGTGAAATTTTTAGTTTTATTCCCCAAAAATCGACCAGACAATATGAATATGCATACAAAGACTTTATGGTGTAGTGTGACTCCCAAGAAATGGAAGAATGTGAATGAATATGTAATATTAACAAGCGTCTTCAACAGTAACTAATACTTGTGTTTATCAAGAAACTATTCTACTTCATCTGGAAAATTGTAAAACTGGAATAATAAATATTAATTATTATACTTTCCTTAATAAACTCTTATTTTAAAAATCATAAATAAAGTCATCAGCGTATGGATTTTTATAGATCTGCACAAAAATTTAATCTTAATTTAATAACAAAATATATTTTAATTTAAATACGTAATCCACATTTTGCAAAAATCACCAAATTAGAATTAGGGTTTTATTTTAAACAAAATGTAATATTTGCGTTAATATTTAATCTTGTTAATTACAATAATAGGAGGAGTCTAAGGTTAAATTATAAATAAAACTAAAACAATAACCCCTTAACCTTAAAATAATAATAAAATAAGCTATGAGCTATATACGTATTTCGAGAACTAAGTTCTCATCATCAGTAGAACAAAAACAAAAGTTTAAGCAGAGAAGTTAAGATTACTCAACATGTAAACCATGTCAGAGGTCTAACGACTCTGAGCAAACAAGGGAGAGAACTGGGATTATATAGGGATAGGAGTCACAGGTGAATGAATACCAATTAAAACTAGGATTTAGCGTCCAATGAAATTTAAGATTTAAAATGTCCTATAAAATTTAAGTTTATATTAAATCGAATAATTTAGAATTTGGTATGGGACCGAGATCTGCGTTCATCAAGTTATTTTTAAATTTATTTATTATTAAGCTCTCGTATGCATCTAAATATCTATCATTATTAATATGTTTTAAAAGTTTAATGTTAGAATTGTTAATTTTGTGATTATTAATGAACATATGTTGAGCCACGCTAGATTTTTCGGGATTACCGCTTTTTAGATGATAAAAATGTTCTTTAAACCGAGTCTCAATTTGTCTTTTAGTTTGCCCGATGTAAACTTTATTACAATCATTACAGCTAATTTTATATATACCGGATTTTTTGTTAGTGTCTAATTTATCTTTAGGATTACCTAATAAAGATTTAATGGTATTACTTGATTTGTAAGTCACGGTTAAATTTTGATTTTGAAAAATTTTATTTAAATTTTTAGAAGCGTTATCATACGGCAGTGTTATGTATTTATTATTATTTTTATTATTAAATGGTGTTAATGTTGTAAAATTAGAAACGGATTGGCGATGTTTAAATTTATGAACTAATTTATCTATAGTTTTAACCGGGAAACCGTTATATTTAGCTATTTCTTTAATATAGTTTAGTTCAATATTAAATCTTTTTTTGTTTAAAGGAAATTTTGTTAATCTGTTTATTAAAAAATTGAACGATGCTAATTTATGTTGCCAGAAATGATTGGAGTCAGCAGTTATAAATCTGTTAGTATTAGTGGATTTTCTGTAAATATCGAACTCTAGTTTATTTTTATTTCGAATAACCAGTACGTCCAGAAATGGTAGTTGTTTATTAGTTTCTTTTTCAATAGTAAATTTAATTGATGGGAAAACTGAATTTAAACTGTCTAGAAACGTTTTCAAATCGCAATTTTTGATATTAACTATGGCAAAAATATCATCTACATATCTAATCCAAACTCTAGGAAAATATTTGTTGTTTTTCTTAAATTCAATTTCGAAATTACTCATAAATAAATTAGCCAAAAAAGGTGATAAACTATTTCCCATAACTGTACCTTCATTTTGATGATAAAATTTATTATTTACTTGAAAATAATTTTGATTCATACAAAGTTCAGTGAGTCGTAAATATTCATTAATTTGTGTCACATCCAAGTTGTTATTTTTTAAAAAAGTTTTTAAATATTCTAACGTTTTCGGGATCGGTACACTTGGAAATAAAGAACTAACGTCAAAAGAAACCAATATTTCATTTTTATCTAAGGTAATATCTTTGACTTTTTCGATGAATTGTAACGAATTTTGTACGGAAAAAGTTTGTGGTTGATTTTGAAAATTAGTAAATTCGTTGACTAACCATTTTGAAAGCAAATAAGTTGGTGAATTTATGCCAGAAACTATAGGTCTTACTGAATTACCCGGTTTATGAATTTTTGGAAGACAGTACATTTTTGGAACTACTGGGTTTGAAACGTTAAGTTTAAAATTTATATTTTTCGTAATTAAATTTGGACAATTTTTAAGGGTGTTTTTATATTCTCTAAGCATTTTAGGTAAAGGATTTTTATTAATTTGCGTGTAAGGTCCATTAGTTAATTGGTTATTTACTCTATTAAAATATTCTGATTTATCTAAAATGACAATTTTGTTACCTTTATCGGCTTTTAAATAAAATACGTCGCGTTTTTTAAGATTATTTATAAGTTTAATGTCACTATTACTAGGTTTGTTTTTAAAACGATTTAAATTATTATTTATTTGAATTTTGCAAGCGTTCCTGATGTAATCTTTAGTGTCATTGTTTAAATATTTAATACTGGTTTCAATGCAAGCTACTAAATCATCTAACGGTGAGTCAATATTATTAGGTGAATATTTTAAACCTTTGTTTAACAAGTTGAGTTCTTCTTTACAAAAAATTTCCGACGATTGATTTACAACGATGTTTTCTTTTATACAAGTTTGTTGTTTCGGATTATTCGGTATTAAACGTTTTAATTTATTATTCTGTCTTTTAATTTTATTAACAAATTTATGGTTAATTACTTCATATATTTTATTCTCGAAGACCGACCATTCATAATATTCTAAATTACATAAATTTTTAGTTAATTTAAGATGTAAGTTATAGGCTTTAATTTCAAGTTTACTTCGTTTAGCTTAATGATTATTAATTTCTGAATTTAACCATTTATCTTTAGCGAATCTTATTATATTTTCAGAATTTTTGCAATTTTTAGATGTAGTAATTTTCATAAATTTTGGATAAACTGAATTTAATTTACAATTTTTAAGAAACAAAATGTCAGCGCTGATTAATTTAATCTTAGTTTTAAGTTTAGAGTAGTTATTTAACTCCGTTGACCGGGAAGTCATATTAATTACAATAATAGGAGGAGTCTAAGGTTAAATTATAAATAAAACTAAAACAATAACCCCCCTTTATAAACAATTGAGTTATATTCTCACAATGTTTAAAAATTTACATATAGCTTAACAAAATACGTAGAAATCGGTTTTAAATATTAACAATAACCACCCACCTATAATAATTATAAACAATTGAGTTATAAATTAGAATTAGGATTTTATTTTAAACAAAATGTAATATTTGCGTTAAAAACCGTAAATAAAGTCACCCTTATATGGATTTCTGTAGATCTGCACACCCATTCAATCTTATATCTAATAACAACAAAATATATTTTAATGTAAATAAAAATTCCACATTTTCCAATAACCGCCAAATTAGAATTATTAGATTTTTATTTTAAACAAAATGTAATATTTGTGTTAAATAGTAATTTAGTGAAATATAGGAAAATATATGCATTGTAGGCCACTATATTCAGTTTTGTATTGAACATTACGTATTAAATATAAATACAATTATATATGTATAATTACAGTGGTTAACAATAGATAGGTACACTTAAAGTTTATTGTACGCGCGTCTCGCGTGCAATCACACTGCTCATGTTCGACTAACTCTTGTTGCAGCTGCAGGTTTTTCTAGAATTTGTACTTTTATTTATAATTATACATTATATTTTTTAATATAATATTATTTCGAAGATTTTGTACAAAATAAATATATCTTGTTTTTTTAATGTCATAATTTATTTTTTATTTACATGTTATTAATTAATATAACTTCTTTGATCCTTTTGTATCGATATTTACTAATATTGATATTTTCAAATCGATATTTGAGTACTTATCGATACTTCTTTCCGATACTTTATATTAGTAAAAATATCAATACTATCTTTCGATTGCGTATCCCTACTAGACCTGTGCCCGCAGCGCCACGCCGCCGCCGCCGACATATTTTTCACGCCGCCGCCGCCGTTGTTTCAATTACCGGCGCGCCGCCTATCTATTGTACGACGCGCCGTCGTTGTTCTCGTCTGTATTAAGTAATTATACTATAATAAATGGTTATATATTCAGGAAATAAAATCATATTAATCGCAAATATTTTTGAAAGTAATATTAACGTACAGAAATTGTTTTCCTGAGATTTTCAACACTGCTTATTGCTTTTCTGATCTGTCATCTGTACTGTACACAGTGTTCCCAAATCGTAGGATTTTTAAGTATACCAGGGATTGAAGGATTTTTCAATTTTGTGGTAATTTTTTTATATATAAAATTTGGAAAATATTTAAACATTTGCGCCATGCAGAAATTGTTCTTATATAATATAGTAATCACCTATACCGATGTAGTGAATTAACTGCTGCATATTTAATGAGGGCTCCGATCACATTAAAAAACATGTTAAAAGCATGTATGTACTTATAAATAAGTAGCAGATGGAGACCAGAGACTGAAATTGTTTTTTTTTTTGAAGAATTACTATTTATTTTTTATTTGCTAGAATTATAGTTTATGTATTTGTTATATGTAATCAATTAATAGTGAAAATATTTGAATTTCCCGTTATATTCTTAGATAGGGATTTTCTGTCTGCAATAGAATAGAATAACTTTAGTGTTCAAAATCAAATAGCGAGTGTGTATTGTAAAAAATGTTTAGAAAACTATCAGATCAGAAAGAAAATGAGAATGCTATATTTAACTGGTACTGGTACTAGTACTACCAGTGAGCGAGTATTTTCTGTTACAGGATTTACAGTATAGTTGGAGAAACAAATATTTGGAACTCATTATAGATTCTGCCAATTGGTCATTATAAAGTTTTATGGACTTTGCGGTTTTGGTACTCGGAGACAGGTAGAGTTTTCTGTCCTGGGCCGTACCCGAAATTTGCATTCAAGATTTACTTTTAAATCTGTATTAAAATAATAATTCGTTTTAAGTGTATTTCTTCTTTCTTCTAACGTCAATTTGTAAAGTAAAAAGAGATTGAAATATTATAAGATGTTTCCTAATTATGTACTTTTAAATCTGTATTCAAATAACAATATTGTAATATGTTGTTTTTTGTTATAATGTATTTTGTTTTCTTTATCTGACTGCAGTGTGCTATGCACTCTATACTAAATCTCTATATTACTATGTGTTGTTTTTTTATATGTAAATATTTCTTCCCAGTTAATAAACTAAAATTTTGTTTTGTTTTTTTTATTTATTATATAGTTTCAATTTACAAATTTTATACAAACATTGAGTATGATTTTTTTTAGTACGGCCCATTTCTTACCCTAAAATTGATGCCTTCAAGTTCGAATAATTTATGAGTCCTGACCGCAAACAAACCCAACCGTCCATAAAAGATTGTAAACCCTGCATAAGTCAGTTCCAAATATTTGTTTCTCCAACTATAACAGCAAAACGAAGTTCATTATCGCCACTCTCCGTAAACTAAATTATATTCATACGCGATAATTCATAATTGTAAAGAAAAAATGTAGTTTACGTTCTATATAGGTATGATTGAGTAAATCACATCAGTATTTGTATTAAAACGCTGGCGCGCCGCTGAAACAGCAAGTACGCCGTCGCCGTCAAAAAGTAAAGAACATACGCCGGCGCGCCGCCGCCGCCGCTATTATTTTAACAATTCGCCGCCGCCGCCTTGACTCTTGTCGGCGAACAAATCTAATCCCTACTCTTGTGCGCGGTCTGTTCATTCTTCAGTCGCTGGGACTAACTCCCGTCCCCTTCGGCGCACAGCACAGCGTCATGTCTCTTCCTGGAATGCGCCGTTGCCGCTTCCCGCGTTGCCAAATAAGATTCGTTAAGCTTCTTATTATAATCTTCATGAAAAATTGAATTTATTGCACATATAGCGGATATAATTTACCTTTTTCTTTTTTACCTGATGCCTATATACATGATATGGTTATATCAGAGATCGTTTTGTGTTCCTCGATATTTGATTTTAGTATTTTCTTCTTAATGCTTATGTGCACCTATGTATGTGTAATGGATCATGCAAACACCGTAGCTCAAATAGATACTAACAATCCAAAAATTTAAAAATTATAATTTCAATGTTTTCGTTCCTATAAATAATTAATATGAATTTATTTACTACTATTACAATGGGGTCCACCGTCATAAGAAAAAATAATAAAATATATACTTTATCCTTAAAGTACTAGTCAATAAATAACGATTAAGATTAAAAATAGTATATTATGATGCCATTAAAGCACGCGTGACAAGTTTAAAATCGCGATGTGAAGCGGAACGCTTTTAAAGGCACAAGTGCTTTAATGACTCTTATACTGGTGTACGCCAAAAATTGGAATTATTGCTTACTATCAGATGTTTACTTCCAATTAGCTAATTTTGACTTAGATGTCAACAAAATATGCACGTACTCTATAGATATCATATATACTTAATGTGTATATTTTTTTAATTGACTTCTTATAAATCATTTTACATTTATAATACGTCAATTAATTATATTAACACTTCATAAAAATATGAAAAATATTATATGTAAGTAAAAAAGATTATTCAATTTTTATTTATAATAAGGTAATATTAAAAGTATTATTTTTTTATAATTTTCATGAAACAAACTATATACATACATATGCACAATATCAGGTCAAAAGTAATTCAGTTTCCCAGCCGGGGACCGGGGACCTAGAATTATCATATATCGGCAAGAGATCGCTCGCTTGCCGGTAAAAGTCTTGTCCCCGGCCGGTGTATTGTATTACCAAGGAATTTATATACAAATATATTGAGCTGATTATGTAAGGAAATGGTAACTTTAGACTTATTTATAAACTTTATTCCATTTTTGTAAATCAATTGAGAATAAAATTATATGGTTATTAAGTGAATTTAATAATCAGCTTTTTTAAAATAGTGAAAATAATGCTATACGTTGCATTGTGCGCGACATCAATTTTGTGAGTAAAACTTAATTATTTAAGGATATGGTAACTTTATGCTTATTTATAAACATTATTCCATTTTTGTACATCTATTAAGAATAAAATTATATGGTTATTAAGTGAATTCAATACTCAGCTTTTTTAAAATAGTGAAAATAATGCTATACGTTACATAGTGCGCGACATCAGTTTTGTTAGTAAAACTTAATTATATAAGGATATGGTAACTTTATGCTTATTTATAAACATTATTCCATTTTTGTACATCTATTAAGAATAAAATTATATGGTTATTAAGTGAATGCAATACTCACCTTTTTTAAAATATTGAAAATAATGCTATACGTTACATAGTGCGCGACATCATTTTTGTTAGTAAAACTTAATTATATAAGGATATGGTAACTTTATGCTTATTTATAAACATTATTCCATTTTTGTACATCTATTAAAAATAAAATTATATGGTTATTAAGTGAATGTAGTACTCAGCTTTTTTAAAATATTAAAAATAATGCTATACGTTACATAGTGCGCGACATCAGTTTTGTTAGTAAAACTTAATTATATAAGGATATGGTAACTTTATGCTTATTTATAAACATTATTCTATTTTTGTACATCTATTAAATATAAAATTATATGGTTATTAAGTGAATTCAATACTCAGCTTTTTTAAAATATTGAAAATAATGCTATACGTTGTATAGTGCGCGACATCATTTTTGTTAGTAAAACTTAATTATATAAGGATATGGTAACTTTATGCTTATTTATAAACATTATTCCATTTTTGTACATCTATTAATAATAAAATTATATGGTTATTAAGTGAATGCAATACGTAGCTTTTTTAAAATATTGAAAATAATGCTATACGTTGTATAGTGCGCGACATCAGTTTTGTTAGTAAAACTTAATTATATAAGGATATGGTAACTTTATGCTTATTTATAAACATTATTCTATTTTTGTACATCTATTAAATATAAAATTATATGGTTATTAAGTGAATTCAATACTCAGCTTTTTTAAAATATTGAAAATAATGCTATACGTTGTATAGTGCGCGACATCAGTTTTGTTAGTAAAACTTAATTATATAAGGATATGGTAACTTTATGCTTATTTATAAACATTATTCTATTTTTGTACATCTATTAAATATAAAATTATATGGTTATTAAGTGAATTCAATACTCAGCTTTTTTAAAATATTGAAAATAATGCTATACGTTGTATAGTGCGCGACATCAGTTTTGTTAGTAAAACTTAATTATATAAGGATATGGTAACTTTATGCTTATTTATAAACATTATTCTATTTTTGTACATCTATTAAATATAAAATTATATGGTTATTAAGTGAATTCAATACTCAGCTTTTTTAAAATATTGAAAATAATGCTATACGTTGTATAGTGCGCGACATCAGTTTTGTTAGTAAAACTTAATTATATAAGGATATGGTAACTTTATGCTTATTTATAAACATTATTCTATTTTTGTACATCTATTAAATATAAAATTATATGGTTATTAAGTGAATTCAATACTCAGCTTTTTTAAAATATTGAAAATAATGCTATACGTTGTATAGTGCGCGACATCATTTTTGTTAGTAAAACTTAATTATATAAGGATATGGTAACTTTATGCTTATTTATAAACATTATTCCATTTTTGTACATCTATTAATAATAAAATTATATGGTTATTAAGTGAATGCAATACGTAGCTTTTTTAAAATATTGAAAATAATGCTATACGTTGTATAGTGCGCGACATCATTTTTGTTAGTAAAACTTAATTATATAAGGATATGGTAACTTTATGCTTATTTATAAACATTATTCCATTTTTGTACATCTATTAAGAATAAAATTATATGGTTATTAAGTGAATGCAATACGTAGCTTTTTTAAAATATTGAAAATAATGCTATACGTTACATAGTGCGCGACATCAGTTTTGTTAGTAAAACTTAATTATACGTATAAGGATATGGTAACTTTATGCTTATTTATAAACATTATTCTATTTTTGTACATCTATTAAGAATAAAATTATATGGTTATTAAGTGAATGCAATACTCAGCTTTTTTAAAATATTGAAAATAATGCTATACGTTGTATAGTGCGCAACATCATTTTTGTTAGTAAAACTTAATTATATAAGGATATGGTAACTTTATGCTTATTTATAAACATTATTCCAATTTTGTAAATCTATTAAGAATAAAATTATATAGTTATTAAATGAATTAAATACTCAACTTTTTTAAAATAGTAAAATTAATGCTATAATTTTTTTTAGCGCAAGGATATAGTTATAGGCATATGTTAAATTTGTTTTCGATCTTGAAAAATTCTGATTGGATTTTGATCCTTAATTTTGATCGATCATATCATTTGATCGATCTTGGTCAAATTGATTTACAGAAATCGGTCAATTCAATGTAGGTGAGTAGGTATTCTCAATAATTATAACAATTTGATTTTTTTAGTATTGGCCAGTCATTTCTTATAACATTATATTAATCATAATATCAGAAGCTAATGTATTAATCATGATACGAGCTTGCGTTCACACAACTTTGACCAGCTGATGGATCGATCTTTCGATTAATCGATCAGATCGATTAAATATTGTCTGTGATCATTTTGATCGATCAATCGATTTTCTGATCAGATCGATCACATCGATGTTTTTTCGCAGCCCTAACATAAAACTGAATGAGTGCGCTTGGCGAGAATGAGTGATACAAACAACGCATATGACTGAAGGGTAGGGGACGAGCTCAGTAATCTGCTGTCTGCATCTACAAGCAATTTTTTGTACGTGTGTGTGAAACGTTACGTTATAATTTATAATTTGAAAATTTGTAAAAACAGATGAGTGTTTAAATATTTTAAAATATATTATTTAAGTTTGTTTCACAGATTAATTGCAGTTGTCTTTTTTATTTCTTTTGTAATACAGAAAAATGTATTTAACCCTAATTCATAAAATTTTAATAGCTAGTACTTCTCGTTACTTGTACGATAAACTTGTTTCAAAATTTTATAATTATAGTCTACGTATTAGGAATTTATATATTGCGCCATCGTTTAAAAACAAAAATTTAAGTGCTCATTTTTCTATTTATCCCCTACATTATAAATCACTTTATCAGCCAGTATGAAATCTCTTTCTGTATTTTTTTTTAAATACTATTTAAGGAAATGTGAAGGTTTATGTGTGGATTAATAATCGAGTCGTCCACCATAAAAAATAATAAAATGTACACTTTATCCTAAAAATACTATTCAATAAATAACGATTAAGATTAAAATAAAACATTTTTTGAATGATTACTTTGCGATATTTGAATTTATTTTTAGTGCCACTGTGACGTCATAAGTATTGGTATCTTTCTCGCGCAGCCTACTATAGTCGCTGGTGCGTGAAAGATAGCTGTAGGTTTCGATAAAAATAAAATACAGTGAAACTAAAAATAATTATAACTTTTTAATACTACGAATTGCTTTAAAATTGAACGAACTTTCATGTGAAATAATAGTAAAAAATAAAGTGAAGGACCCTATTAACGTTAACTGTGACCCCTCAGTAATTTGTTTCAAGTCCGAGGCGAGCGCTAGTAGGCATTATTTTAAAGCTCGTCGATATAGAAGAAACCTTAATATTTGCTAGTTGTAACTGTTGGACAATTGCCTTACTTATATCCAAGACATAAACCAAAATTCAAAGAATACGCAAGTAATAATCCTTATTCTTCACTTTGAAATTTAAAAAAAGTTGAAATCAAAACAATACATTTCAGAAATATAAAAAATGTTTAAAAATAGATACATACTCGCATAATCGTCATTATATAAATATCTCCAAAATATCGTTCAATTTTATTTTATATTAGTTTGCAATAATTTAATACGATATTTTTATTGCAAAAGTACATCAATAGTTTGTTTATAAATAAAAATATCATCACGGCATATTACCCATTGCTGGATGTGCCAAAAATACAAAACATACACATAATCATTGTGTTATTATCATGTACTATTAAGATCAAAAGAAAGAATTATGCATTTTTATTAAATCCATATTTGGATTATTGTAATAAATTTTTATCATTGTTAAAACCAATTTTTTTTATTTATAAAATATTGTTCTCCATTTCAATATATATCTTCTATTTCCAATTACAATAATTTAGAATTAAGCTTCTTCTATAAAAAAATATTTAAAGTATTTTTCTTTTCGTCTCAACAATGTGTTCATTGTTTGGTTTTTTGTTTTGTTTATATCAAATATTCGTGTCAAAATGAATTTCTTAAACGCTAACGATCGAGCGTATGTTATAAAAATGTATTACAATACCTAATTATTAATTCATAAATAAAAAATAAATAGTGAAAAGTTTAGCTTGATGGAGCCTTGAACCTCAACCTGCAAAAATTATTCATAATTTTCTTTAATTTATGCACTGATAATGCAGTAATTAGTATTAAATAAGGTACAGGAGGTAATGTACTATTATAATGTTCAATTGCATGGCTTAATTTTTCCGGTTCTTGAAAGCACTAATTTATACCGTACCGTACGTTCCAAACGCTAGTGTGAACTAGATGACTGGACAAGTGAGACAGAGCTATGTACGTACGTTGTGTCAGATATATCACCTCTGACTACCCCTGTTCATCTAAAATCATGTACTTATGTATTTATAGCAACCAATGCTATTGCTTGCTTATATGTATGTACATTTTATTTTCAATATTTTTTTATAAAAATGTGAAGTGTAGCCGGTTTGCTAGAATTTAAACATTCAATGTGTTACTTAAATAAAGAATATAAGTAAAATGTAATATAATATATTATAATTAAAATAATTTCAGTTATATGAATGATATAAAAATTAATTTGTACAAAATAAAATAATCAATTTAAGTAAATATTCTGCAAAATTAATATAACAAAATTAAAGCATATTGCGTTTTCATGTACTTAAGAATTCAAATAAAAATAAAGAAAAATCATTTTTTTAAATAAAAATAATTTCGAAAAAAATAGGTAGGTTCAATAAAAGCAGCAAAAGTCAGCGCCGTTATGCAAACCGGATGTTGAAACTATTGAACGTTTTGCTATTTTTGCTTCGCTAACATTGCTGGCAAGCAAAGAAAGTGAAGGATTTTTTGCTGCCTTTTGCTGTTAGCGAAATATTTGTGCGGCATTTCAAATGGGGAAAGAAGATATATTTATACTGTGAAAGTAATAATTTATAGACAATTGAGGCAAAGTACAGAGCATGAGTATTTCGTGGAAAGTACAAAATACTATTTTTCATAATGAAATAAAAGAAGACGACGTTATATGTGGCTCATTATTTTGAGAAAAAAAAGAGTCATATTGTGATCAAATTTAAATTTTCATGGGAGGTTATGCGCTTCTCTTCAATATAAATTATGTTACCAGCTAAAAAATAAACTTATTGGGCTATGAATGCTACATTTTATCCTAATCTAATACGAAAACTTTCCTACTGTAGGACCCATCATCATTTGTTAAAAATAAATGTTTTTATTACTAATTACAACTTTTTTCTATAAATTTAACAAAACAAGACTCCTCATAATATAATACATAAATGGAATATGTAAACAAATAGATTAAATATGCTGCCCTCCCGTGGTAAACATATTACGCAAAATGAACACACAAAATGAACCGTTCAATGGATTCACTGTTTTCATTGAACCTTCCAATGATTTGTTTACTTTTTTAAAACTTGTAAATTCGTTCACATAAATAATTCCAATAGCTCAGTCACAGCCTTCTCTAACATACAAGCCGTGCTGCTGAAACTTGACAACGCTGTTGAGAGTTCTACTGTCGAAGATTTTCCCGCGTCGACTCGTATGTGCACTGTATTTTTGTATTTATTTTTGAGTAAAACCCAAAAAAGGTATGTTTTGTTCAATTTTATAATTTCCAACGATGTTGTCTTACTATGTAAAAAATAATTTTTAATTAAATAACATAAATTAAGAGTGAAAAACATAACTTCCAATAATATATTAACAATAACAAGTTTCTAAAGGATTTTATTTACTTAAGAATTAAACAAAACTTGTAAAGTAATCTTTGTTGACCGTAAAATGCATACAGTGAGCAACAATGTCTAATATTAAAATAGTTACATATTAATAATGAAAAATAAAGGAAAATATACTTTAGTTTCTGTTAGTGTTTTATTACATCTTTTGCATTATTGCATAGGGTAAATGCACCATCACTGATGTGTACCAGGTTGAAAATCGAACTACAGTTCGCAATTAAAAAAATCTGATGTGGCCAGCACATAACCTCTCCCGTATATTTTACCTGGCTGTATGCATAAAGCAAAGAATATTTTTTTAAATACAAATAATATATTCATATAAATCTATGACGTATAAACTTCTTTATTATTCAATAATAGCATGTCTCAACATGAATATATTTTACCATAAATTATGTTACAATAAATTACAAAGTAGAGTTTACCATATACCGGGTGATCATTTGAAAACTTCCCACCTTGAATAACTCTTTAATTAATAAAATTATCAAAAATCACTAAAACAGGTCAATGTTATTTTGGAGGGGGACATTTAATAACCTATTCCAATCAGTTGGGAAACTTTCACCCTCCCCTCCAGCCACCCCCACCCCAAAATTTTAAATGGCACTACCCCATGTGTGATACATCATTTTAAAGGTTGTAAAATTCTCAATATTTTAAAGCAAAGAAAATTAAAATCGGCCGAGCCGTTCATGAATTAGAGACAAAAATGTATGCCCATTTTGAGTGGTTGATCAAGCCATCTACCTACGTTTTGCTTTGAAACAAAAGAACGTGCGTCGTACAAGTTCAAAGTGTCAAGTGTTGTAGAATTCAGGAATTAAATATCGCCGCTTCAGATAACTTTAGATTACTTTGATTTGGGGTAGCGTTTGTGCCAATTGTGTCACTGAAATGACATACACTTTAGAAGAGAGAATTGAAATAATTTTCATTTGTGGAGCTGAAAATCAGTGTGCTCGACGTACAGCCAATGAATTTAATGCAAGACATCTAAATAAACATGTATCCCATCGATACGTTTTAGATTTGGTAGAAAAATTTGAAGAAACTGCATCAGTAGGAAATAAAAAAAGGACACAACCTCGAATTGTGGATGAGGACTCTCAAATAGAAATATTAGGACAATTTGCTGCAAATCCTACGAGCTCAATTCGGCAAGTGCGTAACATAACTGGTTTTTCGTATGGGTCTGTTCATAAGGTTTTAAAACTTCATAAATGGCATCCATACAAACTTCAAAATCACCAAGCTCTAAATGAAGATGATTTCGATAAACGAGTTCAATTTTGTGAACAAATGACTGTGATGATATATACCACTCCAAATCTAATTCAAAATATTTGCTTCAGTGACGAATGTACTTTTTTTTGAATGGCTATGTTAATCGTCATAATTGTCGTTATTGGGATGATGAAAACCCGAATCTATTTAGAGAAACGCATACTCAGTGGCCACAAAAAAATAATGTGTGGGCTGGTATACTGGGGGACTCGGTCATTGGTCCGTTATTTATTAATGAAAATTTAAATGGTACTATTTATCTCAATATGTTGGAAGATGTCATAGACCCCTTGATTACGGAAGCAATAGAAAATCAAGTAGACGACGAAGGAAACTTAATTTTGGATGAAAATCAAGTTTATTTTCAGAAAGATGGTGCCCCACCACATTTTGTGGTACCAGTTCGAAACTGGTTGAATAACAAGTTTCCAGAGAGGTGGATTGGAAGGAGAGGAGCAGTAGAGTGGCCAGCAAGGTCTCCTGACCTAACCCCTCTCGACTTTTTCCTTTGGGGCTACCTTAAATCCATCGTCTATCAAACTCCCCCAGCCAACATCGACGAACTGAAACAACGAATAACATTCGAATGCCGATTAATTCCGCGGCGAGTTTTCGAAAATGTAAGAAGAGAGTTTGAACATCGGCTTTATCATTGCCTAGCAACGAATGGAGCGCAATTCAAGCATCTATTACGATAAATTTAATTGTTTACGTTTGTGAGTTTTAGTTTTAGGTATTTTGTAAATTTTCCGGTTTAATACATTTTTGTCTCTAATTCATGAACGGCTCGGCCGATTTTAATTTTCTTTGCTTTAAAATATTGAGAATTTTACAACCTTTAAAATGATGTATCACACATGGGGTAGTGCCATTTAAAATTTTGGGGTGGGGGTGGCTGAAGGGGAGGGTGAAAGTTTCCCAACTGATTGGAATAGGTTATTAAATGTCCCCCTCCAAAATAACATTGACCTGTTTTAGTGATTTTTGATAATTTTATTAATTAAAGAGTTATTCAAGGTGGGAAGTTTTCAAATGATCACCCGGTATAAATATTAGGCTGGTAACTGCAATTTTCAATTCGAACAACGTTGTTTACTTTCTCTTCATATTCTTCTAGTAAAAACATTAATTTTGGGCGGTCTAAAATGTATATATGGATTGTGCATCTATTCTTACATATCTTCTTTTACATTTTATTTTTTCATACATGTTATATCTAAATAACACTAATTCCCTTTAATAAAGTGACGGATAGATTGCACTCCGATTATTCTTATATCGATGTGTAATTTTGTCAATATTTACAACTTACTTGAGAAGAATTTGATAGCTTTTTCGCAATTCAAAGTTACTCTAGTCTATAGTACTGGTGTACATTGTCCCATAATGTTTGAAACAAATTTAAGTCCTTCAACCTAGACTTGTCATCTCCATAATAGTCACAGATCAAGAACTAAGGGATTCTCCAAGTACATTTTTCTTTCATTACTCATTATTTCTGACACTGACATTTATCTGTCAGTTACAAATAATTTAAATTATCAACTATTTTTCATGGCATTCTTTCGGCTGTCAAATTTATTACAACAGATTATTTTATATATTATACTTCTTTTATCTCTAAATCTATGGAATATATAATAAAATATTTAAATGTATCAGATAGAGAATTTAATTTTCTTTAATATTACCACGAAAAATTTTCAAAAAATAATATTTAGAAGATTTTTTTTCAAGAATCTTCTACTTCCGGTTCTCCAATTATTACCAAAACCTTTTCAGATCTTCCCATGAATGTCCGATTGGGAAATACGTTGTTAAACAAATTTTAAGTCTTATAGTTTTTGAGTAACCGTCCTTCCAACATCCCACACACACACACACACATCCACACACACACACACACACACACACACACACACACACACACACACACACAGACATCATCGTAAAAATGTTAAAATCGGATTGTAGGGATCTTAAAACGTGCTTATTCAATAAAATCTGGATATGCGATTTTTAGCATGAATGCAATACCTCTCTTAGCGAGAGGTAAAAAGATTATCAAACTGCTTTGAGTTTTCCAAAGAATCCTGAATTATACAAAAAATAGATTAAAGCTATTCCACGAAAACAATGAACCCCTACGTCTACATCAGTAGTGTGTGAAAAACATTTTTCAGACGGTGACATTATTAAATATGATAAATTATTGAATAAAAGTGATGGAACATAATCAACAATTGTTGCTTAGACAACCAAAGCTGGTGGAAAATGCAGTACCGTCCGTGGATAATGAATATACCTTAATCATTTGCAAAAAGAGGCTGTAATGATAATTAGGTGTTAACAATTACTCGAAAGTTTCATGAAACAGCTTTATTCTTACTAAACCAACGTTTCGGTGCACCCTTGCACCTTTTTCAGTGTAGTAAGATCTTAGAGCATCCATTTGCTCTTTGAATTTTTTGTACGATGTTTAATAAATTAACTGAATGTTTTGTACGAATGTATTTTGTGTATTTTGTAACAATTCGTAAGATCTTACTACCCTGAAGAAGGTGCAAGGATGCACCGAAACGTTGGTTTAGTAAGAATAAATGCTGTTTGACTGAATTTTCGAGTAATTGTTAACACCTAATCACATCACAGTGGAGAAATCACCCACAATTGTAATGATAATATTTATACACATGTATGCTATCTTGCAATACATTATTAATGATAATGATTTAGAATATAAATTTCTTAGATGTAAGCATCAACAAAATTTATTATGTGAACTGAGCATTCTCAGTCTGAAAAATGATTTCTATTCTGACGATTTTCGCAATATTTGTGTTTGTGGTGAGGGCTATATACATATTATGAATATGTTAAGTAGTGTTTTTGCCAATATATTGCTTAACAATTATGTAAAAAATAAAAATTATTGCAAACATGAGCAACGAAAAATATAGAATCATGTCCAAAAAATAAGAAAAGGAAACTAGGTACTTTTAAGAATTAATTGTAATTTTAATACAAATAATATATTTCTGTACACTACAGTATTAAAATTAAATGTAGGATTTAGTACGTAATAAATATGTATACCATAATTATGTGTATTTGTTTCTATAAATACAAGCGATCAGGGCCGGCGCGTGGGGTGAAACAGTGAAGCGAATGTTTCAGGCGGCATATTTTTTAGGGCGGCATTTGAGATGAAAAATATTTTTAATAACATCATGTTGCTCGTTACAGTTTAAATTATACAACCCAATAATAAAATGTCTTAAATTTCAAAATGTGTTTTTATTGTAAGATAACGTTTGTGCAACGCCATGGGAAAGCCGTATAGAAGCTATCTCAGGTATCAAATCGGAGAAATATACGATGCACTGACAGAACTTTCCTTAAATAAATATACAGATTGTGATACTAAATATAATAGCAAATGTTTGGCCGACAAAAATTCAAAATTTAAGTTTATTTGTAGTGTTATAGTTTGGCATGATATTCTGTCGCAAATTAACATAGGATCAAAAATATTACAAAATAAATCTTTAATTTTATCAGAATGTGTCAAAATTTAGAGAAACATTCATTCTTTTTTGAAAGATTATCGTTTAAACGATTTTAAACAAATGTTACGGTCGTTAAAAGAAATTGCGACAGAATTGGAAATTGAGACAGAATTTGAACAAATACGTCCGATTAGAATTCGTCGCAAATTAAAACAATTTACGTATGAGAGCAGAGATACATCTATAGAAGATCCTCTTAAGAAATTTAAAATTGAATTTTTCAATGTAATTATTGACGTCTCTATAAATTAAATTGAGGAACGTTTTTCACAACTAGAAAATCACAGCAATATTTTTAAGTTTTTATATAACATACCATCCCTTGTTAACAAAGAATTGGATGATATTTTTAAAAATTGTCAAGATTTGCATGTTCATTTAACAGATGATATTGAACCTTTAAATTTGTATAATGAATTTTTAATTATAAGAAACATATTAAGCGGTGAAATGACGCCTTTAGATGTTTTAAATTATATAGATAAACATCGCATTTTAATGGCACAAAATTGACCCCTGTGGTGCACTCTCCACACCAGCTATGGGTGCCCGTGTGGTGACGCCTGGTAAGCGCCCGCACGGTACAAATATTCCATCAATACCGATATCTGTACAAAGCAGATTGGCACACCCGGCAATGGGTAATATGCCGTGATGAAATATATATATATATATATATATATATATATATATATATATATATATATATATATATATATATATTTTAGATAAACATTCTTTGACAGAAAAATTTCCTAATTTGTTTATTTCTTTAAGAATTCTAATAACGCTGCCTATAACTGTCGTTCATTTTCCAAGTTGAAACTGATTAAAAAATATTTACGTTCGTCAGTGTCCCAAGAAAGGCTCATAGATTTGACAGTATTATCAATTGAACAAAATTAACTAATTATGATGATATAATTGATGATTTGGCTAAAGAAAAAGCTAGAAAAGTTAGACTCATGTAATGTATATAAACATAAATATGTTCATTTATATTTTTTACATTTATACATTCATTATTCTTGAAATATTTTATTTTTATTCATTTTGTTATTTAATTTTTTAAGTTATTTTTATGTTATAATAAAACATAAAACTTATATTATTTTGTTATTGTCCCGACTAAAACACACAATAAATATAAGGGCGGCAAATTGAGCGCTCGCTTCAGGCGGCAAATATGTGCGAGCCGGCCCTGCAAGCGATAAAGCGGTGATCCAGTATGACGATAGGACCACCGAAAACAGATTTTGCGCCGTTGCCATTCGAACAGCATGGCATATTAGAGAAGGCTGTGGCTCAGTCAGTGCTGAGTGTAAAGGTAAAGGTAGAGGTGGCAAGCATACTCTGGGATTCGGAAACGTTCGGGCAAGTTCGGTGAATTATAGTCATTGCCTGAAGCACCTAGCTTTAGCAAGCACAAATCTTACAACGCACAATTTCTACAGTACGTATTTCAATGTTTTGGGGTACTCCCGACAAAGCTTGCTTACTATCAGGGGAATAATTATAGTCAGTCGGGTTTGAAACTCAATAACTTGTTTAAAAGAAATTTAAAAAAATAATAAAACAAACTTTCCTTTATACAAGGTGACACTGAAAAACGGGCCACTCAAAATAACTTTGTTATTTATAATTATTTTTTAATTATGTTTGCATATTTGTAAACTAGGTTTACGGGCTCACAAATCATGGTATTTGGCATCATGGTAGCGCTTCCGGTTTGACGGGAAGTGACATTTACTTTCATATTTCAAATGGGGCACCTTTATATTTTTATACATTTGGAATCTAAGTAAAATTACGAATACAACGATATGCTTAAAGTACATTTTTAATGAAGAAATAAACTATAAAAACGTAAGAGAAAATTATGAATATTTAACCTGGTAAGCCATTAATCAGGCTGTGAAAATAGTTGAGATAAAATTAAGTAATGTTTAAGTTAATTGTTTAAATAGTAAATTATTTTTGTAAGATTTCATATTTTGTTACAAAAAATGATCAATTTGTTATCACAGCCTACCTGATATGACTTACCAAGTTAATTATTCATAATTGTCTCATACGTATTTGTAATTTATTTCTTCAACACAAATGCGCTTCAATGATATTGTTGAATTCGTAATTTTACATAGATTCCAAATATGTATATAAAAATATATAGGATGTTCCATTTGAAATATGAAAGTTAATATCATTTCCGGTTAAACTGGAAGGGCTACCATCATATCAAATACCATGATTTGTGAGCCCCTAAGCCTAGTTTACAAATATGCAAGGAGAATTAAAAAATAATTATAAATGAAAAAGTTATTTTGACTGGCCCGTCTTTTCAGTGTCACCCTGTATACATTTCTACCTACTTATACTAATTTTCAAATTTTTAAATTAATTACTATAGATAATATGCCAACATATGTGAAAAATGACACCAATTTTTAGAGTTTTAAGTGATGCTCAACTCTCAACTTTATTGGTGTTCAATACTAATGTGTATAAATTCTTAAACACACACAACACACACATCCGTATACACATAGACATTATTGCGAAATTGATGGTATCTAATCCCATAGACCTTAAAATGTACTTATTTATGAAAATTTCGATATATGATTTTTTCACGATATCTATACCTCCCTTATCTATGGTAGTCGGGCGGTACATATCAGCGAGAGATATTATGGTAGCCACAAAAATGTATTACATTACTTTATATTTTCTGTTTGGTAAATCATTTAAAGAGGTGCAAAATAAGATAAATTGCGAGGCAAGTTGTCACCCTTTGTGCCACCAATATAATAAAACGATAAATATAGAACGAAGTTCGTAATAAGCGATTGTTCTACCACTGATAAATGCATTTTTTTTAAATAATTATAAGCTTTATTCGTCAAAATAATCTTACTAAATAAATTTTCATAACAACTAAACAATAAAAATATCGCAAAATTGACTTCATGAAAATTAATATTTGATTACTTCAAAAAAATAAAAAATAAAATAAATACGTCCCAGTACTATTTGCCTCTCTAATGTATTTAAACTACCTCCCGCTGGTTTCAATTCCATGGCTATAGTTATTTTTGGGGTGATTTTCGACATTTTCATACATAATTTTTGACGTTAGAAGGCATACAAAATTAACTTTGCTTAATGATTCAGATGAAGACTTTTATGCCCTACAACTTTTATTTGAAGCTTTTTTACCTAAAATAATTAGGGAAGCAGGAAATTACGAAAATCTGATTTTACATGTTAAAGTCCTATGTTCCGGGGTCGAGGTCACCCCGTGTATATATATATATATATATATATATATATATATATATATATATATATATATATATATATATATATATTTAATTTTCATAAACATTTTAAATTGGTAATAATACGGTTTTAAAGTAACTTGCTGTTCGCGGCATTATAGAAACAAGTTAGCCGATAATATTGTATTAGTAGTACAACTACTACTCACTTAGCTACTCGTGGCGCCTGATACCTGCACAGGAATTATGAAAATTTCTGTGACTTTATAATAATTTTTTTACAAGTACCAGGTGCAGTATTAAACTTTATAAAATATCTATGTTGAAGGTAATATAATATATTTTGTAGTAAAAATTGTAAAATTGCAATTTTCATTTACGTTTCAAAGAAAAAGTTATAAACGCCTTATTTTTGTCAAACTTTGTCTTGTAACAAAAAACTGTACTGCTTAAATTTGTTAAAAAAAATAATGCAGATATAGCGCGCTCCCCTACCTAACATAAGTAAAAATAAAACAAATTGTTGATTCTGTTTTGGAAATATTAATTTTTATGTTAGCTTTTGTACCAAAAATGACACTTTTTCTTTAATTACACAAAATTGTGCTGGTCAATTTTAATTAAATTGTATATGTGGGTTGGTGGGATATGTACACATAACATATAAAAAAAATTAAAAAATTGTTGATTTGGTTTTGCAGTAATTAAGTAAAATTTAAAAAATATACATATTTTCCCATTTATCTATAATTTGACTGAAACTATCACATATATTGTATGTTGAAGAATAAACCTAAACTATCTTTTTCATGATTTTAACAAAAAAATTGATTATTTTTATAATTTTGCTGTTTAAATAATTAAATTCATTTGTCAGCGTTCTGAGCAACGTTCGAACGCGCGCCACTAGGGGTTCCATTTAACCTTAAGTATTGTCCTGTGATATTATCTGCGCAGCTTTGCTAGTGGTTTAAAATATTTGTTGTCTATTCAACATTAATCCTTTTTTTCTATATATTTATATGTCTTTAGGTTATAATTATATCGGCGTTCATTATTGTTTATTTGTATGATATATGCATTGGCTGGGTTGAAAAGCATCCATTGGCTGAACCCCGTCCTTGACTGATGTCAATAAAGTCTATTATTATTATTTCTTGCGTTAATTTATTTTCTTTGTCATTAAATTCTTGTGCGTGCATATAGGTTTTATTCGCTCATAAATACAACCAAGCCACCATTCCTTTCGTTAACTCGGTATCGAACCCAACACCCAACAACAACAACAAAATTCATAATTCCACCATCTTCATTAAAAATGTGTTAAATTTTAACATATTGAAAATAAGTGTCAATTACAACTGACAGTTTTTGGTTATAAGTTTAAGTTTGATTTACAAGTGAGTAACAAATAAAATATTGTACAATACACGCCACGTAACTGTTTTTACTGCCTCAAGGAGGTGACAGGCAGGCTCGCCTACTCGGCTCGCGAATCATTTCCTCCTCTCTGCAGTAAAAACCGTTTTACCTGGCTTGTAATGTAAAATACTATATTCATAACTATCAAGTAATTATCTAGAAATACTTTATAGTGGCTACATTTCGTGTTTTGTGAACTGCGTTTCAGAATTTATTTCAGATATAATTATAAACAATGGCCGTTAGTATGAACAAGTGATTAAGGGTGATTAGCGACCATTTGACTAGCATTGTTTTCCGTGCGCCGCTTACCCAAAAAGAATGGACTACGAAAGTGTGACGTCAGTGGTGGGGATACACTCAGAAACATTGCCAAACAATTCAACAATCAATGTAAATTGCCATAAAGGATTTTTCTAAGTTGAGATACTTTATTATTAATAATAAATAAGGTATTTAAAAGGTAAGAACGTATATCATATATATTATAGACTTTATTTGTAACGTTTGGTGTTCCCTAATTTAATATTTGATCTATTAAAAAGTGATTAAATTAAATTTTGAGGTTATGTTATCTGTCAGTGTGAAGCAAAACTATCTTGTTTCGATTGATTATTGAACTAAAATTTAAAAATGTTTTTATTTTTAGTTTTTATAATGGTTATGTGTTTTGCACCAAATTGTAAGCATTATGGGGAACAAAAAATGTGTAATTTTTTTTGTTTCCCAGCAAACGAAAAGGAGAAAAAGAAATGGATCGATTTAATAAGGTAAATTATAATGTTTCATGTTTTGAGCTCACTATCTTTAGTTCATATTTTTTTAGGCGTGAAAGACCTCCAACCAAATATAGTTTAGTATGCAGTTGCCACTTCGTCAACGCAGATAGAAAGAATTGTCCTACAATTATGACCACAATGTTAAAAGGGACTGCCCAATAGTCGCTCGTCTAAGTACTGTAACGAGTGTAACGACCTAAATGCAAAACCGATGAAGACACAAGCGTTCAACTTACAATGGATGTAAACACTGTGTTGTGCCAGTGGCGTAGAAATAATTATGAAACAATAGTATTTAGAATATTTAAGTTTAAAAACTAAAATATTTACAAAATATCTATAATACTGATAATATAAAGATTATTTTAAATTGTGTTCAATAAAAAACCTAACTATGAGTAGGTTAGGTAATAAAAAACCTAACTATGAGTAGGCTTGCGTTTTACGGTTGTAATGTTTAATCATGCTGTAATATTGTTTATTGTGAAATTAAATAATAATTCAATGAGAATACAGCAATGTATTATATTATTTGCTTGAGACAGGGGTGTCCAAAGATGTATTTGTGCCAATCGGCTGCCAATTTCACTCTGATTGTTACAATAACCATATGTGCCCAGAGTTACAATTTGTAATGTAATTTATTATAGATCTACATTAAATAATGGGATGAAAACGAAAAGTGGAACCTAAACCACCAAATAAAAAAAATAGTTCAATTTTTTCGACATCGCGAGAAGGTAAGATAAATAGTTTATATATTTTTTTACCTATTTACGATTTTTTTATAACAAAATTATTTTGTCGAAAAACGAGAAATAAAACTAGAAGCCAAATTCGCCAACAAAAATAACGCGATATTTTTTATTTAGATACAACCAATTATTGTTATATTTTTAATTAATATGGATATGAGGAATATAGATAAACATGAAAACTAAAATAAAAGTACGGAAAAAAAATAAATTGATAAAAAGGTACTTTGTGAGAAATAAATTAAATCAAGTGAGAGATGATGTTTTGTTTTCCATTGCACTTTGTAAATAGCTAGAAATTATCAATTTTATTTTACGTCTATTTTTCGATAGGAACGTATGGAAATTTAATGCAGTTTTTAATTTTGAATATTTTTTTCATTATATTTTTGTTCTAAAATTTATAGAGAACGAAATGTCGCATAATGAAAATTTTAATACATATTGTATTTTCTATGACTTTTTTTAAAAAATGGAGACACGGGTATACTGGAAGTTCATTTTTAAGTAGCTACCATTGCGATTTCGAGAACTATAAGAAATACGAAGTTGGTTAAATTAGCAAAGAATCTCTATTTTACATGGGTTTCAATGATAAACTGAAATAAAGAATTTAACCTGTGGTTCTCAAAATATTAATATCAACTTTTTTATTTTAAATAGAAACAGTTTTTATTTGCTCATTCAATAGAGTTCTTTCATAACAAAATTAATAAAGATTTGAATTAATTCCCCCAAAATATGATATGCCATGATTGAAAAAAATGAATATTTTGTTTATTGCTACTTCTGTTAAATGAGAATATTCCTGTTAGGGCATTGTTCCTTGTGCATGTTAACTGTCATACGAGAATTCTTATGACACAAAATGAAAATATTTTCGAAGATATCTATTTTTTCGTCGTGTGTGAATTAATTCATTCTAGTTAAAAATGATATGAAGAGGACAATTTCTCATTTGACAGAAGTATCAATAAACAAAATATTCACTTTTTTTTCAAAAATTATGTTATGTAAGTGTGAAAATTGTATGTCCTTGCATTGGGAATAAAGAGCTCTATTGAACGAACAAATAAAAAGTATATGTTTCTTTTTCAAATAAAAAAGTTGATATACATATTTGAGATCCGCTGTTTAAATTCTTTTTTTAATTATCATTAAAATATCCATATAAAATAGAGATTCTTTGCTAATTTAACTTCGTATCTCTTATAGTTCTCGAGATCGCAATGGTAGCCATTTACAAATGAACACCCTATATACTTAATGTTGTGTCCCCCAGATATATTTACATTTTAGAAAAGGTTCACAAAGTACAGTATTCTAAAAATCACCTAAAAAAAACCTGACAATTAGATGATATAATTGTGATTTTTATTTTCACAGAATGTCGCAGAAATTTGTTTCAAGAAACTCCAAGGTCTAGGAAACAAAGTACTAAAAAGACGAAGATACTTTTGCCAAAATTAATAGAAAATCGTCACCGAATCTTCGTTCCTAAAGTATCATGGACAACTCCAGAGCGTCAAGCAGTTCGCAAATTATTTACACAGGAATTAAAAAGCGGTGTATTGCTTCCTTTTAATGAATGCATTAAGGCTAGTTTAAATGAGCCTGGTTTACGTAGGAGAAGTGCAAAAATGATATATGCATATGTAAATAGTTTAAATAAAAAGTAAGCGTTACTTATACATTGTTTATATACGGTATCCCGTTTTAACTCGGTGAAAAAATAACAGCTAATTTATTAACGGTTATACAGATGTATCAGAGCTCATGTAACAAAAAAGAATAGCGTATTCACAAAAAATGATATATATCCGGAAACTTTTCGTTACAGAATTACAGGCCTTTAAAAGTGTTCCTAATCAAACACATTTTTATTAATAACTCTAATACTAGTTGCACTAAAATTTTGGAACTTGGTATGAGAATACTATTTATTTAGATGCTTTTACTTTTTTTCTGTATCTCAACCAGTGGTGTCTCATAGGGGGGAAACATGCAGATTGTTTTCGTTATTTTTTGACCTACTAACATTTTTGTATTTTTACCTATAAAATATTATATACAATACAAAAATACACAGACAAGGTACCCTTGATATACGTAGTAGTTTTTGAAACATTATAATTTTTAGGAAAAAAATAATTATCCAAAATATTTAGTTAAAAATTAATCAACTTACCATCGGAAACTATTGTTAATTACGTTATTTTTAATATTGGTATTTTTTTTGAAATTAAAAAAGTGGTAAATGTTAGCGCTGGTGAATATGCAGATATGGTGTTTATTTATGGAAATTGTAACGGTATTGGTTGTCAAACCTCCAAAGAATATCGACGTAGTATTCAAAAATAAATTTATGTAAATTTAATTGTTTCGTAATTGTTACTTAAATTTTTTTGGATACTTATTTATTTATAAAATTTAAAATATCTCAAAAACTACTGCATTTATCAAGTTTTAACAAGAGTACTTTTTGTGTATTTTTATATGTAATATTTTATAGGTAAAAATAAAAAAAATGTTAAAAGGTTAAAAAAATAACGATAAAAAAATCTTGTCTCCCCCATATGAGACGCCTCTGGTTGAGATACAGAAACAAAAGAAAAAAGAATGTATAAATATGCATCTAAATAATTAGCACTCTCATACCAAATTTCAAAATTTTAGTGCAACTAGTATCAGGGTTATTAATAAAAATGTGTTTAATGAGGTACACTTATAAAGGCCTGTAATAATGTAACAAAAAGTTTCTGGACATACCTTAATATAACATTTGTTTGCTCAAAATAAGGTCAGGAATACGCTGTTCTTTTTTATTATACGAGCTCTGATACACCTGTATATTATACAAGATGATAAAATTTTATATTATCGATGAGCATAAATTATTCTTCGCGAGTTGACAGTTTCATTTAAGAGATTTTTTTTATAAAATTCTAATTTTTCCTATAGCAGATTTTGAAGAAAAAAAAATTATATTGAACTATTATTTAAAATCCATTTTAAAACTCATTAATTTTCGTTATTCGGAATTTATTTGAAAGTAAATATATATATTGTATTTTTTCCACAAAATTTTGCAAAAATCTTAATTGATAACAGAAGTACTTTCAGGCGTGAAGAAGCGTCAGAGGTATTATTAAAGTAACACAAACGTTTCAAATTTATAATATATTCCTAATAAATAAAAATGTATCTACTTAACTTATGTGTTAAAATGTTGCCCTATCCAATATTTTATTTAAAACAAAGCACATTTTAACATCTACTTTAGAAAAATTATTTTTATGGAAAATAGTGTATTTAGTCAGTTTCAAAACCAAGAAAACAATTTAATACAATAGTTATTTCTAACTAAATAGATTAATAAATTATTCAACTAGCATTAAATCTTTCATATAAATAACTACATATATACTGTGACCAGCTTTTGGTAAGGTTTTATCATTTATTTAATGTTATTCTTAAAGAGTCTTCTTTACTAAAGAAACAACAATAACATTTAATATCAAAGAAATACATTGAATATAACATACATTAATTTTAAAAATAAAATGAATAGAATGGCTTCTTAAACCTTGTTTTTGCACTTAAAATTACTCCTGCCATCTGTTAACTAATTCTATACAATTTGAAATTCAGCTAAGTTACAGAACACTTCATTATGGTCAGAGCAATGGCTTCCTAAACATAGTTTTTAATAAATAATTGAAAAGTTCTTATAAAATCTAAATAAAAGCGAATATATCAATTTTGATTGTATTTTTGTAATATATAATAAATTATTGCATGGTTTACATAAAAAATATTCTTCAGGTTTAGGAAGCCATGGTTCATAAACCTAGTTAAACAACTATATATATATATATATATATATATATATATATATATATATATATATATATATATATATATATATATATATATATATATATATATATATATATATATATATATATATATATATATATATATATATATATATATGTAGGCCCTGAATGAGCGAATATAGTTGACTGAAGAAATATATTTAACAGAAATAAAGTACAGTTTCTATTTAATTAGTTAACACAAAACTTCTTCTATACATCTTAACATCTCACACATCTCATCTAATTATTCCACACAGCTTGGCATCTCTCTTTCTATTCTTTTTCACTTGACTACGCGTTACCGGACGCATGGGAGGGTATCATGGGCGTCCCTACAGGGGTCGATCCTACATATATATATATTGTAACGGGAATTGTTGTCGACGAAGTTCCGCGGCGACAGTCGAGAGCGACGGGTGTATGGCGCGCTGTTGTTTGTATTCTTTTGGCGGTGTATTTTATTGTTAAATAAACCTAGTCTAATTGTTCGAGGAGCGGTTATTTATTTCCGTAACAATATATATATATATATATATATATATATATATATATATATATATATATATATATATATATATATATATATATATATATATATATATATATACAGGTGAGTCACCGAAATCGCCGTCTTCGATATCTCCCTTGTCTTTAGAAATACAGCATAAGTTTATTAACAGAATTTATTCGTCTACTCAAGGAGCATAACGTAAAATTATTTTCACATATACAGGTGTTTCATTACGGCTCGGCGAGAATTGTTTGTCTTTTTTTTAAATGGAACACCCTATCTATTTTTATATATTTTGAATTGTATTTTATTCACCTATACGAACATATTTTGTTTTAGTTTTCCACGGCGTTGCCAAGTTATTCCGTTTTTTCTCTAAAATAGACCGAATACACGCATTGCTTTATAAAGGCTTACTGAAGTTATTTTAATAGTAAGAATTAAGAATGTTCTTTTCTGTATAACTGTAATTATACTCTATGTTCTGACATATTTTTTTTAAATGTAATTATACAGGCTGTTCAATAAAGCGAATCAATATGCTCCTTGAGTAGACGAATAAATTCTGTTAATAAACTCATGCTGTATTTCTAACAAGGGATATA
This sequence comes from Harpalus rufipes, assembly GCA_951394225.1. Lineage (NCBI taxonomy): Eukaryota > Metazoa > Arthropoda > Insecta > Coleoptera > Carabidae > Harpalus > Harpalus rufipes. The sequence goes on along the minus strand of OX596290.1, from coordinate 9,682,271 downwards.
TCGAAGACGGCGATTTCGGTGACTCACTCTGTATATATATATATATATATATATATATATATATATATATATATATATATATATATATATATATATATTTATGTATACAGGGTGATCACGCGAGAATGAACCAGCAATTATCTCCGTTATTAAGCAAGATAACGATTATCTTCAAATAAAGAAATTTACTATAGACAATATTGACAATAAGATGTCGTATCAAGAAACGTTCTATTACTTCCGGTTCCGGAGCATGTGATACCAACTTTGAAATTTCAAATGGAACATACTATATTTTTTTATATTTTTGAAAAGTACACAAAATTTGCTTTACAATGGTGGTAAATTAGTAGTACATTGTATTATTAAAAAATAAAATGGCGGACGTTTGAAATATGAACAAATTGAATGAAAAAAAAATCAAGGGGGTTAGATTTTATTGTTTTTTGTCATAGATGATGATATTTTTTGAGATAAATTCATTTATATTACGTAACCTAGGCAACAAATCCAATAAAGGAAAATTCCACACTTTTTTGGCTTATTTTGTAAGATATTTCAAACGTCCGCCATTTTACTTTTCAATAATACAACGTCCTACTTATTTACTATCATTGTAAAGCAAATTTTATGTTCTTTCCAAAAATATAAAAAAATGTAGTATGTTCCATTTGAAATTTCAAAGTTGGTATCACATACTCCGGAATCGGAAGTAATAGAACGCTTCTTGATACGACATCTTATTGCCCATATTGTCTATAGTAAATTTGTTTATTTGAAGATAATCGCTATCTCGCTTACTAACGAAGATAATTGCTGGTTCATTCTCGCGTGATCACCCTGTATATATGTGTGTCCCAAGCGATCCTTGACATTGGAGTTTAACATTGGAAAACAGTTTTTTGTAAATAATAAGTGTCCGACAGAAAATTAATCCATGCTATTGAATATGATAATACTACATTACCTCCTGTACGTTATTTAATATTAATTTCTTTATTATCATTGCATAAATAAAAGAAAATTATAAGAAAATGTCAATACATATTTGTCTCAATATTTTATTATGTAATATAAAAATATTTTTAATTGTCATTGTGGTTGAATGGTTAGCATGGCTGCCTGTGGAACGAAAGAACTTTTGAAGTTCAAATTTCTATCAAGTTACCTTTTTACCTCTCGCTAAGAGAGGTATTGCATTCATGCTAAAAATCGCATATCCAGATTTTATTGTATAAGCACGTTTTAAGGTCCCTACAATCCGATTTTAACATTTTTACGATGATGTCTGTGTGTGTGTGTGGATGTATGTGTGTGTGTGTGTGTGTGTGTGTGTGTGTGTGTGTGTGTGTATGTATGTAGGATGTTGGAAGGACGGTTACTCAAAAACTATAAGACTTTAAATTTGTTTAACTACGTATTTCCCAATCGGACATTCATGGGAAGATCTGAAAAGGTTTTGGTAACAATTGGACAACCGGAAGTAGAAGATTCTTGACAAAAAATCTTCTAAATATTATTTTTTGAAAATTTTTCTTGATAATATTAAAGAAAAATAAAATCTCTTTCTGATAAATTTAAATATTTTTATATATATTCTATAGATTTAGAGATAAAAGGAATATAATATATAAAATAAACTGTTGTAATTAATTTTACAACCGAAAGGATGCCATGAAAAATAGTTGAAAATTTTAATTATTTGTGACAGATAAATGTCAGTGTCAGAAATAATGAGTAACGAAAGAAAAATTTACTTGGAGAATCCCTTAATTCTTGATCTGTCTCTATTATGGAGATGACAAGTCTAGGTTGAAGGACTTAAATTTGTTTCAAACATTATGGGACAATGTACACCAGCACTGTAGACTAGAGTAACTTTGAATTGCGAAAAAGCTATCAAATTCTTCTCAAGTAAGTTGTAAATATTGACAAAATTACACATCAATATAAGAATAATCGGAGCGCAATCTATCCGTCACTTTATTAAAGGGAATTAGTGCTATTTAGATATAACAAGTATGAAAAAATAAAATGTAAAAGAAGATATATAAGAATAGATGCACAATCCAGATATATACATTTTAGACCGCCCAAAATTAATGTTTTTACTAGAAGAATATGAAGAGAAAGTAAACAAGGTTGTTCGAATTGAAAATTGCTGTTACCAGCCTAATATTTATATATGGTAAACTCTACTTTGTAATTTATTGTAACATAATTTATGGTAAAATATCTTTATGTTGAGACATGCTATTATTGAATAATAAAGAAGTTTATACGTCATAGATTTATATGAATATATTATTTGTATTTATAAAAATATTCTTTGCTTTATGCATACAGCCAGGTAAAATATACGGCGAGAGGTTATGTGCTGGCCACATCAGATTTTTTTTTTTCTTTATTTATGTATTAATTACAAATTATACTAAAGATATTATGAGATAATATGGCTGAATTAGTTAAATAATTAAAAATAAGTTTCTATCACGATATAAAGATTTTTAACAATAGCCATTTAATAAGTAATATTACTTATTAAATGCTATAGCACGCACTTTTTCTTTATAAATACATTAAAAATATAAAACATACACATATTCATTGTGTCTCAATCATGTTTTATTAAGTTCAAAAGAAAATATTAAATTAAACTCATATTTTGATTATTGTAATTAATTTTTGTCATTGTTAAAACCAATTGTTTTTATTTATAAAATTTTGTTATCCATTTCAATATCAAATACAATAATTTAGAAATAAGCTTTTTCTATAAAAAATATTTAAAGTATTTTATCTACTCACAGTCTATAATGAACACATTAATACCCACATTATTGTGTGTGAACAGTATCATTATAGAAATCGTGTGTGAAACAATCCAAATCGTGCGTAAAAGACCAATGCATTTTAAATGGGCCTTTCATTATTATACAATGGGGACTTATGATTTTGACGTCATCGGCGGCGGATCGGCAGCGGACCTCCCTCCACACAATTTAGAAAGGGACAAGAAATTTTTAGAAAGAGCGAGGTGATATACCATGGCCTAGTCAATCAAATACTTTCCCTCTTCAGCACCTCCCCGTTGATCCACTAATTTGTTATTTAGTCAGCAAAGTTTGGTTAAGTTATTATGTGTAGCGATTGTTATTAATGAAACATTGTGGAATCGAATCTTTCTGATTCTCACGGAGGGAAAACAAATTCGATTTCATCGTTTCAATTTGGAAAAACATGAACTAAATCCATGTACACACTACAAATTCCACTGTTGAGAGAGACGGAAAAAAATAATGAAATTTCTTTTAGTGTATATCCACGTCTTAAACTTATTAAAGTCATACATAATTTATCTGTGGATGTTAAATTATTAAATTTAGTTTTCTTTGGCGTTTTTTGGAAATATCTATATTTCAACTTTGGCATAACTGGGATTTAACAAATGATATAGAACATTATATAAGCATCATTGCTTAATAAATTATAATTTAGTTTCCAATTATTGACAAATTTAGTTTCATTTCTCGATGTCTCTACAGCACCAAATAAATTTCTTACATAATAATTGTTGACTGTTTGGGTAGGTACTACTTTCCTTATTAATCTTTATTTCTGTTTGTGTGGAATTGTTTGCGTCATTTTATTGTTATGTTTACATAATTAAACTTCCTTTTTTATCACAGGTTCCTGTAAATACATTACTAATTCATATTCAATTTATATTAATCATATTATTTCAACTTCCATGTTCTTTTCAAACAATAGTTGTTGTGATCACGTGGGACCAAATATGGATCACGTGATAAACGTCAAACTTAGAGCTAAATCTTGCTCACTACATAACTTATTATTAAATACTTTTTTACACACTAGATGGCGATCAAAATATTTGAATTGTATAAGTCCCCATTTCTAATGACAAATGACAAGCGAAACGCATGTGTAAACTCTGACACGATGGTCGCATTCATACAACCTAGTACCACGTAGTACTAACAGCATATTCTAACTTAATAACAGCTAATAAGGCAGTGTATAACAATTTTATATTTTGTACATTAATTTTTAACATACTATTTTTTTTCAAAATATGACAATTTTTATACATTAAATAATTTTATCTCTATTTCATGAATTGGTAACACTACATTCTCAGTATGAGATATACTGAACGCAACCCAAGACAACCATTTTGTTTTCAGGTCCTTTAATTTCCTGTTTATTTCAGTCTGGTTGTTAGTGTAGTCTTGTGTAATTGTATTTCTTTTGTGTTTTGTACATCGTGTGCTTATTCAGTCATGTTGGTGAAAAAAATATATTACTTCATTGTATATCGTAGCATTTTAGCATTCAATTTCGCTATTACAGATAGATTTTGAATTTACAATAGGCGAAATTTGTACACCCCCAGATATGTCTGAGGCAGCGAATGCCGTAACCTCAAATTTTCTGCCTGAAAAATCAAAGAAACTGTATATGAATACGTTTAAGGATTTTTTAGAATGGTGTAGTAAAGAACTACACAAAAAATGTCTTCATCAACAATTAACGTTAATGTAACAAAATAAATTCATTCATTATTGATATAAAATATAATAAATTGTATTTGTATTTTTTTTCCAAGTGGTTCGTAGATAAAATCTTGTATGATACACATGTGTGAAGAACTATTTCGTGTCAACAATGTGTTCATTGTTTGGTTTTTTTGTTTTGTTTATATCAAATATTCGTGTCAAAATTAATTTCTTAAACGCTAACGAGTGAATATTATAAAAATGTATTACAATTTGTAAGTAATTCATAAATAAAAAAAAAATAATGCAAAAGTTTAGCTTGATGGAGATTTGAACCCCAGCTTTCAAAAATATTTCATTTCACAGGCGGTCATGCTAACTATTCAGCTACAATGACAATTGCAAATACTTTTTATTATAGAATTAAATATTGAAGCAAATATTTATTGACATTTGTAATTTTCTTTTCCGTCGACCGTTTATTAATAGGCTATCTTAATGTATAGAAAATCATTCATTAATGACCCCTATTAATGCATGATTTTTTTATTAATAAACGATTTATTGGGTGCGTTCACCACATGGAACACAGCATGTATTGCTAACGCTAAGTTGTAGCAAAAAGGTAGACAGAATTAAAAGTCATGCTTTTGACACTTACTAGCTAAGTATATTCACGTAGCATACCTTTAAAATGAATTTGAAACAATAAAATTCCTCAAATAACATAAAAACTCGCTTGTGTTGTCTACCATTAATTACACTGAACGCACCCACTGAAAACAATTGATGACAAAACTTATTGATTTTCTGACGTAAAATTTGACGTTCGCTCAACCATTGCTAACCTAAAAAAATTTGTCATGGAATAAAATTAGATTTTCCATTTAAGTAAGATACGGTCAACGAAAAAATATTGTAACTAACACGTGTGTTAATTGGCGATTAATGATCTCAACAATTAACGCGTGAGCGTCTCGATCATTAATCGCTCTCATTAACACACTTGATAGTTAAATAACTATTAATTTATGCATTGATTATACAGTAATTAGTATTAAATAACGTACAGGAGGTAATGTACTATTATCATATTCAATAGCACGGCTTAATTTTCTGCCGGACAATTTTTATTTGCAAAAAAAAAAATTCCCATGTTAAACGCCTATGTCAAGGTTTGTTTGGGACACACGGTATATATATATATATATATAAATTGAGACATAAACTCTTAATTTGTAATTTGCTATGTTAGTTTTTATACCCCCTCTATAGGTAATTGGGATTTTAAATCCTGTAGAGTTGTGTAAATAAATAAATAAATAAATATCGAGTCATTATAAAATTTCAAATTTATGTTTTTTCTTAATTAAATATTTAAAAAATACCCCTATTGCTAGGGTCGCGTTATAATGGTTAAGAATAAAACCCGTGGTTCATATTTTTTATAATTTTATTATAAATAAGTTTCAAGTGGTTCCCTTCAATAATTATAAACTTCAGCATTCTTTCCTTCCACTTCATAAAAGCACCCAATCACTCTGCTTTTGAAACACGTAGGGTGGTATCCTGATTAAGTGGTTGAGGGTGATTAGCGAGGAGTAGACTAGTAGTGTTTTACCCCAGTCAATCGTTTATGATTTCCACTAGCGATAGTTGAAATCGTAACACCAAAAAATAATAGGAATAAACAGATTCAGCACAGAGTTTGTTTACTATTAGAAGAATAAATGATGAAAATTTGGAATCGCTAGGAACATTCGTTCAGAAAATATGCAGGTTTAAACTTAATTATCAAGCAAATTCATTTATTCGATATTTTTTTTAATATGTTTCAAATTTAGTTAAAATTTGAACGTTTTGAAAGGAACCGTATCTTGAGTATGCGTGAAAGCGGATTGTCATTACGTGATATAGCGGCTTGTGTAACTTGCAACATAAGCATGATTTCACGCATAAGGCGACAATGGATAGAGACGGCAGACAGGATCTGGAACCCGCCGGAGAACATCAGCGCGACAGGACCGTCAACTTGTTCGGCTAACGTTACAAGACTGGACTGCTCTCAAAGTGCACCAATTGTAGCACAGCAGTGGTGGATAGTGGCAAGATAACCACTATCTGTACGACGTATTTGTCGCCGTTTGGCAGAATTTAGGCTGCACGCGCGCCCTGCATTATTGCGACTTGCACTGACCGCGCGGCATACAACATTGCTGGACTGGATTGATGCAAAGAGAGGCGGTTATGGAACAATGAGTGGAATGAAATTATCTTTTCTGACGAATCGCGTTTTTGTTTGTACCATTGTACCAAAATGACGCTCGACGGCGGGGAGAAAGAGAGAATGTGGCCTACATTCGTACGCGTCATACGGCGCCTACACAAGAATTTATAGTATGGGCAGCAATTTCTTACAATCAGAGCTGTGACCAGTACTCGAAAAAAGTATTTAAGTACTAAATACTAAATACTTATAAGAAAAGTATTTAAATACTAAGTAATACTTTAAATACTTTTATTTACCTACTTACAGTACCAGTATTAAATATATTTTTTATGAAATCAGTTAAAATATTACCAAAAATGATCGAATTTAGGTATATCACTCTCATCTAAGAAGATAGTTAAAGTAGCCCACTAATTTTAAAGTACTATAGCTATTTAAAAAAGTAGTACCTATATTTGTGAAATAAGTCCACATGCGTGTAAAAAGGCTTCATGCATATTAAATGTTTTAAAATAAACTCCATAAGACTCCATTGCATTTTACGCATCGCTATTAAAATTCAGACTTCACATATTGCGATTAATGTTTTTAGCTCGGTTTTTAGCTACTACTTTACGCATTGGAGTAGAAAAATTCTTCATTTAGTTTTATAATATTGATGAGCAAGTAGAAATATTCTTTAATAAATAAGTTGTTCAACATGTTCCATCATAATATACTGCATTACGTCTTAATTTATCTTTATTTACGTCTTCAACTATTAAATTGAAACTATAGATAGCGAAAACTTTAGTACTTTTCTATACTTTCTCAAACTCTTTTGGCAGTAGTGAACAGAACACATAGAAATATGTTCTTGCGCACGCGTAAAGTACTTAATATGTAAAGTATTTTAGTTACTTTAAATACTTTTAGATACTTTAAGTACCAAAAAGTATTTCAAGTACTTTTTATGAAAAAAAAGTATTTTAAGTATAGTACTAAATACTAATTTTCAAAAGTATTTTAAGTAAAGTATTATAAATACTGGATGTATTTAAAGTAATACTTTCAGTACTTTTACTTTAAGTAGTTCCCAGCTCTGCTTACAACTGAAAATGTCGTCTAATTCGTATCCCCAGCACTTTAAACAGTCAGCGATACATTGACGAGATCCTAATAGCTGAAGTTGCTCCACATATTCAACTCCATCCAGCAGCCATATTTCAGTAGGATAACGCAAGACCCCATGTCGCGAGAAGTCCGTTTTCCAAATTTGTTGCATATTGAAAATCTGTGGATTATTGTATAAAGAGCAGTGCGACATATCTAGACCGGACGCCAATACAGAATGTAAAACTATGGACTGTAGTAGAAAGGACATGGAAGGAGGAAATACCGAAAAATGTTATTCGCAATCGCAACGTTATTCAATCCATGCCACGACGAGTAGAAGCGGTGATAAGAGCGCGCGGAAGACAAAGTTCTTATTGAAATTTTCATGTCCTGTATTTTTAATGTATGTAAAATTTTAATCATTTATTCAACTAATTATAAACAACTTCTGTACTAAATTTCGTCTGTTTATTCCTTGGATATTGCCAATAATCGATGGAACTTTTATAATTTCTTTTTAAAATAGTGAAAAAAACAAAACATAATAAAACATGTAAAACCAGTTTGTATGCAACTTTTAATTCCGTAATACTTTTCACTCTACACTTTTTGCCGAAAAATAAACAGGAGAGCAGGAAATTTCATAAAATGAAAATCCCATTGTAAATCCCTATGTTCACTCCTACCACCCGGTATAACATGATTTTTTTTTGTTTACCTCTCGCTACCTTTGGTAAGGGAGGTATAGGGATCGTGCTAAAATCGCATATCGAGATTTTGATAAATAACCACGTTTTCAGGTCCCTACAATCCAATTTTAACATATTCATGATGATGTCTGCCTCTCTCTGTTTGTGTGTGTGTGTGTGTGTGTGTGTGTGTGTGTGTGTGTGTGTGTTGTTTCGGATCGCATAACTCCAATACCAGATTCACAAAATTATAATTTTTTCGTGTCTTTCAAGTTTAGATCCATATGCAGACATGATTAGATTTTGGTTATAATTGGTCCACCGGACATGACATTATTTGTGCTGTTAGATTTATTACAACAGATTATTATATAATACCTTATATTTCTTTATCTCTAAATCTATAAAAGATATAATAAAATATTTATATGTATCAAATAGAGAATTTACTCTTCTTTAATACTTTTATACAAAATAATATTGAGAAGAATTTATTTAAGAATCTGCTACTTTCGGTTTTCCAATTATTACCAAACCTTTTCAGCTCTTTTTAGTAATGTCCGATTGAGAAATACAAAGTTAAACAGATATTAAGTATTATAGTTTGTGAGAAATCGTCCTTCTAACCAACTCACACACATACACACACATACATCCACATACACACACACACACAGACATCATTGTAAAAATATTAAAATCGGATTGTAGGGACCTTAACAAATTGAGTGCAAAAAATACACCAGGGGCCAAGGAGTGTTCTCACATAATAATACATTTATGGTTTATGTTTTTATATTTTCTTTTAATTTTGAGCCCTTTTGGCAATTTTTACCTTCCGTCACCTTTAGGTAAGGAAGGTATTGTCTTTAGTCAAAAAAAAAACAATGATGAGTTTTCAATGAATAAGCATAAATGTGAGTGTGTGTGTCAATACCACAATTCCAAAAATTATATTTTTTTCGTGGACTATTGGATAAAGCACCATCATACATAAATGAATGACGTGGCACGCAATGTGTCAAAACGTGCTTAATCATTAAAATCTGGATATGCGCTTTTTAACGAGAGGTAAAAATATTGTAGCGTGAACCTCGTATACAATAAATACAATCATGATGTCATATTTATATAAAATCCCATCACGATTATTGTCTAATTATTGTCGATCATAAAGCCTGATTTATAGATTATAGAATAGAACAAAATAGCACAGGGAATAGAAATATAAACTAATATAAATGCATGGGATCATTCATACTTGCACAGAGTGGAAGAGAATAAAATGGAATAGAATAGGATATAACAAAATTTTATTTCTTATTCTATTCTATTCCATTCCATTCGGCTTGCTCCGTTAATATTTTGGCCCATTCCTTAACTAAAAACTTACTGTGGGCAACAGTTTTCTGCAGAAATATTATCTTTTTTCAGCAAAAACAAACACTGATATTATTTACTCGGTTCTAAATGAAATTAGTGAAAGAAAAAAGTAACAAATAAATTAGTTAATTTAGTGTAAAAGTGACACAAAAGTGACGTCATTCTATTCCAAACTATTCTATTCAATGCAATTTATAAATGGTCTTAAAAATTTCTATTCCTATTCTATTCCATTCCTTATTCTATTCCATTCTATTCTGTGGAATGTGTAAATCAGGTAAAATAAACTAAAATGTACTTACTTTTCTCTACTGCCAATGTTACAACAAATGATTAATAAACTTATTGAGTTTAGCAATTCTTTTAAGAAACTATCTAAACACACGAATTCAAGTTGACACATTAGTCATCAGACGACGTTGCGCAAATGAAACGCACTGGAAAAGCCAATGTCAAACTTTTTGTATGATAAGGTAATATGGGCGTACGCAGAAATTTCATTAGTGGGGGAGGGGGGGGGAGGCAAGAAGAAATGTATAAAATGTTTTGGTTAAAGATAAAGGTTTACTCAAAGTATATACCAAAGATAATCATTTTATTTTAAAAAAAATCTGTTGTTGCCAGCACAATACCTTCCGTCAGTCCTGTGTATTATGTATAAATTACATACATAAATTTTCTTGTATAAGATTCTAAATTTCCAGTAAAATTATTTCATAAACTAACTATGCAAATTGCACTTGACACTAACATCTTCTTCTTCTTTAGCTTTCCCCATTAGTTAGGAGTCGCTACTTTTTATTACCTTGCGTCACCTTTAGGTAAGGAAGGTATTGTCTTTGGTCAAAAAATTCAATGATGAGTTTTTACTGAATAAGCATGTTTTAGGGTCCCTATAATACGATTTTATCATTTTTACGATGATATCTGTATGTATGTGTGTGTGTGTGTGTGTGTGTGTGTGTGTGTGTGTGTGTGTGTGTGTGTGTGTGTGTGTGTGTGTGTGTGTGTGTGTGTGTGTGTGTGTGTGTGTGTGTGTGTGTGTGTGTGTGTGTGTGTGTGTGTGTGTGTGTGTGTGTGTGTGTGTGTGTGTGTGTGTGTGTGTGTGTGTGTGTGTGTGTGTGTGTGTGTGTGTGTGTGTGTGTGTGTGTGTGTGTGTGTGTGTGTGTGTGTGTGTGTGTGTGTGTGTGTGTGTGTGTGTGTGTGTGTGTGTGTGTGTGTGTGTGTGTGTGTGTGTGTGTGTGTGTGTGTGTGTGTGTGTGTGTGTGTGTGTGTGTGTGTGTGTGTGTGTGTGTGTGTGTGTGTGTGTGTGTGTGTGTGTGTGTGTGTGTGTGTGTGTGTGTGTGTGTGTGTGTGTGTGTGTGTGTGTGTGTGTGTGTGTGTGTGTGTGTGTGTGTGTGTGTGTGTGTGTGTGTGTGTGTGTGTGTGTGTGTGTGTGTGTGTGTGTGTGTGTGTGTGTGTGTGTGTGTGTGTGTGTGTGTGTGTGTGTGTGTGTGTGTGTGTGTGTGTGTGTGTGTGTGTGTGTGTGTGTGTGTGTGTGTGTGTGTGTGTGTGTGTGTGTGTGTGTGTGTGTGTGTGTGTGTGTGTGTGTGTGTGTGTGTGTGTGTGTGTGTGTGTGTGTGTGTGTGTGTGTGTGTGTGTGTGTGTGTGTGTGTGTGTGTGTGTGTGTGTGTGTGTGTGTGTGTGTGTGTGTGTGTGTGTGTGTGTGTGTGTGTGTGTGTGTGTGTGTGTGTGTGTGTGTGTGTGTGTGTGTGTGTGTGTGTGTGTGTGTGTGTGTGTGTGTGTGTGTGTGTGTGTGTGTGTGTGTGTGTGTGTGTGTGTGTGTGTGTGTGTGTGTGTGTGTGTGTGTGTGTGTGTGTGTGTGTGTGTGTGTGTGTGTGTGTGTGTGTGTGTGTGTGTGTGTGTGTGTGTGTGTGTGTGTGTGTGTGTGTGTGTGTGTGTGTGTGTGTGTGTGTGTGTGTGTGTGTGTGTGTGTGTGTGTGTGTGTGTGTGTGTGTGTGTGTGTGTGTGTGTGTGTGTGTGTGTGTGTGTGTGTGTGTGTGTGTGTGTGTGTGTGTGTGTGTGTGTGTGTGTGTGTGTGTGTGTGTGTGTGTGTGTGTGTGTGTGTGTGTGTGTGTGTGTGTGTGTGTGTGTGTGTGTGTGTGTGTGTGTGTGTGTGTGTGTGTGTGTGTGTGTGTGTGTGTGTGTGTGTGTGTGTGTGTGTGTGTGTGTGTGTGTGTGTGTGTGTGTGTGTGTGTGTGTGTGTGTGTGTGTGTGTGTGTGTGTGTGTGTGTGTGTGTGTGTGTGTGTGTGTGTGTGTGTGTGTGTGTGTGTGTGTGTGTGTGTGTGTGTGTGTGTGTGTGTGTGTGTCAGAAATTTCGGATCCCATAACTTCAATACCACGATTCCAAAAATTATAATTTTTTCGTATTCCTCAAGTTTACATCCAGAAGAACAAGTGATTAGATTTTGGTTATAATTGGTGAACCGAAGTAGCCTCATTTGAAGATTTAACAGTTAAATTTGATTTATTGACATTTAACGTTATTATAACTTAAAGAATATATTATTCTCTATATTTCATTACATTTTATACTTCATATTCAATAGATACAGAGTTAAAGAATTTTTAAAAAATTAACTTTTTTAATTCAGCCAGCTATGCTAAACATGGAAACTGTTAATATATTCATATAATTCAAATTGATAGATGTCAGTATCAATAAAAAGTAAATTAATGTGGCAGAGATGAGGATATTGAAGTAGATGTTGGTGAAGGTACGGAAAGATACGGTAAGAAAATAACTGTAGTGTTACAAGTTTCTATAAAGATAAAAGAAAGACGATTACATTGGTTTGAACACGTCATAAGGAGAAATGAAGAATTATATTTGAACACGAATGAGTAGTTTATTAATAGGAGGTTGAAGAAACAGAGGAAGACCAAAGATAACATGGAAGGACTGTACTGCGGAAGACTTGTGAGAAAATGAACTGAATAAGAACGACACGCAATAATAGGGACTCCTAACGAATGGGAAAAGCTAAAAAGGAAGAAGATGTCAGTGTCAAGTGCAATTTACATAGTTTATTTATGAAATAATTTTACTGGAAATTTAGAATCTTTTGCAAGAAAATTTATGTATGGAATTTATACATTATACACAGGATTGACGGAAGGTATTGTGCTGGTCACAACATAATTTTTTCTTCTTTCACTCATTTCTGTTTTACGTGTCGTTCTTACTCAGTTCCTTTTCTCTCAAGTCTTCCTCAATACAGTCCATTAATCTTATCTTTGGTCTTCCTCTGCTTCTTCATCCTTCTATTACTAAGCTATTCGTTCTTTATCCAATATTTCTCCTCATGATATTTTCAAACCAATGTAATCATCTCTCTTATGTCTTTCTAGAAATTTGTAACACTAGAGTTATTTCCTTACCTATCTTTCCGTGTCTTTCCCAACATCTACTTCAACATCCTCATCTCTGCCACCTTCATTTACTTTTTATTGGTACTGACAAAACTGTCGATCTGAATATATTAACAATTTTCATGGTTAGGATAGCTGGCTAATTTATAAAATTTAATTTCTTTATAATTCTTTAACTCCATATATATATATATATATATATATATATATATATATATATATATATATATATATATATATATATATAAATACAGGGTGTAAACGGAACTAGTAAGCTACATAAATTAATTTTCAGAAAAAAATATTTTAATTTTCGGAGATATACCTATTTTTGACTTTTTTTTAAAATGGTAAGCCCAGTATATTTTCATACTATTTAGTAGGAAATAATTTTTGCTTTAGAAAAGTTTCATAAGTTATACCTTCTAAACTTAATAGTATTCGAGATATTGAAGAAAATATTAAAATAATTTTACTGGAAATTAGTTTATTGTTATAACCCTATGAAAAAGTTTATTGAATTGATAACTTAGATTATTATTTCTTGTAGAAATGGAAGAATACTCAATTAACGAGAAGGTAGATATGTTGAAATGTTTCCATTTATCAAACAATAATTCAAGAGAAGTTAAATAATAAAATTAATAATACTGTAAATCAACATTTGTCAAAAAGGCTCAATTTTTGTATACAAGAAAACGGTGAAAATTTTAAACAATTTTTATGTTGTTACCAGTATGACAATAATTTGATGAACATTTGTAAATTAAAATGTTTCGTAACTCAATAATTTTGTTTTCATAGCCAGCTTTAATTTCGAGTAAAACTATTTTAATATTTTCTTTAATATCTTGAATTCTATTAAGTTTAGAAGGTATAACTTAGAAAACTTTTTTAAAGCAAAAAATATTTCCTACTAAATAGTATAAAAATATAAGGGTGTACCATTTAAAAAATTATTTTTTTTTCTGATTTACATTAATTTAATTAGCTTTCTAGAAACACTAAAAATTTTATTTGAAAGATTTTTTTGTATCCCTAATAACTTCCGAGAAATATATATATATATATATATATATATATATATATATATATATATATATATATATATATATATATATATATATATATATACTCGTATATTGAATATGAAGTATAAAATGCAAGCAAATCGCGTAGAGAATAATATATTCTTTAAGTTATAATAACGTTAAATGTCAATAAATCAAATTTAACTGTTAAATCTTCAAATGAGACTACTTCCGGTTCGTTCAATTATAACCAAAATCTAATCAGTTGTTCTTTTGGATGTAAACTTGATGAATACGAAAAAAATATAATTTTTGGAACCGTGGTATTGAAGTATACGATCCGAAACTTTCGTCACACACACACGCACACACACACATACATACACACACACACACACACACACACACACACACACACACACACACACACACACACACACACACACACACGCCCACACAGAAATAGTAAATTCGTATTATAGGGTCCCCAAAACGTGCTTATTCATTAAAAACTTATTATCGATTTTTTTGACCAGAGGCAATACCTTCCTTACCTGAAGGTGACGGAAGATAAGTTACTATTTTGCATAAATTCCATAACCCCATATAACGTCATAGAAGTAGGTGTTGTTTTTCGTAATAATTTTTGGCGCCAATCTTTCCATATAATTATTTACGAAAATAATAACAAATTATTATTTTTACCTTCCGCCACCTATAGGTAAGGAAGGTATTGTCTTTGGTCAAAAAAATCGATGGTGAGTGTTTGATGAATAAGTACGTTTTAGAGTCCCTACAATACGAATTTACTGTTTTTACGATGATGTCTGTCTGTCTGTGTGTATGTGCGTGTGTGTGTGTGACAATAATTTTGGCCGTGATTACTCCAATTGATTAGATTTTGGTTATAACTATATCTCATTTGAAGATTTTAACAGTTTTCCTTTGAAAAAAACGTTGTTAAATATAATTTTTTCACATTTAATAATTATTATAAATATTTAAGAATATTTAATTCTCTATTTAGCAGATTCATAAAAAAGATTAAGCTAATCCTCATTTTTAGATTAGCGAATTCTACTTTAATTTTGCCAATTTATTTCTTAAAATGTAATCTAATCTAATCCTACTATCTACTATTTGATAATAAAATAATGATTATAAATTTTAAATACCGGAATAGAATAGAATTCACTAATCCAAAAATGAGAATTAGCTTAATCTTTTTTATGAATCTGCTCATATATGATTTGACTGCATTTTATACTTCATATTAAAGGGATATAGATTTAAAAAAATATATAGAAATTAAATTTCATAAAGCAGCCAGCTACGCTAACCACAGTAACAGCTAATTAAGAAAATTCTGCTTGAAAGATGTCAGTGTCAAGTGAAATTGACATAGTATGTTTGTATTATAATTTTACGGGAAATATATATATATATATATATATATATATATATATATATATATATATATATATATATATGCTAGAAATTTTCTGTATGGAATTTGTACAAAATACTTAAAACTGACGAAGGTAATGGTTCACAGAAAAAGCCTTCAGTACTAACTCTGAATTTTTGACACTGACACTAGTGACATTTATCTGTCAATTACAGACATTTTTATTTCTCAAGTAATTACCATGGAGATGTTTGGGCTGTGAGCAGGCTGTGAGATTTATTACAACAGATTATTTTATAGACTATATCATTCATTAAGTTATAAACCAATAAGAATGCGTGATTTTCCTTAGTTACCCCCTATTTGAGCGGTTATTATTAAGTAACCATGGTGAACGAATATATGAACCTTTGTATATTCGAATATACCTACCTTCGTATATTCACTTATAGGTGCGTTTGGTTATTTTGTTCTATGTACTCAGAACTGCCAATGCCATTTTTAGTTATATTTACGGACATGATCTTTTTCCTTCGAACACAGTATCGATTATATAAATGAATCTGTAGTTAAAGACTGAGAAGAAAATCGTGCGTTGCATGCTTTAAGTAGACATTTAAAATCACACTAACAGCTCCAAGTGCACCGAAACAAATAATTGAACGCATCTATTATTTGACAGCAAGGCATTATTGAAGTAAAAATTTGACAAGTAAACAAATAATTATTTGGATCACAAATCTAGAAACTTCTCTGTGGGTAGTTTAATTGAAACACAAAAATTTATTTTAAAATACGAGCATTTCAATGTAATATTACATACTACTACAACTATATTTAAAAAGATAGGTTATGTAGCATACAGTTTGACATTTCTGTCAAAATAAAATAGACCACAGGTCTATGTTAAATTTACTATTTACTTTTTAATTTATTTTTTATTCATGATATAGTCTACCTGTATACAACTCGACAATAGAAAATTCTCGAAATACTCAACGAGTTGCCTATTGGAAATACCACTCGACCATTGGTCTCGTGGTGTTTCCAGGCAAAACGTTTCGTATAATTGAGAATTTTCAATCGTCTTGTATAATATATGACTATATATCTATCTCTTTAAATCTATAGAAGGTATAATAATTTTTTTAAATGTGTCGGATAGAGAATATAGTTTTTTAATATTTGTAGTAACATAAATTTTCAAAATATAATATTTAGAAGATTTTTGTTAAAATACAACTACTTCCGGTTATTCAATTGTTACCAGAATCTATTCAACTCTTCCCATTACTGTTAGATTGAGGAATCCGTAGTTACACAAGTCTTTAATCTTATAGAATTTGAGAAATCGTGCCTCCAACAACCTCAAACACACACACACATACACACACACACACACGCACACACACACACACACACACACACACACACACACAATCTGGATATGCGATTTTTAGCATGAATGCAATACCTCTCTTAGCGAGAGGTAAAAATGATTCTTATAAAATGTATTTTTAGTCTATATACTGGTGTGGTACACGGAATATTGCCAACAATGTATATATTTAATTAAGAACGCATTCGGTACCTAATTAATAAGGTTGTCGTTGTAAAGATTAGCAGTTGCCTATGTTGGTGCAAGGGCCTACGCTTAGAAGCAGCTATTGTAAGTTTATTTTTATATTTAATAGTATTTGTATTTAGCCAACTATTTGATGTGTAATATGTCGCTTCAAAATATCCTGTTTTTAAATATACCTAGTTACCACAATTGTTTGGTTTTATAACCAAACCTTTCCCCTAATCAGAAAATCCTACCTGTAACTCGCGTAGTTACGGGAAGGTTGGTGGCAGCAAAACGGTCACTTTTTCGGAAACAGTTGCAAATCAGACCTATGTTGATTAATCATCGTAAAATGTTATTATCGGATTCTAGGGACCTTAAAACGTGCTTATTCATTAAAATCTGGGTATGCGATTTTTAGCATGATTCCAGTACCTCTCTTAGCGAGAGGTAAAAAAGTGTGATTATTATTTTATAAACTAAATATTGTAGTCTATTATTTAATACATTTATATAAATAGTACAAATTAAAAATATTATTAATATTTTTAATCGCGTAATCCTTTTAATCGTATTTTATTGAATTTTATCTATTTAAAAAGAAAACGTTTACATTTTTATCACGTCTAGGTTTTTGAACATAAAGCAATTGTCTTTCACCTTGAGCTCTATTCAAGAATCTATGAAAAAAGTAATATTGTAATATGTAATCAGTTTTATTTATTTTAGCTATCTTTTATTTATCTTTGGAGTGCCTCGACTGAACAAATATACGAGTATAGGCAGGAAAAAATGTCAATATGATAACCACACAATTATTCTTTAAATCAAAAAAATCTGATGTGCCCAGTACAATACCTCTCGTCATTTAATTTTTATCAATTTAATTATACTTACTGAAGATTTCTACACTTGCCAATGGGGTAGTTTCGCCTTTTTTGATTTTTTTATTAGAAGCAAGTATTTTTTAATTTAAATTTTCTAATTTTTTTTATTTTATTTGTAAAAAAATATTGAAAATACCGGACATATCTATTCCCGCCACTGTGACGTTACTCTTGCCGGTTCCGACGAGCTGCTCGAAGTATGACAAAGATATTTTGCGACGTATGTCTTGCGGGGTAAGGGGAACTTTTTGTTAGGTTAGAATGCGTATTTTTACTTATTTATTTTTGTTTTAGCAAGTTTGTAACGACTTTTGTATTACAGTTGATAAATAGAAACAAAGTTATGTCCACGGAGTCAGTATCACCAACTGTCACTTTGACATGTCACATCCCATCGCTGTAAAACGATACTAGCGACATTTTCGGTTTTAAATATGTAAGAGGGACGTCACAGAGAAGAGGTCGATTTGAATCATTAATATTTTAAATAACTTTTTTGAAATATTTATATAATAAATGGCAAATTTTATTGCAGTATATATCTTATTATGAGTCTTATATTTTAAACAATTAAGAATTTCATTAACTTTTAACATACGGTAACTACCCCATTCATTGGCCATATTGAAGAAGCTAAGTTATGAAGGAGCGGCAACACCGCAGGGCAAGGGACAGAGTGCAGAAAAGGGAAAAAGTTGAGTATCAGTCCATACTCATTTCACGGCGAGTATAATGTTAGGCAACAGTATTAATATATAAGTATTAATATATATATATATATATATATATATATATATATATATATATATATATATACAGGGTGATCACGCGAGAATGAACCAGCAATTATCTTCGTTATTAAGCGAGATAGCGATTATCTTCAAATAAACAAATTTACTATAGACAATATGGGTAATATGATGATGTATCAAGAAGCGGTCTATTACTTCCGATTCCGGAGTATGTGATACCAACTTTGTAATTTCAAATGGAACATACTATATTTTTTTATATTTTTGAAAAGTGCACAAAATTTGCTTTACAATGGTGATAAATTAGTAGTACATCGTATTATTAAAAAATAAAATGGCGGACGTTTGAAATATGAATATATTGAATGAAAAAAAAATCAAGTGGGTGAGATTTTATTGTTTTTTGTCATAGATGATGATATTTTTTGAGATAAATGCATTTAAAATTCGTAACCTGGGCAACAAATCCAATAAAACAAAATTCCACACTTTTTTGGCTTATTTTGTAAGATATTTCAAACGTCCGCCATTTTACTTTTTAATAATACAACGTCCTACTTATTTACTATCATTGTAAAGCAAAATTTATGTACTTTTCAAAAATATAAAAAAATATAGTATGTTCCATTTGAAATTTCAAAGCTGGTATCACATATTCCGGAACCGGAAGTAATAGAACGCTTCTTGATACAACATCTTATTGCCCATATTGTCTATAGTAAATTTGTTTATTTGAAGATAATCGCTATCTCGCTTAATAACGAAGATAATTGCTGGTTCATTCTCGCGTGATCACCCTGTATATATATATATATATATATATATATATATATATATATATATATATATATATATATATAACAGTGCCATGAGAATGCTAGGCTTCATAATAAGATATAGTCGAACTTTCTAAAACCTATCAGCAATTACTAGCCTATATTATTCTTTCGTCCGTTCAAAGCTGGAGTACTGTCATATCATTTGGAAACCTATTTACGAAGTTCATCAAGATCAGATTGAATCTGTTCAAAAAAAATCCTCAAATACCTTTGTTACAGTCACGTAATAACTACCCCGACTATTCTGTAACTTATAAACAGATGTTACTTATGTTTGATTTCAAGAGTCTCTTTGAACGACGTGAAAATGCTCTAATAATACATTTATTTAAAGTTGTAAACGGCTGCGTTGATGATCCCCGTACTCTATCCTCTCTCCAATTTCACACTCCCTCTATTCGTACCAGAAGTAGCTTTACTTTTTATTTACCGGTTGCTAAAACTAATTATTTAATGCTGTTGCCTCTAAATCGTATGTGCCATCTTTATAATTGTAAATTTTCGAGGGTTGATATTTTTCATTTAGAATTTAATAAATTCATTAAAGTATTATGTAGTATGTCGTAAGCCTTCTGATCTTTGTGTGTATTTTGTGTACTTTTTGTGTATTTTTACAACCCTTAATCTGGGCTTAGCCTGTTGGGTTCGTTGATAAATAAATAAATAAATAAACACTCTTGTGCAGTGGTCTCAGCTGAAATGCCTGAGATGTATGCGTTCCAGGATTTGCACTTGCTGTCTAGTATTTTTCTACGGGCCTCAGCACAGGCTTTCTCAAAGGCGATGAGATTTACTTCTTTCTGAAACCTTTTAAATTTATTAAAAGCAGCCTTTTTCCGTTTGATCACCTCTTTAACCTCCGGGTTCCACCAGGGTACTCTACGTTTGTAGTTTCCTGGCTTGGAGGAGGGGACGGATGTCTCTGCTGCTTTTAAAAGGGACTCAGTTAAACCTACTATATCATCATTGACATCATCAGTTAGGATTGGTGTCGCTAAAACCCTTTCAAACTCTGTCCAATCGGCTTTGTTGAAGAGCCATTTAGACGGATAGGTATGGTTGATAGTGGGCAGTCTGTAGTGATCACTATGGGAAATTAATCATTACCATGCAGGTCGTCTAGTGACTTCCACAAGAATCTACTCGCTAGTACGGGGGACATGATGGTAAGGTCAATTCGTGAAAATGTCCTTGGCCGGGCATTAAAATACGTGGGTGAGCCATCATTCATAAGTACAAGATCTGGGGACTGCAGTAGATCTTCGATAAGTCTGCCTCTTTGGCCCCTATGATCCGAACCCCAAATACCATTATGGGCGTTAAAATCTCCAAGTAGTATTAGGGGGGTACGAAGTTGCCTAATGATATGGCGCAAGTCATTTACGTCCCACTCTGGATCAGGTAAGTATATGTTGCAGAGGGTTATTGTAAATGGAGATGAGATTCGTACTGCTACTACTTGGAGATTAGTGTCGACTGGGATTTCCCTATACTGAATGTCTTGTCTTAGAATGATAGCTACAACACCACGGACCCTTATATTAAGTTCCATGTCCCTACGTACTACTGAATAGTTCTCCAAAGAGTAAGGTTGGCCAGGTTTGAAACGTGTCTCCTGTAGACAGGTACTCATAGGGTTCAGCTCAGCCATGAGGAGTTTTAGCTGACAGTAATGGTACATACAGCCCTTGATGTTCCATTGGATTATGTTATCCATAAATGACGATAAGTAGGTTTATAAACTATCTTTTGGCTTCCGAGGTTTCTCAGGAGGCCAGCCTCTTGACCTTTTGGCGGTCAGGGAAGTTTGAAAGGAAGCGGAATGAACTTACATTTCTCCGTCAGATTCATCTATTTCTTCCTCTCTACTTCTTTTCTCCGATGCATTAGAAGGCGTCGGACTTCCGGGTCTTTTCACTCGTTGAGGAAAGGCAAAGTTGTCTTTAATTACAAAAGTAGCTTTCAGCGTATCGACAATGGCTGGAATAAGTTGATATACTTCCGGTACCTGAGGTGTAGTTACGCTACTTTTTGTAACAAACACGGCTTTCATTGCTGAAACTAATTCAGGAATTAATTCCTTTACCAATGAGGCCGTGTTAGTTACTGCAGGAGCTAATGCCGCTTTGGCATAGGATACTCCAGCGGTCGGGGTCCGTATAACAACTTTTGTCTTTGCCTCCGGATATGAAAGATTTTCCTTGACCTTGATCTCTTGAATAGCCATTTCTTGTTTGAAAATTGGACAGTTTTTAGACCTGGCTGAATGGTCTCCCTGGCAATTTACGCATTTTAAATGTTCGTCACAGGGTCTCTCTTCGTGCAGTTCTTTCCCGCAAACACAAACTTGCGGGCTAGTGCATCGTGTGGAGGTATGTCCAAATTTCTGGCAACGGAAACATCTAAAAGGGGCGGGAATATATGGTCTTACTGAAAGCGAATAGAACGCAGCTTGTACTTTTGATGGCAATTTTGAGGTGTTGAAGGTTAGGATGTGGTTGGCCGTATCTTGTAGTTCCTCTTTAATTCTTCTTACTTCTGTTATTCCCAGACCCTTTAACTCTAGGCAGATCTCTTCCGGCGTGCACAGAAGAAGATCTTTACAAAAGATTACTCCTCTATAGGTGTTAAGAGACCTGTGAGGAATAAGTTCAACGCTGAATTCACCAAGCTGTTTTAACTCCATTAATTTTTTCGTTTGTGCTGTGCAGTCTCAACAAGCAAACCCTCTCTAATCTCTTTTATTGCTTTTAATGAACCTACCAAACCAAACAGAATTTTTTGCAGTAAGAACGGGTTAACATTATTAAAATCTCCTTCTGTCTTCTTAATGACCAAGAACCGGGGAATTACTTCCTTTCCTTGGCTCGTTTCTTTCGATACAATGGTCTTATCTTGTCTTACGTTACTGTGTTTTCCGGCTGGGCCTTTAGACGGGCCAACACTCTTGTTTTTTATCGAGGTTTTCTCCCCGGGAGTTTTTACCGCCGCTCCTGACGGGCCACTTTTACCAGTCGGCTTACCGCTGTTTAGTTCCCCCTCTTTAGCCATGTTTAAGAATGGTATGTCCACCGCATCGTGTGAGAAGGAGCGGGCCGGAGAAAAGTTGGTAACGGGTATACCCTCGGACGACTTGTCCTACCCCAGTTCCCTGAGGCCCAATTTATATCCGTTTAACCGGCCCCGGAATACTCGGACGGGCCGGACTCGCTCGGAGCAGTAAGGGTTCCGACACCCCTATCCATATCACACTTCCCGATCAGGGCCCGAAGTGGCTGGCTCCTTGCGCCTGTAAGGCACACATCAACCCTTCCACTCTGAGGCCGCAGGGGGACTAACCCACTCCAACCCAACCTTTCGGCGACAGAGTTTCGAGGTACTCCCCACGCTTCCACTACAGTGCCGATCAACATGTCCAGAGTCGTAGCGAAGGTCGAAAACCAAGAAAGACTGGGGCCCGTTAGTTTCACCCCTTGCTGGTAACAGAGGGCTACTTAGCCCCCCCATCACGACAACGTGGGCTCACGGGGGGGGGAATAATAATAATAATAAATAAAGTCCATAGAAGAAAAGAAGAGAATAAGGAAACAGAAAAAAATATATGGGAGGTATCCAGCAGATATAGAAAAAGAATATATACATAAGGAAGCCACACAATCATGGTTAAGAAACGGAAACATATTTGTAGAAACGGAAGGATTTATGTTGGCGATACAAGATCAAGTAATAAATACAAGATATTACATGAAGCAATATAACAAAGATTCCAGAGTAAACAGACATGTGTCGCGTATGCAATAAAAAACAAGAAAAAATAGAACATATATATTCAGGATGTACACCGTTGGCAAAATCACAATACCTAACACGGCACAACAAAATTGCTAAAATAATACACTTAAAATTATGTAACCAACAAAAACTTATAGATTCAGTACCATACTACAAATATGAACCTCAGAGCATACAAGAGAATGAAAATGCAAAAATCTACTGGAACAGGCCAATAATAACTTATGAAAAAATAAAGCATAACATCCCGGACATAATATTGGTAAAGAAAAAAGATGAAACAACGTTTGTAATAGACATTGCAGTACCAAATAGTATAAATATTGATGACACTTGGAATGAAAAAATAAGAAAATATATGCCCCTGGCTGACGAAATTAAAAAAATGTGGAAAATGAAGAAAGTCAAAATTATACCAATAGTAATCGGGGCCATTGAAGAAATTCCGAAGAAGTTATTCGAAAGTTTAAAAACACTGGATTTGGAAAGAAATATTTACCTTCAGTTACAAAAAGCTACAATTTTAGAAACTTGCCGAATTGTAAGAAGAATTTTGGGAGATTCCCTATAATACCATCAATAGGAAGAGAATAAAGAAAAATAATATGGGATAAGTTAAGATCGAGTAGGTCCACATCACCAACGGGACAAGACAAAAAATGTATAATAAAAATAATTATGTATTGTACCTATAATTAAATGTTATATATACTTGCCTAAGTGGTCGTATGTATAATAAAAATGTACCTAATAAAGTGAAAATAAAGAACAATAATAATAAAAATATTTTTTTAACTAGAGAAGGGCATCAACTGCTGAGGTTATTAGCCCATATTCAAAAAGTTTAATATAAATAAATATACGGGACCTACACTACTATGTAAGTATTAAAAATAAAAGTATAATAATAATTTTGAAAAAAGTAACGTAAATAAATATACAAAATAAATATACATATGTATACGAGATCAAGAAAACCCACATGTATAAAATACAATATAAAAATATAAGTATTTACGCATACTTATGTGTACGTATGTGGCGGATGAAGCCAGTTATGTTTTGTCTCGTATAATAATTCTTTATTGTATTTAAAGTTACATCGAACTTATTACAATTTATCATGGGGGTGACGTTTTGCTTAATATATTTATAACTTTTGCATTATATACCTTTCGTTGATGAAGATAAAATGATAAAAGACACACACAACAACCATGCCTTACCCGGGATTCGAACCCAGGACCCTTGAAGCGTGAAGCGATTGGTGAACAAGTAATTTTATTCATTTCTTAATTTACATATATGCTTATATTCTATTGTTATAAATAAGTTCCTATATTATTAAAATATATTACTTATTATTATTATTACTACATTAGAAATTTGAAATAGTTAATTAAATTAAAAACAAACTTTATGTTATATTAATAGTACTAATTAATTTATTATTATTTATACTTATACTAACTTAAAATCTATTGTTTTTATGTTTTTAGAAAATTATGTACAATAAAACTTACAAACTAAATAAATATGTACAAATTAAATCAACTAACTAATATATACAATATTTACAAGATTAAATTTTTGAAGTTATGATTGTTATAAATAATAGTGTCATAGAACTGTTCTACTCTTCCTCTAATTTATATGGTTCATTGAATATGTCCAATAATTGGTATGGAAATTTATGTCTTAATTCAAAATTTGGATGGTTTGATCTAATCTTTGTAAAAAATTTAATATATCGCTGTTGGTATTGCAGCTCAATTTAGTGTAAAATTTTGTTGCTATTTTTGTGATGTAATCTGTGATGTATGGTATATTAGTTTCTTCATGTAGTGTTGTTATGCGTGTGTATCTGTCTTTACCAGTGATCAGACGTAGAACTTTGTTTTGGAAAACTTGCAAAGGCTTGAGTGCAGTTTTGCAAAGATGTGAAATGATTGGCGCGCTGTATGTAATTAGTGGCCGTATAAGTGCAGTGTAGATGTGTTTTTTTGTTTTAGATGTTAGGGTACTGTGTTTAGAAAGTACTGAATAATTTTGTTTTAGGGCAGTGTAATTTTTGAATAATTTTGTGAATGTGTGTGTGTAGATTTAAACGTGTGTCAATGTGAATATCTAAATATTTAACATTGTTTTTGATTTCAATTTTGGTTCCGTGTGCTTTGATGGGTGTATATATTTTTGTGTTTGTGAATTTCCTTGTAATAAATATAATGTTGGTTTTCTCGCAATTAATTTTGATTCTCCATTTGGCCCAGTATTTTTCCAGGATGCTTAAGTGGATTTGTATTTGCCTCCCCGCCACTTCAGTGCTGTGACTACTCGCATATATCGGTGAAGCGATTGCGCTACCGCTACTCCACCTGGGTCGGCTTGTATGTTAATATCAAGTTACCGCCACGTTACGTCTAGCCATT
This sequence comes from Harpalus rufipes, assembly GCA_951394225.1. Taxonomy (NCBI): domain Eukaryota; kingdom Metazoa; phylum Arthropoda; class Insecta; order Coleoptera; family Carabidae; genus Harpalus; species Harpalus rufipes. The sequence goes on along the minus strand of OX596290.1, from coordinate 9,656,237 downwards.
GTGAAACAGTTGCTAAGAGGTAACCTCGTAACAGCTGCTAACAAAAACAGGCATTATATTTTAGATTTTGAATCTGTCAAGTTGTAAAAATTTGTTAAATAAAATATTTTATATTTTCACAATTTAATTTTTTGAAGCATTGGGTTACGGCCACTAGCCGCTACTGTCATTAATTGTTTTGTGTATTGCATTTCATAACTTTCCGTCTTGTCTTAAATTTTAACACTGGTGACTCCGCCGCAGGAGCTCCGGAACCAGGAACATCAATCAAGAATGTCGAATACTGAAGACGACGCCTCTCCAGACATTTCCGTTATGACTGGTTCCTTCAAAGATCCTGAATTCTGGCCAGTTGACCCAGAATTATGGTTTCTACAAATGGAATTCATATTCGCTTCACACCGGATTGTTTCGGAAACTTCTAAATTTAGCAAAACTCCTCTTCCTCCACAATTTGCATCCGAAGTCAGAGATTTGATCGTAAACCTTCCAACCGAGAAACCATACTCTGACCTAAAAAAGCTCTCATTCGTCTAATTTCACTTTCTGATAAAGAAAAATTACAATTATTATTTTCACTGTCTGAATTTGGTGACAAGAAGCCATCTCAATTTTTACGTCAACTACGCCGATTAGTTGATGAAAAATCTTTAGCGGATCCTATCCTAGAAGAAATTTTCCTCCAGAAGCTTCCATTAAATGTTCAATCTATTTTGGCAGCCAATACTACAGTTTCCCTAAACGATAAAGCTGAAATCGCTGATAGTATCCTCAGTGTTTCACAACCTTCAATTTCGGCTTTATCCAGAAACCCTGAAGATTTAGAAGATATCAAGAAAGAAATCGCCCAACTTAAAGAAATTGTCCTTTCAAAATCTATCAACAAAAAAAGTTCTTACTCAGACCCTCCAGTCAACAGTCCCTTATATTGGTATCATCACAATTTCGGAAACAAAGCCAAGAAATGCATTCCTCCGTGTCAAAGAAGTTGTAACGTAAGAAATTCAAAAGTGGTTTACGACAAACATAATTATAATAACTCACATTTAATAAGAAAATTCTTACCATCAATTTCTAGTAATAACTCCATGACTTCATCTTCACGACTACTGTATTTAACGGATAAGATCTAGGGATACCGCTTCCTCGTAGACTCTGGAGCTGAAGTAAGTGTTTTCAAAATTTCATTGTGTGAAAGACGATCAAAGCAAATCTTAATTTTACAAGCTGCAAATAGTTCTTCAATACAAACATATGGAACAAAAATTTTAAATTTAGATTTTGGTTTCAAAAATAAATTCAGTTGGAAATTTATTGGTGCCGATTTTCTTACTATAAATTATCAATCGATTTAAATTCTAAACGTATTTTCCAAAATTCGCAGATAAATACTATTATTCATAAACCAACATAAAATAATTTACACTTAATTAACTCAGAAACTGATTTCTCCCTACTTCTGTCAAAATATCCTACTATAACAAATCAATTCAATTCACGACGCAAAATTTCTCACAACGTTAAACATTCTATTACCATTAACAGTTCTCCTATATATGCACGTCCCAGACGTTTAGCCCCTGACAAATTAGAAATCACTAAAAAAGAATTTAACAAAATGTTAGAATTGGGAATTATATGTCCATCTTCTAGTAATTGGACTTCACCTTTACATTTAGTTAAACAGAAAGAAGCCGGGGAATGGCGACCTTGGGGTGAATATCGAGCTTTTAAATGCTATTACTATTCCTGACAGGTATCCAATCCCACATATTCAGGATTTTACAAATAATTTACATTGAAAAACCATATTTTCTAAATTAGATCTAGTTAAAGCCTATAATCAATTACCGTTGGACGAAGAATCTATTTCTAAAACTGCAATAACTACCCCGTTCGGTTTATTCGAATATGTTGTCATGTCATTTGGCTTGAGAAACAGCGCTCAAACTTTTCAACGTTTTATCAATGAAGGAACAAGAGGTTTAGATTTCTGTTTTGCTTATATAGACTACATTTTAATAGCTAGTGAATCTCGTGAAACACATTTACAACACCTAAAAATAATTTTTGACAGGCTAAAAAAATATGACATTTTAATCAATAAAAACAAATGTCAATTTTGTGTCAACGAAATCGAATTTTTAGGACACAAAATTTCTCCAAACGGAATACAACCACTTAGAGATAAAATTAATACTATTTTCAATTTTCCTTTACCTACTTCTCAACGAAAATTAAGAGAATTTTTAGGATTAGTCAATTTTTATCATCGCTTTATTTCAAACTGTGCAAATATACTACAACCAATAAACACTCTATTGACTAATAAACCAAATAGTTCGAAAGCAATTTCATGGTCAAATGAAGCAAGAAGTGCTTTCAATCAAATTAAAAACTGTGTTGTAATGTTCATATACATTATCAAGTAGACAGTTCTTAGTTGTTTTTGTAGCTTGACAGATTAATAAATACTATTCAAAAAGTCAGTGTATATATTTTATTACACGTAACAATACATGGTGACAGCGGTAGTACGGATAAATAATACGTCGTTCTAATTAAATATGGAGCATGGTATATGGCAACCTCCGGAGCAATTTAATTTTTCAAATTTGAATGAATGGCCAAGATGGTTAAGTAGATTTAAAAGGTATAGAGAAGCTTCAGGTCTTCATCTGAAACCGGCAACCCAACAAATAAGTGCTTTTATATACTGTATGGGGCCACAAGCTGAAGATGTCTTTTTAAGATTGAAACTAACAACGCAACAAAAAGAGAGCTACAAGGACGTAGAAGATGCCTTTAATAAACATTTTATACCAAAACGTAATATAATATATGAACGGTCTCAGTTCAACCAGCGTTATCAGCGGGATGGAGAGTCAGTTGACGAATTTATTACGTCTTTACACGCTCTTGCAGAACACTGCGCTTATGCTGAGTTGAAAAATGAATTAATCAGGGATAGGATTGTTGTAGGTATCCGAGATCGCAAAATGAGCGAAAATCTACAGCTACGTAATGATTTGACATTAGAAATTGCTACCCAAGTAGTTAGACAAGCTGAACAAGTTAAACAACAATTGCCGCAATTATTAACCGATCACAATAATGTAAAAACGGAAATAGATCGTGTGAGGTCTGAGAAGAAGAAAGAATTCTTTAATCAGAAGTGGAATAGGGGCAATAAAAATTATCAGAAAAACGAAAAGCAAAATAAAGAAGCTAGTAAGAAGTGTGGAAGATGTCTAGGGGATATTCATTCCTATAAAATGTGTCCAGCCGTAAAAGCTACTTGTTTCAAATGCAAAAAGAAGGGGCATTATGCAAAAGCATGTAGAAATACAGATAATGTCAACGTCATAAATAAAACGGAAGATGCTTTTATTGGAACAGCGCAAGAAAATCAAATAAGTCAAAATAATCAACATTGGAACGTAGAAGTAGAAATTGCAAATCGTCGGTTGAAGTTCAAAGCCGATACTGGTGCCGATATAACATGCATTTCGGATAAAACGTATTGGAAAATTTTTGAAGATAAGCAATTGCATAATTCTACGAAACGAATATTTAATGCAGATCAGGGACTAATGGAGTCACTTGGATATTTTAATGAAAAGATAAGTTACAAGAAAAAGTCAAAATTGGTTAACATTCACGTAATAAAAGCGCTAGGCCAATCACTACTCGATGGAGATACGTGCGAAGAAATTGGCATCGTAAAAAGGGTTAATTCTATAAAGGAAATTACATTTGATCCAACGAAAATTTATCCAAAATTGTTTAACGGACTTGGATGTGTAAAAAATCCATATAAAATTCGCTTACTTCCGAACGCAATTCCTCATGCTTTGAGAGTACCACGAAGAGTTCCAATACCATTATTAAATGAAATAAAAACTAATTTAGATCATATGGTTAAATTGGGAGTAATAGATACCGTAGAGGAACCAACAAATTGGTTGTATTAGTACCGAAACCAGACGGTAAAATAAGAATGTGCGTGGATTATGTTCATTTAAACAAGTATGTACAAAGAGAAATATACCCTATGCCAAGTACAGAAAATATTCTTGGACGGCTTGGAAGAGCAAAATATTTTACGAAATTGGACGCTAAAAATTGTTTTTTGGCAATCCGAACTAGATTTAGAGTCACAATTATTGACTACTTTTATAACAACTTTCGGTCGTTATAAATATAAAAGATTACCTTTTGGCATTAGCGCTGCACCAGAATTCTTTCAAAAAAGAATGCAGCAAATTTTAGAAAATCTCGAAGGTACACTAGTCAATATTGATGATGTTTTGGTATATGGTACAACTATAGAAGAACATAATACGAGACTGCACTCAGTACTGAAAAAATTGAAAGAAGCTGGAATGACCCTAAATAAGATAAATGTGTCTTTGGAGTAAAGAAAGTTAAATTTTTGGGCCATATCATAGACGAAAATGGTGTTCACATCGACAATGATCAAGTAAAAGCAATTCGTGATATGGAACTTCCACAATCAGTGTCAGAATTAAGAAGTCTACTTGGATCGATAAACTATTTGAGTAAGTTCATACCAAATCTTTCTACAAAAGCACATGCGTTAAATGAATTGTTGTGTGAGAAAAATCATTTTATATGGGGAAGTCATCAAGAAGAAGCGTTTTCTAAGATCGAAGAAGATCTAATTAAAGCTCCTGTTCTTGCATGGTTTGACCGTCGCCTACGTTATACATGCAAGGCCTGGAAATGCAACGCGCTGGGCTGGCAAACTCTCAGTTAGAAATTTGACCGCTAGGTGCGCTTTTTCCGACCCCAATTCAAATTTCTACATATAAGTAACACTGTAATAACCAAAGTCTTTTACAGTAAAATACAGTATACAGTATATATATCTACATATATTTAATGTATTAAATCTTTAATATTTTGCGATTTATTGGTTTTTATCTATTTTTTTTAATACAACCTGCTCTATTACTAATAGTTCTCGCCCCAATGTCCAACATGGGTTTTAATTTTGCTACATACATAAGATGCGTCCGTTGGTTTCCATGTAGAACCACGTTTATCTCCTTCTCTTAAAATAGATTGTAGCCAACGTTTTCGTAATTCCGGATTAACAGAGAACTCATGAAAGCGAACATCACTGTTTTTTGTTTTCTTTGAGGTAGAAAAAGGCACACAATAATAAACCATTTTGAATTGTACAGTTCATTGTACAACGCGTATTAAGCTTAATTTACATGGAACGTTATCACCGTTGTGGCCGTCAACCGTTCACGCCGTTAAGACCATATAGTCCATAGTGGGGATTTTAGAGGGAATTTCATATTTAGTAACTTCTGAAAAAACAAAAATAACTACATATCTACGCTATCATTTGTCATCTATAGCTGCTGTTTACATTGCGATCGCGAAAGTGAAAAATGAATATAAATATAAAGTACCGCGATTGTTTCTATATCCATAGTAAATACACAAATATGAGATTTTAGATTACACAATTCAACACAAATACGAAAACTTATATTTATATCACTCATTTGGCTAACCTGATTTATGAAGAACTAACTCAATGTACGCAAGTGCAGCGGTCATAACGGCCGACAGAATAGAACACAGTTCTAATTTGACCTTGAACGGTTGCAACGTTCACGCCATTAATCATGTTTGATTTTAGCCAAGAGTCGAGAACGACCACAACGGCCGACGGTGATAACGGCCGACGGTGATAACGGCGACAACGTTCCATGTAAATTAAGCTTTAGAGTTAATACCTACATTTAACACCGAGACGGGAAAGAAAATAAAGAAATGTAATAAGAACAATAACATAAATAACGAAAACAACAAATAATATGTGTATGTAATTACATAGATTACAATAATAAATCGATTTCAGTTTAAAATACGAATACAAATGGTCGGAAAAGGCGCCTCTTGCGGAGAAATTTTGCAACGTTCGGTTGCTCGATTTTTGTCGAAATATACTGAACATTTCCAGGCCTTGTATGTATAACGTAGGCGACGGTTTGACCCAAAGAAGGAAACTATAGTTACAGCTTATGCTTCATCATACGGGATTGGAGCTGTTCTCAAACAAAAACAGGACGATGGGAAATACAAACCTGTAGCTTATGCATCAAAATCACTGTCATCGCATCAATGAAACTGGGCCCAAATAGAAAAAGAGGGATACGCTCTTGTATGGGCATGCGAAAGATTTAATTGGAATACGAATAACATTAGAAACGGATCATAAACCACTTATACCAATATTTACATCAAAAGAATTGGATGAGTTAACTCCCAAACTTCAAAGAATGATTATAAAATCTTTCAGAACTCATATTTTATTAAGAATAATACAACCTTTTAGTTTAGATTCTGTTTTATTTATTTAATTAACGACGTTTCGGCAATATACACTATTGCCTTCTTCAGGAATGAACATGAATAACAAATCAACAAATACAAATACATTTGTATTTGTTGATTTGTTATTCATGTTCATTCCTGAAGAAGGCAATAGTGTATATTGCCGAAACGTCGTTAATTAAATAAATAAAACAGAATCTAAACTAAAAGGTTGTATTATTTTCAAAGAATGAGATTACAACTATTCTTATAATGTTCGACATGTTCCAGGTAAAGAATTAGGTACAGCAGATATCCTGTCTAGAAGACCAATAAAATCATCAAGAGATAACAGCGATGAATTAGACAAAGATATTACTGCTTATGTTCAACAAGTAACCAGTAATTTTCCTGCTTCAGATGCAAGATTACAAGAAATATATAGAGAACAACTGAAAGACCCAATTAGTACTAAACTTCAGAATTTTTGTGTAAAAAAAAAAAACGATGAATTAGAACCAGAGATTAAATGTTTTTGGCAATATCGATTTGAGCTATCAGTACAAGAAGAATTACTTAAAAAAGGATCCAGAATATTTATTCCAAATTGTCCATTACGAAAGGAAATTTTGGGAAAAATTCATAACGGACATTTAGGCATAAATAAATGTCAAGCACGTGTGTATGGTGGCCTAGAATTTCTTTGGAAATAGAAAATCTCATCAAAGATTGCCCAGAATGCATACAAGAAATGAAAAATAATCGAGAAACTTTAATAATACCAGAGTTTCCGCAAAGACCATGGCAAAAAATTGGAATTGATTTGCTTAAATTAAACCTAAACTGGTATTTACTAGCAGCAGACTATTATTCAAGATATCCAGAACTTGCACTATTGAAAAGCTTGAAGGAAAATGAAATAATAATACATTTAAAGTCAATTTTTGCACGTCATGGTACACCAGAAGAAGTATATACCGACAACGGTACTCAGTTCGGTAATTTACTTACATCAAAATTTAAACAATTTGCTGATGAATGGAATTTTAGACATCTAACATCCAGTCCTCGATATTCACAAAGTAATGGATTTATAGAATCTATGGTGAAAATAATAAAGAGGAATTTGAAGAAAACTAAAGAAAACTATGTTGCATTGCAAAATTATCGAGCAACACCATTGTCCAATGGATATTCGCCAGCTCAACTTTTTATGGGAAGACGAATTAGAACTTCAATTCCTATAATTCAAAAACAACTGGAACCAGAAATTCCAAATAATAATACAATAAAGAAAAAAAAGATGTTCCGTCAAAATCAAAAATTAAATTTTGACAAAAGACACAGAGCACGTGATCTTCCGGAACTGAAGAGAGGAGATTCCGTGTGGATAATATATTTGAGAAAATATGGATTTATCAAAGAAAAACATCATTCACCAAGATCATATCTGATTGAAACTGATAAACGAGTGATTCGCCGTAACAGATTTCATTTAATAAAAGCTAATCATTTTAAAAAATTACAAAATGAAACCTGTTCGTCTGGAACGGAGGAGGAGATTGATTATCCAGTTGACAATATGATTAATCTAAATGAAAATCTCCCAAATGAAAATCTTGGAGATAATTCCAGTTCTTCAAAAATTAGAAGAGAAATTATTCGACCCAGGAGATTAATAGAAGAATGTTAAAATTTACCTAAAAAGGGGAGATGTGTTGTAATGTTCATATACATTATCAAGTAGACAGTTCTTAGTTGTTTTTGTAGCTTGACAGATTAATAAATACTATTCAAAAAGTCAGTGTATATATTTTATTACACGTAATAATACAAAAACAAACTAGCAAATAGTATGACACTGTCTTTTCCAAAACACGATGCTCAAACATCCATTATGGTCGATGCCTCTGATACTGGTGTATTGGAGCTACCTTACAACAATTTATAAATAATAATTGGGTACCTTTAGCATTTTATTCTAGGGCTTTATCTTCAACTGAAAAGAAATACAGCACCTTCCGACGAGAATTATTAGCAATATACTCAGCTGTCAAAAAATTTCGTTACTTCATTGATGGTAGATATTTCACAATTTACACAGATCACAAACCCTTAACTTTTATTTCAAAAAAAATATCACACACATATTCACCACGGGAAATCAGAAATTTAGATTTTTTACTGCAATTTACAAATGACATCAAACACGTATCAGGCAGACAATCCGGTTGCTGACGCATTATCCAGAATTCATGCTTTACATTTAAAAAATGAAATTAATTATTCTGACGTTGCTTGTGCCCAACAAAACGATAATCAACTAAAATTATTACAAAAATCAAAATAAACCAAATTACATTTTCAAGACATCAAACTTCCAAATTCTAACCTCACCTTGACATGTGACGTTTCAACCGGAACTTACAGACCATATATTCCACAACAATTTCGTCAACAAATATTTAATCAACTACATTCTCTGTCTCACCCTGGAATTAAAGCATCTATTAACTTAATTACTTCTAAATTTGTTTGGATTAACATGAATAAAGATATTCAAAATTGGACAAAAAATTGCTTAACCTGCCAATCATCTAAAATATCTTAACATACCAAAACTTGTATTATTTGTGCTAAACCAAATTCTCGTTTTGAAAAGATCTACATTGATCTAGTTCATCTTCCTCTTTCAAACAGATATTCTAACGTATTAACTTGTATAGATCATTTCACTCGTTGGCCAGAAGTCATACCTGTCAAAGATTGTACTGCAGAAACAATATCTAAAGCTTTTGTTATTAACTGGATTTCGAGATTCGGATGTCCGTTTGTCATTACAACAGATAGAGGAAAACAATTTGAATCCGCTCTATTTAAGAATTTATTATTATTATTAGGTACGCACCATATCAAAACAACGGCTTATCACCCGCAATCAAATGGAATGATTGAAAGATTCCATAGACAACTCAAAACTGCTCTCAAAACTTACAAAAATCCTTCAGAATGATTTACTTACGTACCTCTAGTTTTACTGGGCTTACGTACATTATACAAAGAACCTATTAAATGTAGTCCTGCTGAACTTGTTTACGGAACTTCCCTGCGGGTTCCAGGAGAATTTTCGAAACAATCAAAAGTATTACCAGATTCGGAAATACCATTTTATTTACAACAACTTAAAAATTCTATCAACAAATTTTCATTCACTTCCCAAATATTAATCCACAAAAATCTTACATTGACTCAGATCTATTTCGAACCTCTCATGTTTTTGTAAAACACGATGCTATAGGTCCTCCCTTGCAACAACCTTACGACGGCCCATATAAAGTTATGAAACGTTACAATATTTTTTTAAACTTATTATAAACAACAATTTACAAACAATTTCCATTGATCGTTTAAAACCAGCTTACATTCATCCACAATGAATTTAAAAAAAACATTCACTTCCTAATATATCCCGGCATCTAGCCGTTCCTTTATGTATTTGTTTAATATCTCTCTTTGTGTTTGTTTATTGTTATAATTTTTCTAGGTGGGGGATAATGTGGCGGATCAAGCCAGCTATGTTTTGTAAATATCAAGTTGCCGCTACGTTACTCCCAGCCATTGTTGAGCAGCTGCTAACAACGATATTCAGAATAATTTAAATTTTTGACTATGTCACATAAAAATTAATTAAATAAATATATTATATATTTCTACAATTTAAATTACCCATCGTTTATTTTATATAGAGTTACGGCCGCTAGCTGCCTCTCGCATCTATTATTTTATATTGTATTTCATACCTTTCCATCTTCACATGAACATCAACAGATGTGTAGCAGTATTATTTGCCACTACAAATTGTAAAAAATAGAATGGGTAAATTAAAGTGTATAATATATAGAATTAATAAATTTATTCGGGACGAGAAAGATTTTGTTGTTGACAGTTCGAATGATATAACAAGAATAAATATTTATTTTCTTTTTGTTTCCAAGAAACCTCGGAAAACAATTGTAACAATGGGCTATGCTAGTTATGATAGCTTGATGTCGTTGCATGATAGCTTGATGTCGCTACATTATTACCCCTCCCCCCCCCCCCCCAGACAAAAAGAAAATAAACATTTTAACAAAGGTTGTACAAGAACATGATGAAATATAAACAATATGAAATAATAATACAAACGATAGTAATATAAGTTAGGATAATATTATCATGTGTTTCCTCTAATCTCTCCGTCGTCCGGATATTCTTCATGGGGTGCAAAGGTTGTTTGTGTTTGTTTATGTTTGTTGATTTTGGAGTGAATTTGGGCTGGTTTAAGTCAAGTCTATCTATTGAAATGTTTTGTAACGTGTTGTCTATTTTTATCGTGAAATATTTATCTGTTTTTGCTGTAATTTCGTATGGACCTGTGTATAGGGTCTAGAGGTTGTTTAATTGCGTCTGTTCGAATGTAGACGTAGTCTGAGTGGAAAAGGTCCGGATGTATGAAGTGGGGTCGGGTGTTTGTTAGTCTCGGGGTTGTTGCTTTTAAAGTTGTCATGTATTTTTTTAGTTTTTGTACGTATAGTGGGATATTTATATTGTCCATGTAATTTTTGGAGATTTTGTATTCTATTTCCCCTGGTAACCGCAATTGTGTGCCGTATACTAATTCCGCGCAACTACATTGAATGTCTTCTTTGATGGTAGTGCGTAATCCTAACATTATTATTGGGAGGTTGTCATGCCACTCATCAGGGTAGTTGCAGGTTTTTAAGGATGTTTTTAATTGTTTGTTGAATCTTTCTATTAGCCCGTTTGATTCGGGGTGATAAGATGTAGTTCTTGTTCTACTGCAGTCTATTAAGGTTAATAGTTCTTTAAATAATGTTGATTCAAATTGTTTTCTGCGATCTGTTGTGATTTTTGATGGTACTCCGAATCTTGATACCCAACCCCCTATGAATGCTTTAGCTATTGTTTCGATTTTGACATCTGGCAATGGTATTGTATCTGGCCATCTTGTAAATCTGTCTATGATGGTGAGTATGTAACGGAATCCTCGAGAAGTTGGTAATGGGCCGATGATGTCTATGTGTATGAAGTCGAAACGAACGGAAGGTAATTGTAATTTTTGGATTGGTGATTTTGTATGTTTCGTTATTTTACAAGATTGGCATTTGTTACACTGTTGTGTCCATTGTTTGATATCCGTGTGCATATTTGGCCAAATGAATTTTGATGTTATGAGTTTGCGTGTTGCTCTAATTCCTGGGTGTGATAGGTTGTGAAATTGTTCGAAGACTGATTTCCGAAAGGGTTTAGGTATGAAAGTTTGTTTGAAGATGTGTCACAGATAAGGTGTAAATTTGTATTTGGGAATTTAATTTTTTTTAGTTTGATGGATGTATTCTTATTTATAATTATGAAATCTATCTCTTTGTCTGAATTTTGGTGTTCTGACAAATTATCGTAGTTTATGTGTTGTATGCTGTTAATGGATGTTGTTTGGAAGCGTGGTAGTGCGTCTGCGGCGTTGTTATATTTTCCTTCTATGTGTCGTATATCTGTAGTGAATTGGGCGATGAAATCTAAATGACGTATTTCTCTGGGTGAATGTGGAAGAATTTTTGTTGAGAAAGTATATTAGTGGTTTGTGGTCTGTCAAGATGAAGAATTCCTGCCCTTCGATATAGTAACGGAATTTTTTTATTGCTAGGTAAATGGCATATAATTCTCTGCCAAAGGTACTGTATTTCTATTCGGTTGGTGTGAATGTTTGTGAAAAGAAAGCTAGTGGTTTCCATTCACCATTTTCGAGCTGTTGAAGGACCGCGCCTGCGCCTGAGTCTGAGGCATCTACCATGATGCTAGTTGGTGTGTTTGGTTTTGAGGTTGATAGTTTAGTTAAATTGATTAATGCGTTTTTGATGTTTTTGACAGCTGTCATTTGTACTTGATTGAGTGTTATGTGTTTAATTTTGATGTTTGACGTAAAGGGGTTTGTTAAAGAAGGATATAAATTATTATTTGGCTCAATTGAGGCCACGTAAGGTTTTTTTTTGTATTGATTGTTGAGTAAAAATTCTTTGGTTACTTACATCGATTATTATTTTGAATTGTTTTAAAAAATCTGCTCCCAAGATTGCATGTTTTACATTTGCGATTATAAATTCCCACTTAAATAGTCTGTCGAGTCCGATGTCTATAGTTAAGTGTGTGTGACCGTATGTGTTAATTTTTGTGTTGTTAATTGCGTTGAGAGTATTTTTTAGTAGGTTATGGTGATGTGTATATTTAGGTGGAATGTAGTGTGTTGTTTTGATTGGTGCTTCCTGCTAGTTGCTTCATTTTTCGTAGTAACTGTGACGGCATGTCGTTGTCTAAATTTGTAATATTTAGTAATGTATTTAGGTTTTGGAAATTTGTAGGCGTCGTTCTTTTTAGTAATTCTGCTTTTGTTGTGGTGTACGGATCCCTCGTAGGACGGTTTAATATTAAGTCCCTGATTTCTTTTGCATGTTCTGGTCGGAGTGAAGTAATTAGTGCGTTGTATCTACTGACCTCGGGAGTGATGCGTCGTGAGTTGAATATGACTTCGGCCTGTCTGAACCATAGTTCGGGGTCTTCGGCCCAAAATTCTGGTATGTTACTTGCGGTGATTGCCGAAATACTGGTTTGTTCTTGGTTCGTGTCGTTTGTCCTGTTGGAGTCTTCGGAGGTGGGTCTGGTCGAAGTCTTGTCGTCCGGTCGCGCTTGGGTTCAAAAGGGGGTCACCAGTTGTAGCAGTATTATTTGCCACTACAAATTGTAAAAAATTGAATGGGTAAATTAAAGTGTATAATATATAGAATTAATAAATTTATTTGGGACGAGAAAGATTTTGTTGTTGACAGTTCGAATGATATAACAAGAATACATATTTATTTTCTTTTTGTTTCCAAGAAACCTCGGAAAACAATTGTAACAATGGGCTATGCTAGTTATGATGTCTTGATGTCGTTGCATGATACTTGATGTCGCTACAGATGTATTTATTTATTTTTGAGTAACGGTGAGTGCTAGAGTTGTGTTGTTACTATATGTGGTTGCACTCCACTGCGGTGTTGAGGACGGGCTACTCTCCGGTTTAGCTGTACCCTCACTTGCCGGCTGAGGAAGAGTCTACAGTACGGCTGGAACTGGTTGCTCTCCACTGCGGTGTTGAGGAAAAGCTATTCTGCGGTTTAGCTGTACCCACGCTTGCGGGCTGAGGAAGAGTCTACAGGGCTGGGACTGGTTGCTCTTCACTGCGGTGTTGAGGAAGAGTTATTCTGCGGTTTAGCTGTACCCTCGCTGGCGGGCTGAGAAAGTCTACAGTGCGGCTGGGACTGGTTGCCCTCCACCGCGGTGTTTAGGAAGAGCTATTCTGCGGTTTAGCTGTACCCTCGCTTGCAGGCTGAGAAAGTCCATAGTGCGCCTGGGACTGGTTGCTCTCCACTGCGGTGTTGAGAAAGAGCTGTTCTGCGGTTCAGCTATACCCTCGCTTGCTGGCTGAGGAAGAGTCTAATAGTGCGGCTGGGACTGGTTGTCCTCCACTGCGGTGTTGAGGAAGAGCTATTCGGCGGTTTAGCTAGTTACATTCCTTAAACCTGTGACGGCCGCAGAAATAGGAAACCCCTGACACAGCATTAAAATATGTATAAAATAACATGTAATACAAAAAACATGGCATTAGTAAAGAATTAGTACAGATTTGTAGCATTATAGTAAACTAGTATTAGAATAAAGTTGTAATTTTACTTTTTAAAAAAACCCTTCCTTCGATTTGACAAATATAATTAGCTGTACCCTTGCTTGTGGGCTGAGGAAGATTCTACAGTGCACCTGGGACTGGTTGCTCTCCACTGCGTTGTTGAGGAAGAGCTTTTCTGCGGTTCAGCTGTATCCTCGCTTGCGGGCTGAGGAAGAGTCTATAGTGCGGTTGGGACTGGTTGCTCTCCACTGCGGTGTTGAGGAAGGGCTCATCTGCGGTTTAGCTATACCTCACTTGCGAGCTGAGTAGGTTTACAGTGCGGCTGGGACGGGTTACTCTCCACTGCGGTGTTGAGGAAGGGCTAATCTGCGGTTCAGCTATACCCTCCCTTGCGGGCTGAGGAAGAGTCTATATTTCGGCTGGGACTGGTTGTCCTCCACTGCGGTGTTGAGGAAGAGCTATTCTGCGGTTTAGCTATACCCTCCCTTGCGGGCCGAGGAAGAGTCTATAGTGCGGTTGGGACTGGTTACTTTCCACTGCGGTGTTGAGGAAGAGCTTTTCTGCGGTTTATCTATACCTCACTTGCGAGCTGAGTAGGTTTACAGTGCGGCTGGGACTGGTTACTCTCCACTGCGGTGTTGAGGAAGGGCTAATCTGCGGTTCAGCTATACCCTTGCTTGCGGGCTGAGGAAGAGTCTATATTTCGGCTGGGACTGGTTGTCCTCCACTGCGGTGTTGAGGAAGAGCTATTCTGCGGTTTAGCTGTACCCTCGCTTGCGGGCTGAGGAAGAGTCTACAGTACGGCTGGGAATGGTTATCCTCCACTGCGGTGTTGAGGAAGATCAATTCTGCAGTTTAGCTGTACCCTCGCTTGCGGTATGAGGAAGAGTCCACAGTGCGGCTAGGACTGGTTGTTCTCCACTGCTGTGTTGAGGAAGAGCTATTCTGCGGTTTAGCTGTACCTTCGCTTGCGGGCTGAGGAAGAGTCTACATTGCGGATGGGACTGGTTGTCCTCCACTGCGGTGTTGAGGAAGAGCTCATCTGCGGTATAGCTGTACCCTTGCTTGCGGGCTGATGAAGAGTCTACATTGCGGGTGGGACTGGTTGTCCTGCACTGCGGTGTTGAGGAAGAGCTATTCTGCGGTTTATCTGTACCTTCGCTTGCTGGCTGAGGAAAAGTCTATATTGCGGTTGGGACTGGTTGTCCTCCACTGCGGTGTTGAGAAAGAGCTATTCTGCGGTTTAGCTGTACCCCTGCTTGCGGGCTGAGGAAGAGTCTACATTGTGGCTGTGACTGGTTGTCCTGCACTGCGGTGTTGAGGAAGAGCTATTCTGCGGTTTGGCTGTACCCTTGCTTGCGGGCTGAAGAAGAGTCTACAGTACGGTTGTAACTGGTTGTCCTCCACTGTGGTGTTGAGAAAGAGCTATTCTGCGGTTTAGCTATACCTTCGCTTGCGGGCTGAGGAAGAGTCTACATTGCGGCTAGGACTGGTTGTCCTGCACTGCGGTGTTGAAAAAGAGCTATTCTGCGGTTTAGCTGTAGCTTTGTTTGCGGGCTGAGGAAAAGTCTACATTGCGGCTAGGACTGGTTGTCCTCCACTGCGGTGTTGAGGAAGAGCTATTCTGCGGTATAGCTGTACCCTTGCTTGCGGGTTGAGGAAGAGGCTACAGTACGGCTGTGACTGGTTGTCCTCCACTGCGGTGTTGAGAAAAAGCTATTCTGCGGTTTAGCTGTACCTTCGTTTGCGGACTGAGGAAGAGTCTACGTTGCGGCTGAGACTGATACCTAATCCTATCCTAATCCGAAAGCTAGGCCGAGACCTTGCGTATTTACGTGAATCCTAAGCACTCACAGAGAGAGTATACTCATCTATTTTTTATCTGTTCCAGGCTATTGGAGGAGAGAGTCTGGACCATCCAGGGATTATGGATTATTATATTTGTTTGGATCTGTTTTCCATTATGTATTTTGAGATCTTTCATCAATTAATTATATTGGTTTTTAATACACCATATTATTTTGAAAATGTAAGTAAAGTTATTACCAGAGTGGTAACTGGAACTTCCGAACGCTACGTAAAATGCATTATCAGTGACAGATACTGGTTGTTGTGACGTCAAATTAGGCTATAAAATGGCGGAAAAGTAAATTAGAATCGCCAATATCTATCAAATTCTTCGTCTACCTTACCTTAACAACCAAAATTATATATTTTTGAACATGATAATTTTAGAAGAGAATTGGAGCCATTTTCTTCTATGTCGGCAATGCTCATTTTTTGAAGATCATCCCTTCGGCATGCCTCAGCTATTTAAAATATTGCAGCGACCTACAAAACGCAAAGATATTAAGTAAATCAAATATGGTATTTAAACTGATTTAAGTTTCAATTTTTTTCATCAAATATTGTGTATCTGACGCCCTTTAAGAAATTTATAAAGCTGCATTCTATTCAAAAAAAATTCTAAAATCCAAATCCTACAAAATTACGCTTCATAAATGTCATTAATTTTATATACAGGTGTTTCACAACTTCGGGTACAGCATAGGCATAGTACTGACCAAAATGGATAAAAAAAGCTTAATCAACATGGGTCCGATCTTCAATAGTTTTCAGGATATACGGCAGTAAATAATTAGTTTTTACGTGGTTTACATCTGCTATCTCGACAACTATAAAGAGTTACGACTTGTATTAAATGAGACTTTTTGTGTAGGTCATCTTAGATGTGCTTTTGTGTAAAAAAATAATATAGTCACTGTTTCCCAAACTGTGGTCTGCGGACCCAAGGTGTCCGCCATATAGGCTATTAAAATATACAGGGTGTTTCAGACCAACCGTCCCAAGCTTTTTTTTCTGAACTACGACGTCATAAGAGGTTCAGGAAAAAAATAGCATAACATAATCCTATCCGAATTTAATGATAGTAGTCTTGACTTCCGGAATTTACCGGAAGTAGGCGTAACTACATTCAAGTTCAAAATTTCAAATGGGAACCTATGTCATATGTACTATTGTTGGATGTGTGTCTGTGTATATGTGACGAAAGTTTCGGAGCGCATAATTTCAATACCACGATTCCAAAAATTATATTTTTTCGTATTCCTCAAGTTTACATCCAGAAGAACAACTGATTTTATTTTGGTTATAATGAGTAAACCGGAAGTAGCCTTATTTGAAGATTTAACAGTTAAATTTGATTTATTGACATTTAACGTTATTATAACTTAAAGAATATATTACTCTCTATACAATTTGATTGCATTTTATACTTCATATTCAATAGATATAGAGTTAAAGAATTTTAAAGGAATTAAATTTTATAAATCACCCAGCTATAATAAACATGGAAATTACTAATATATTCATATAATTCAAATTGACAGATGTCAGTGTCAATAAAAAGTAAATTAATGTGGCAGAGATGATGATATTGAAGTAGATGTTGGGGAAGACACTGAAAGATACGGTAAGAAAGTTTCTACAAAGATACAAGAGAGATGATTACACTAGTTTGAAAATGTCATGAGGAGAAATGAAGAATATATTGGATGAAAAATGAATAGCTTAGTAATAGAAGGTTGAAGAAACAGAGGAAGATCAAAGATAAGATAGAAGGACTGTATTGTAGAAGACTTGAGAGAAAGGGAACCGAATGAGAACGACACGTAAAATAGATATGAGTGGAAGAAATAAAAAGTAGCGACCCCTAACGAATGGGGAAAGCTAAAGAAGAAGATGTCTGTGTCAAGTGAAATTTGCATAGTTTATGAAATAATTTTACTGGAAATATAGGATCTTTTGCAAGAAACTTTATGTATGGAATTTATACCTAATACACAGGATTGACGGAAGGTATTGTGTTGGCCACATCAGATTTTTTATATTAGGTATTATTCACGAAATAAATACAAATAATTGTATAATATTCTTTCCACTTTGATCGGTGCATAGCCAGCTTATTTCTGTTTTTCATTTGTTTAATTTGACATTTGTTACTTGTAATCACTAGCTCTGTTCGTTGACATGTACTGAGTTACACTAATGTTAATTTTTTTTACATTAGAGTGTTTTTTGACAAATCGGGCAGATTCGTACAACGTGCTCGTTGACAACCATTTCAGAACTAGTTCCAACTTATTTGCACTGACTCCTGAGGTAGTATAAAGAGTGCAGAACATTTTAGTGGGCATGCAATTTGTGAAATGCTCATTCACAAGGGAAATATAATAATTTAGTTACAAATTTTATAATAAATATTTTATTATTTATTTGAAGAACACTCCTTTGTTTTGTAAACAAGTTATGTGTCTACGTACGAGACTTTATTCATCACAAATAACAATGAAAAAAATCTAATGTGGCTAGCACAATGCCTTCCGTCAATCCTGTCTATTATGACAAATTCCATACATAAATTTTCTTGCAAAAGATTCAAAATTTCCATACTCCTGATAACAAACAAACCACATGAAATAAGAAAATCATGAAATTTTGAATGAAAAATTATGACACGTCAGTTATGGACATAATTAATTGCTGTCATTTTGACACGGGTCCCCATATCTGCTTGCCAAAGTCACGTCACTGCACGCGCCCTATATATAAATTTTCTTGCAAAAGATCTTATATTTTCAGTAAAATTACTTCATAAAGAAACTATGCAAATTGCACTTGACACTGACATTTTCTTCTTCTTTAGTTTTTCCCATTCGTTAGGGGTCGCTATTTTTTATTTTCTTCTTCCACTCATTTCTGTTTTGCGTGTCGTCCTCATTCAGTTCAATTTCTCTCAAATCTACCGCAATACAGTCCTTGCGCCTAACTAGTCTATGTTTTTTCTACTACTACGCTATTCATTCTTCTTCCAATATATTATTTATCTCTCCTTATGACATGTTCTTTTACCCTATCTTTCCATGTCTTTCCCAACATCTATCTCAACATTCTTATCTCTGCCACTTTCATTTTTGTTTCAATGACACTGACAGCTGTCAATTTGAATTATTTGAATAAATAAATATATATATATATATATATATATATATATATATATATATATATATATATATATTATTTGAAAGATATTTTTGTATCTCTAATAACTTCCGAAAAAAATCGCGTTCCCTATTTCCGTTTACACCCTATATATATAT
This sequence comes from Harpalus rufipes, assembly GCA_951394225.1. Classification (NCBI taxonomy): domain Eukaryota; kingdom Metazoa; phylum Arthropoda; class Insecta; order Coleoptera; family Carabidae; genus Harpalus; species Harpalus rufipes. The sequence goes on along the minus strand of OX596290.1, from coordinate 9,637,001 downwards.
ATATATATATATATATATATATATATATATATATATATATATATATATATATATGCGCTTTTGCATAAATCCATGTCAAGTGGGAGCTCGTTGTTAAATCTGGGGAAAAAGGGACCGCAAACCAATAAAGTTTGGAAAACACTCTACTAAGAAAAAGGTTGTGGGGACCTTGGCCAATATTTAATCATCAAATAACTTCTAAACTATTAGAAATTATTGAGAAAAATCTGTTGTGGCCAGCACAATACCTCTCGCCACTTCCTTTTTTTGGTTACATAAGTATAGGGCGCGAATAGTAATGTTACATTTTCGGGCTTGACAAGCAGATGTGTGGGCCCGTTTCAGAATGATAATTAGTAATTATGCACATAGATGTCAAATGCTAGAATTTTTCATTAAAAATTTCAAGATTTTCTAAATTTACGTAGTTAATTTATCACCAGGAGTTTAAAGTTTACTTGTATGCCTTAGATATTTAACATTTAATTCTGCTCCACATGGAATTGGAAAATCACTAAATTTAGAATGAAAAATTATGATATTTGACATCTATATACATAATTACTAGCTATCATTCTGACATGGGCCCCCATATCTGCTTGTCAAGGCCAACAAAATCATATGGCTGCTCGCTCCCTATTGTGTTTAACATTTCTTGTATACCTACACTCTACACCAAAAATTCTACTTACGCATATATCTATTCCATATATATTTAGATTGTTTAATTTTAAATTCATTTTTGATGAAATTTTGCCCTCTTCTAATTTTTCGAAATGTTTCCAATACTATTAATACATTAAGAAATAATATAATGTATGTATTTCCCAGAAAAAGTCTTCAGTAATGTCTTCGGATTTCTGACACTGACATTTATCTGTCAGTTACAAACAATTTAAATTTTCAACTATTTTCCATGGCCATTTTTTCGGCTGTAAAATTTATTATAACAGATTATTTTACATATCATATTTCTTTTATCTCTAAATCTATAGAATATATTGTAAAATATTTAAATGTATCAGAAAGAGAATTTATTTTTCTTTAATATTATCAAGAAAAAATTTCAAAAATATTATTTAAAAGATTTTTTTCAAGAATCTTCTACTTCCAGTTGTCCAATTGTTACCAAAACCTTTTCAGATCTTCCCATGAATGTCCGATTGGGAAATACGTAGTTAAAAAAATTTAAAGTCTTATAGTTTTTGAGTAACCGTCCTTCCAACATCCCACACACACAAATGTTAAAATCGGATTGTAGGGACCTTAAAACGTGCTTATTCAATAAAATCTGAATATGCGATTTTTAGCATGAATGCAATACCTCTCTTAGCGAGAGGTAAAAATGATTCTTATAAAATGTATTTTTAGTCTATATACTGGTGTGGTACACGGAATATTGCCAGCAATGTATATATTTAATTAAGAACGCATTCGGTAGCTAATTAATAAGGTTGTCGTTGTAAAGATTAGCAGTTGCCTATGTTGGTGCAAGGGCCTACGCTTAGAAGCAGCTATTGTAAGTTTATTTTTATATTTAATAGTATTTGTATTTAGCCAACTATTTGATGTGTAATATGTCGCTTGTTTGGTTTTATAACCAAACCTTTCCCCTAATCAGAAAATCCTACCTGTAACTCGCGTAGTTACGGGAAGGTTGGTGGCAGCAAAACGGTCACTTTTTCGGAAACAGTTGCAAATCAGACCTATGTTGATTAAGCTTTTTTTACTCATGCATTTGTGAAACAGACTTATTAATTAAAATGATACAACCTTTTTTAGTTTTATTTCTGATTATTTATTTAAATACCGACGTTTCGGCAGTATTAACTACTGCCTTCTTCAGGAATGAACAACAAATATATAAACAAATAAATAATAACATTAACATTAGCAACAGGTAACCAAGGTGACAATTATAACATATTTACTATAGGAAGCCATGCACGACTAAGATCTAGACCGTCACAATGATTGAGATTATTACTCTTGGTTTTGAAAATCTCAATGGCTTCTCTAATTAACTTGTTGTTTAGGTGTATTGATCTCGCCAGTATTAGTTAGAGACGTCATCCCTCTTCAGTCATCAGGGATTTACCAGATTCCATGTGTCTGCGGGAAAGTTTACATTGGCCAGACTGGTAGAACCATTTCTACAAGATTGAATGATCACCAGCGTTCGATTAGATTGAACCAGCCAGAAAAATCTTCAGTTGCAGAGCATGCCCTAGATGAATTTTACCGTATAAAATTCGAAGAAGCAAAAATACTAGCGAGACACATCTCAACAACAGGTTAATTAGAGAAGCCATTGAGATTTTCAAAACCAAGAATAATAATCCCAATCATTGTGACGGTATAGATCTTAGTCGTGCATGGCTTCCTATATTAAATATGTTGTAATTGTCATCTTGGTTAACTGTTGCTGATGTTTTTGTTATTATTTATTTATTTATATATTTGTTGATTTGTTGTTCATTTTTGAAGAAGGCAGTAGTTAATACTGGCGAAACGTCGGTATTTAAAAAAATAAACAGAAATAAAACTAAAAAAGCTTGTATCATTTTAATAAAAATGAGTTCTGAAAGATGTTTTAATAATCCTTATTAATTTTTCTCTACTCACGTATCGGTTCATTGCAAAATATTGGTCGCCTTCTTCTACATATACCTTATAATCGAGCTTATAACCTTCTTAACTGTTTGTAATAATCATACTCTTCCTGAAATAAGAAATGTTTTGATTGTTAAATATTTGTAAATACTAACATTAATTCAAATTCGTAATGATTAGAAGTTTAATGACTTACCAACAAAAAAATAATTAAATTCATATCATACGTTCTCTTATTTTTATATATTATATTGATTGTTGAAGAGAAATATGACAAGATTTTCGGAGTCGAGAAATGCATTGTAATTCCCCTTTGCATTCTATGCATTAATAATAAAAATACTTAATTGATATTGACAAATTATGATGCATATTCAAATTAAATATTAAAATGAATTCATATTTATAAGTTGTGACTGTAAGTAATATACAAAACCAATATTATTATTAATTTTAACTTTTTGTAACTTCCATAATTTTTTACTTACGACATCTATTAGTGTTTCAAAAAACTATCAACCTCTTTGAGATTCAATAAATTATTTTTATTTATGATTTGTATCACACAGTGTACTTTTTAAATAGTGAGCACAAAAAGTCCAGGTGCGCCCACTAAATGAGCAAGTTTTGTACGTTATGACGCAATACGCAGCTAGGCGTGTAAGGCATTTACAATGCGATTCATATACAATACTTATAGTATTTGCAAGTGTAACAGATGGCACTGCCTAAATGGAAACATATGTTAAAAAGTTGGCGAGACACTCAAATTATTAATATTAGTTTGATTACAGAGTAATTAATTTATTCAATAATGAAATAAATGTTTAATTTTACACCTGCACAAAATTAAGTTCATGTGTCTCATTTCTGAGCTTAAAGTTTTATAGAACTATATCTATAAAGTACATATTTTAAACTTTATTTCTTTGGTTAAATTTAATAAAATTGAAATAATTACCTCGGATGTAGGACGATCTTTCAACTAAAATCAACAATTTTTATACTTTCATTGCTTGTGAATTATGGCTAATTCATTCATTAGTAATAAATGTATTATTTCTGCGTGTCCACAAAATGTTGCACTATCCAATGATGTACGGCCTTCGTTGTCTCGAACATCCACATCTGCGCCTTCATCCAGCAGCAATCGCACTATGCTTATACTCCCTAACCAGATTGCCCGGTGCAGTGGTGTTTTCCCTGCGCTGTCTAGAACATTTACATCTGCTCTTTTCTCCAACAGCATTCGCACTATGTCTATATTCTCTTTCACGGATGCCCAGTGCAGTGGTGTTTTGCCTTCGCTGTCTAGAACATTCACATCTGCTCCTTCCTCTAGCAGCAATCGCACTATATCTATATTCCCTATACAGGTTGCCAAATGCAGTGGTGTTTTGCCTTCGTTGTCTCGAACATGCACATCTGCTCCTTCCTTGAGCAGCAATCGCACTATATCTATATTCCCTATCCAGACTGCCAAGTGCAGTGGTGTTTTGCCTCTGCTGTCTAGATTATTCACATCTGCTCCTTTCTCCAACAGCGTTCGCACTGTGTCTATATATCCTTTCGAGGATGCCGAGTGCAGTGGTGTTTGACCTGCGCTGTCTACAATATTCACATCTGCTCCTGCCTCCAACAGTATTTGCACTATATCTATATTCCCTATCCAGATTGGCCATTGCAGTGGTGTTAAGCCTTCGCTGTCTAGAACATTAACATCTGCTTCTTCCTCCAACAGTATTCGCACTGAGTCTATATTTCCTACCTCGGATGCCAAGTGCAGTGGTGTTTTGCTTCTGCTGTCTAGACTATTCACATCTGCTCCTGCCTCCAACAGTATTCGCACTATATCTATATTCTCTTTCAAGGATGCCCAGTGCAGTGGTGTTTTGCCTTCGCTGTCTAGAACATTCACATCTGCTCCTTCCTCTAACAGCAATCGCACTATATCTATATTCCCCATCCAGACTGGCCAGTGCAGTGGTGTTTTGCCTTCGTTGTCTCGAACATGCAGATCTGCTCCTTCCTTGAGCAGCAATCGCACTATATCTATACTCCCTATCCAGTTTGCCCAGTGCAGTGGTGTTTTGCCTCTGCTGTCTAGAATATTCACATCTGCTCCTGCCACCAACAGCATTCGCACTATATCTATATTCCCTATCCTGATTGCCAAGTGCAGTGGTGTTTTGCCTCTGCTGCCTAGAATATTCACATCTGCTCCTGCCTCCAACAGTATTCGCACTGTATGTATATTCTCGTATTCTCTAAATATATTTACGTGGTTGTTTCGAATAGCAACATGAATAAGTTCGTTATTGTCCACGAATTGCTTTCTTTTTTCAAAACTTATTTTATGAAAAATTAATTTGCAACTTTCACAGCAATCGTACTCTACAAGAAGTGTCAATAATTTTCCTATATGGCGGTAATGATTTTCAGAAACATTCTGTTGATATATTTCAAGTACAGCTGCTTTCTCGATATCTGCTTCCTTTAAAATTGTGTCTTCATGCCGATTAAACCAATGTTCATTTCGGAGTACATAACGCAAACATATACTATAATAATCATTCCTAACTTCACGAAAATATAGTTTCAAAATTCTCTGACACAATCTGTGAATTTTGATGACACCTTCATTATATTGAACGAATGAAAAATTTTTCGACAAATACACACACTCATCCAACATATTTTTGTCTGAACATTCCATTATTTCTTTAATTTCGCTAATATATATGCGATCTGGATTGAGATACGCGCATATTCCAAGTAATTTTTTGGTTAGTTCCCGGAGCTGTTCCGATTCTGCAAACTCTTGTATAAAAATCTTATCTAGGGCTACACACATTGCTGCATATATCGAGTTTTCATACGACCTCTGGCAATGATGAATTTTTGTATTTAACATTTTTGAAATTTCTCCAAAAAAGTGATATCAAAAGTTCCTTGTGTGCATGCGTCCATTTTAAACCTCAAATGTCCCGATATAACTATTAGGCCTAATGGCGTATTGTCTACAAACCTTATCATTTGTTCATATATTTTTTCTTCAGTTGATTTGTATCTACTATCACCCAAAGTTGCCCTAAAAACATCTAATGATGCTTCCATGTTCAGTGGTTCCAATGGCATTTGGTATATATCATCGTCCCAATCAGATATATGACTTGTTATCAATAAATAAAAATGTTCAACTTTTGGTGGTTCAAATTGCCTTATACTTGATCTTGAAATTCCGTTGTCGAAAATAAACAAACAACGTTTATTTTCAAATGTTTTGTAAACTTTCTTCAGGGTTTTGTGAAGTCTTTTTAGATTTTCGGAAGTTTCAGCATTAATCCAGAAGGCTTTGTCAATATATGTAGAATCTTTTTCTATACAATGCTTCGCAAATTGTACTGCTAATTCCGTTTTACCGAAACCCGGCAAGCCGTGAATGACAACCTTTCTCTTCCCTTCTCTGAAAAATAAAGCCTCCAATTTGCTTATGTCCTCCTCCCTGCCCTTAAACACTTCGGACTCTCGCGGTGGGTCAAATTCTTCAAATGATTCTTCTGTAGAGGAACCTACCTCTACATTTCCGTGTATATTAATACTTCCGTCTCCAGTGTTAATAACTCCAATGGTGCTACGCCTAACGTCAAGTTGAGATGCCATCGTTATTTAGACCTGAAATTTTAATAAAATATGTACATAACAATTGACATATAAAAGTGACTATAACTAGTTAACGTTCATACACTCAATATAGCAATCTGTTTTTTTTTTGTTTTCTTTTTATTGATTAACTTTGTCATACAATTTAAGAATTTGATTACTGTTATTATGTTATATAATTGTTATATACATCCTAATCTAGAGTACTGTTGTCAGGTATGGTATCCATTTTATGCAAATTGGAAAAATGCTATTGAAGGCGTGCAAAAGAAATTTATTAAATACTGCTGGTTTAAAAAACATAAGGTTTATAATCATTACTTGCATTATGAGACTGGTCTGAAAACTTTTAATCTTATTTCTCTTGAAAACAGACGAAATATTTTAAGCATTTTTTTTTTAATAAAAAATAATTTATAATGTAATTGATGATAGTGAATTTTTACCTTAATGCGCTGTGTAATAGATTATGTATGACATTTAATACTCTTGATCTAATGTAGATATTTTTCTGACAATTTTAATTATTTCAGAAAAAAGATTCTTGAGTATTTCACAATTAATTAAATTGTACAGAAGTAAACAGTGTAAAGGATACAACACTTATTTTATCTTGTTAGTATCATAAATTTATATATATATATATATATATATATATATATATATATATATATATATATATATATATATATATATATATATATATATATATATATATTACAGGGTGTTTCCTTTAAAACAACCAGCCCTTTTTTGGGCAAACTAATGACTAGAGAAAAATGTTATATACAAAAAATTACCAGGAAAAAGGGCTTAATTTATGAGGAATAATAAATTAAAAATTCAACCAGTGGTTCTCAAACGGTAGAATAAAATTATATTTTTTTAAATGGCAACCTATTAGATAGAGAATTTTTTTCTAATTTCAACGATATAAATATGATATGGGGTTGTATAACAATTATTTCGAGAAAAATGATATTAAAAATCAGAAATAATTTTACAATATTGAAGTAGGCTATGCAATAAACAACTATTAATACGACTATTGCCTAGGTTACGATAGTATATTATTTTCTTATATCTAAAATAACTTGTTTTACTAAGAAATTCATAATAACAAATGAACTACATAACGAAGAAATATCAAAAAATAATAGTACTAACATAGAATTTAAATTTCTTTCACACTCTCCATACATAACAGTAAGATTAAAATAGTCTAAATTTGTTAATTCTTGCAACTGCAAAGCCATTTTTTATTAATAAGTAATTAAACAATTACGAAAACAAACACTTAATAACGTAAGTAACAAAACTATATGTCACCTGTATCATTTGTTTATTGCATAGCCTACTTCAATATTGTAGAATTATTTCTGATTTTTAATATCATTTTTCTCGAAATAATTGTTATACAACCCTATATCATATTTATATCGTTGAAATCAGAAAAAAATCTCTATCTAATGGACAAAAAATTTATATAGGTTGCCATTTAAAAAATAATAATTTTATTCTACCGTTTGAGAACCACTGGTTGAATTTTTTATTTATTATTCCTCATAAATTAAGCCCTTTTTCCTGGTAATTTTTTGTACTCGTATATAACATTCTTCTCTAAAGTCATTAGTTCGCCCAAAAAAGCGATGGTTGTTTTAAAGGAAACATCCTGTATATATATATATATATATATATATATATATATATATATATATATATATATATATATATATATATATATATATATATATATATATATGTACAGGGTGATCACGCGAGAATGAACCGGCAATTATCTCTGTTATAAAGCGAGATAGCGGTTATCTTCATATAAACAAATTTACTATAGACAATATGGGCAATAAGATGTCGTATCAAGAAGCGATCTTTTACTTCCGGTTCCGGAGTATGGGATACCAACTTTGAAATTTCAAATGGAACATACTATATTTTTCTATATTTTTGAAAAGTACACAAAATTTTCTTTACAATGATGGTAAACAAGTAGGACGTTGTTGTTGTATCTGTCAATTTAGGTTTCCATGGTAACAATCAAAGAATAATATATTGTAGATAAATGTCATAAAATGTAATGTATATTTTGTTCTAATCAAATAGTGTTAAAAAGATACTAAGGTTCTATTTCTGTAACAATTAGCGTATTCTAGTGATTAATCTTAGTCACAATCACAACAGTTTTGGCGACGAGGTAAACTGACATTATTATTTTTGATTCTGTCAATCTTATCAATAATATTTTTTACATCAAAATGGATTCTACACAACTACAAGCCTTATTGGAAAATATGAACAGGAATCAAAAGCAGCTTATTGACACACTATTGTCGTCAGTTAAATCTGAAAGTAGAGGTAAACAAGAGCAACAGCCCCAATCTATTATTAATGTATCGAATATACCACCATTTGAAAATTTTGACCCGAAAAAGGAGAAATTCAAATATTACCGACAAAGGTTTGAAAATTATATTTCAATGAAAAATTTAAATCAAGATAAGAAAAAGAGCGCACAAATGTTACTAAACTCTATTGGAGCATCAAGCTACAACATTTTAGCATCATTAGTAGCACCAAAAGAACCAGCAGATCTCGATTATGTAGAACTTATAAATCAATTAGAAAAACATTTATCTCCAAAGAAGAGCCCGCTAGTATCTCAACATTATTTCTTGTCAACATATCAGAGTGAACATCAAACAATTGCAGAATATGTGGCGGTATTGCGTCGTGATATTGCTGATTGCGACTTTATGGTAACATGCGAATGTAAGGAAAATGTATCAGCGGCAGATATATTCCTCAGAGCACAATTTATTCGTGGGATAAAAGAATGTTGGATCAAAGAACAAATTCTCCAATCTGAATTAACCGACTTTAATGATATTGTAACAAAGGCAATTGCTCTCGAAGCATCAAAAATAGACAGTCTTGTATTATCAAAAACGCAGCCATCAAATATCTCCATTAACTCAATCCAGAAGATATCAAAAAATCAACAACAATCAAGAGTTGAAAAATACAAGTCAGATTATCGACAAGAAAATCAAAACAAGTATAAATTCAATCAATCAAATCAAAATCAACACTTCAGATCCAAATCAAAGGTACGCATAAATTATGAACATCTAGGAATCAATAATCTTTGTTTACGATGTGGAAGAAATAATCATATTTCAACAAATTGTCGAACATCCACATTTAATCTAAAATGTTCGTCATGTAATGCAACAGGACATATAGCAAAAGTATGTATCAAAACCCTTCTTAAAAATAAGCAAAATAATGCTAAAACATCAAATTTCAAATCAACAAATCAAGTCAATATATACGAAAATCTTGGAGTTAATCGAATTGTCGACATATATGATCAACACATATCAAATATAGTGAAAGATACGAAGAAATACTTCACCTCTGTCAAGATTGAAAATCAATATCAAAAATTCGAAGTCGACACAGGAGCAGGTTACACACTGATAACAGAAAACCAATTCAAAATTTTAAATTTAAATAAATCAATGAAACCAACAAATATTGCATTTCGCTCATACACAGAAAATATATTTTATCCTTTGGGGAAAGTTAGAGTGAAGGTCGAATATAAAGATCGAGTATCTCATGAGGATATGTATGTCATTCCGAATGGATACGATCCTATTTTAGGAAGAGTATGGGTAAGACACTTGAAAATAAATTTAGAGGAAATCGATCAAGAAAATTGGAACAAAATTAATGACAACCAAATTCTATCAATAAACGACGAAACTGAAATCGAAAATGCTTTTCCTGAAATTTATACACAAAAAGTTGGTTGTGTTCCAAATTTTGTAATCAAACTTCAACTTAGAGAAGGCGCAAAACCCAGATATACACCAGAACGAAATGTACCATTTGCTCTTCGTGAAAAAGTAGAACAAGAATTAGATAATCTAGAAGCAGCAGGCATCATAACAAAATCAGTTACCAGTGACTGGGGATCACCGTTGGTAGTGATACCAAAAGGAGATGGAACAGTAAGACTTTGCGTAGATTATAAAGTTGGCGTAAATGAATCATTAATAAACGCAAATTATCCAATAAAGAAAATCGAAGAAGTAATAAACAGCTTACGTAATTCAAAATATTTTTGTCGACTGGATTTATTTAAAGCATACCTTCATTTTAAAGTGGATGAAGAAAGCAGTATTATACAAACAATATCTACACATCGAGGAACTTTTCGAATGAATAGATTAAGTTTTGGAATTAAAACGGCACCAGCTAAATTTAATCAAGCAATAGATCAAATTTTAAAAGGATTACGAAATACCATTGCGTATTTTGATGATATTATCGTACACGGAGAATCACTGGAAGATTGCAAAAGAAATCTTCTTGCATGTCTACAAAGATTACGTGAGTATGATTTACATTTAAATAAAAATAAATGTACGTATTTTCAAACAAAAATTGACTATCTTGGCCACGAAATACAATACAACAAAATATCAAAATCACAATCGAAAGTAAAAGCAGTTATCGACATGCAACAACCAAAGAATGTTACAGAGTTACGTCGATTCTTGGGCATGGTCACATATTAATCTCGATTTTTACCAGATCTTTCAACCACTACCTACCCACTACGAAAATTGTTAAGAAAAAATCAGACTTTTATTTGGTCTACTGAATGTGAAGCAGCTTTTATTAGACTCAAGAAAGAAATAGCTAGCGATCAAGTGGTAGTACCGTTCGATCCTAATCTACCAGTTGTATTATGTACCGATGCAAGTCCTACAGGAATTGCCGCCGTATTATCACATTCAATCAATAATGAAGAACGACCAATTGCATTTTCTTCGCGTTCATTATCTAATGCAGAACAGAATTATTCACAACTAGACCGTGAAGCTCTGGCAATCGTTTTTGGCGTAAATAATTTTTTTGACTACATTTATGGACGACGTTTCACACTATGGACTGATAATCAACCATTAACAAGAATTTTTAATCGAAAATCAAAATTGCCTAAAATGTCATCTTCTCGTCTTTTAAGATACGCCACTTTTCTAACAGGGTTCGACTACGATGTGAAATTTAAAAAAGGAATAGAAAATGAAAATGTTGATTGTTTGTCAAGAGCACCACTAAAACAAAATAACATGTCTACCGACTTGATGATCAATGAAGAAGTAAATCAAGTATATGCAACGACAGTGTTTGAAATATCAAGTCCAAATTTAACATCAGAACGGATTATTGAAGAAACAAACAAAGATGAAATATTATCAAAATTAAAACAAGACCTACAATCTAGAACATTTGATAGTGAATACACCTTAAATAATAACATTTTATTTAAAGGAGATCGTATAGTCATTCCAAAAAGTCTGCATGATCTACATTCAACACATCTCGGCATAACAAAAATGAAACAATTGGCTAGACGATATTGTACCTGGAAAAATATCGACAAAGACATAGAAAAGTTAGTAAAATCATGTGAAACATGTTCATCTATTAAACATAATCCTTCAAAGGCTCCTATACATCATTGGGATCCTCCAACTAACAATTGGGACCGCATCCACATAGATTATGCGGGTCCATTCCAAGGGTTTTATTACTTTGTTCTAATAGACGCTAAATCTCGTTGGGCAGAAATTAAAGTACTAAAAGAGGCACCGAATTCAATAAATACGATTAATATATTAAATGAAATATTTTCAAGTCACGGATATCCACTTGCGATGGTATCGGACAACGCATCAATATTCACTAGCGAAATTTTTAAAAACTACTGCCAAATGAATGGAATTAAACAGAAGTTCATTGCACCAGGGCATCCAGCAACAAATGGGCTAGCTGAACGAAATGTTCAAACACTAAAAGAACGATTAAAAACTAGGAAAAATGAAAATATCTCTATCAATCAGAAAATATTAAAAATTCTACTCCGTTATTGAGCTACACCATTAGCTAACGGGAAATCACCAGCTGAAATGTATTTACATCGACCTATCCGTATCAAGTTAGATGCAATTCGTCCATATCACGAAAATAAATCTGATCAACCAAATCTACCGCGCACACGTTCTCTTCAAGTGGGGGTGAAAGTACAAACACGTTTCTACATTGATAATAAATATCTATGGAAGTTTGGAACAATCATTCGAAAGCTAGGGAAACTTCATTATATTATCAAGCTAGATGAAGGGCGAAAAATTAAACGCCATATAAACCAACTGCGGAAATCGGATGTTTATAATGAAACAGTTGCTTTCGAAGAATCGACCTTAAATATAGAACCAAATAAAAATCAAAATTACACGACTGAATTCGACCCACTGCAACATGAAACTTCAGCACCTAACAACCCTTTTGAAAATGAATTAACTATCAACAATGATCAAGCACAGACTATCCCAGAAATTCAACTCCGAAGATCTGAACGTCAAAGAAGAATCCCTCAATATCTTCAAGATTACATTACAAACTTTTAAAAATGCTTTCAATCAAGTGGGGGAGAATCTGTTGTATCTGTCAATTTAGGTTTCCATGGTAACAATCAAAGAATAATATATTGTAGATAAATGTCATAAAATGTAATGTATATTTTGTTCTAATCAAATAGTGTTAAAAAGATACTAAGGTTCTATTTCTGTAACAATTAGCGTATTCTAGTGATTAATCTTAGTCACAGTCACAACAGTTGTATTATTAAAAAGTAAAATGGCGGACGTTTGAAATATCTTACAAAATAAGTCAAGAAAATATGGAATTTTGTTTTATTGGATTTGTTGCCTAGGTTACGTCATACAAATGAATTTATCTCAAAAAATATCATCATCTATGAACAAAAAACAATAAAATCTCACACACTTGATTTTTCTTTCATTCAATATATTCATATTTCAAACGTCCGCCATTCTATTTTTTAATAATACAACGTACTAATAATTTACTACGATTGTAAAGAAAATTTTATGTACTTTTCAAAAATATAGAAAAATATAGTATGTTCCATTTGAAATTTCAAAGTTGGTATCCCATACTCCGGAACCGGAAGTAAAAGAACGCTTCTTGATACGACATCTTATTGCTCATATTGTCTATAGTAAATTTGTTTATTTGAAGATAATCGCTATCTCGCTTTATAACAGAGATAATTGCTGGTTCATTCTCGCGTGATCACCCTGTGTATATATATATATATATATATATATATATATATATATATATATATATATATATATATATATTCATGCACCAAAATCGGAAAAAGTGGACAAGGTTTACTTACCAAATTTGTGAAAAATATTAAATTTATGTGCGATGCATGCGAATGTGTTCTGTTTGACGCTCATGGTTCCTTGTGCGGTATTAGCAAATGGCAATGGCAAATTCGCGGGTGATGCACCAATATTTCAAAAAAAAATTGAACAAAATTGATGAACTATCACAAACTGTCTCACAATTAGTGTCTGAAGTAAGTGATTTAAAAAATAAAAACTTAAACTCAGCGAGCGACACGCAGAAAAAATTGTCAGAATAAGTAAAATCAACACCTCGCCCAAGCGATTCGATACTAGCAACACCATCCAACGATGGTCAACAAAAAAATAATAAACCTGTGGAAACTAATCAAACTGAAACCTATAAATACAAATTAAGATCTACAAACAGCAACACGAACAACACCAAAGATATGCGGTCTGCTGCGGCTGCGAAAGTAGCAAATAACAATATTCTGAAAACACCTGACAGAGTTCAGCAAACCAAAACAACGCCGAAAAATAAAAAACAAAATACTATTATAGGAGAATCAGAAGAAAATCTGTTTTTAAAAGCTGCACCTAAACGTGCATGGATGTATGTAGGGAACGTACATGTAGATACAACAATAGAAAACATAACCCAGTTTCTTAAAACGAATCTAAAATCAAACAAGATAACTGTAGAAAAAAATTCAGGCACAGGTTATAAAATTAGTGTAGAATTCTCACATTTAGACTCAATGAATAAAGAAAAATTTTGGCCTGCAAAGATAATTGTTCGTCGTTTTCGTTTTTTTTTTTCAAAAAAAACAAAGAAACTCGAAAAAGTTCGTAGTTGAATCAAACATTATTGAACATACATACGCATTTATGAATATACAAAGCATAAGAAATAAATACTTTGAACTTGAAATATTTCTCGAAAACATAACAGACATTATATGCATAGCTGAACACTGGCTGAATCAAACAGAGATGTATTTCAATAATTTGCACAACTATCACACCGCAAGCAACTACTGTAGAACGAACATGACATGTGGAGGTGTCGCTATAATGGTAAAAAAGAACCACATTTGCTGCGACCTACCAGAGATATCTAAAATCTCTGAAGAGCAACATTTTGAAGTATGTGTAATCAAACTAGAAATGTTAAAAAGAATAATAGTTTGTTTATACAGAGCACTATGCGGAGACTTTAATGTTTTGCTTAATAAACTAGAAATCGTACTTAGCTATCTAATGAAGTTAAAACTTGAAATAATTTTCTGTGGAGATTTCAATGTTCCGTTTCATAAACCAGACTCACAAGTACACGATATCATAAACGTATTTTTAAGTTATGGTCATCATAAATCGATACAAGGTTTCACTCGCATTACTAAAAACTCAGCGACGAGTATCGATAATATTTTCACAAACATTCACTCAGATGAATTCCGTGCTGAATCCGTAAGTGGTTTAGATGATCATCATACACTCTTCTTCCGTGAGATTAAATTAGCACCGGAAGATAGTACATCAAACACGAACCAAAAAATCAACATTAATACCTTTAAATCCTCGATAATGAAAATTGATTGGAGTCAAGAAAATTGTTCTGGTAACATCAATGAGATGTTTGATACTTTTTTAAAGAACTTCATTGAGTGCAAGGAGACTGCAAGTTATACTTTTAAAGTCCCCAACAATATTTCAACAATCCACTGGTTTACTAAGGAATTAAAAAAGGAAAGAGACGAATTAAAGGAGCTTATAAACCTTCAAAACTGTCTAAATTGCTCACAACTTAGTGAAATAATTAAACACACAAGAAAATCATATAGACATCATATTAAACAGGCAAAAATCAAAGCCAATGACAAACTAATATCTGAATCGGACAACGTAAGTAAAACTGCATGGAAAATAATAAACGCAGAGCGTAAGAAGATGGACAACAATACTACAACTATTACTCCTAACATGTTTAACGATTATTTCGTCAACATTGGGCAGCATATACACAACAAAATAGCTCTATCCAGTAGTTGTCAATTACCTCTCACTAGTTACACTACAATTCCATCCCAACCTGACTCATTTTTCTTACAAGCGACAGATGTAGTAGAAATAACAGCAACTATTAAGAATCTAAAAAATTCAAATAGCGTAGATATCTATGGAATCAACACAATGCTTATAAAAGTGGTTTCAAAAACAATTGTGGAGCCTTTAGAGGTTATTATAAACACAATATTTGAAAAAGGAAAAATTCCTGAAGCGCTTAAAATTGCTAGAGTTGTCCCAATATTTAAAAAAGGGGATAGGGAAAACGTAAAAAATTATAGACCAATATCCGTGGACCCTTGGTTCTCAAAAATAATAGAATCCTTATTATGCAAGAGGCTCGCAGATTATTTCAACACAAAACATCTTTTTTTCTCCAAAAAATATGGATTCCGTCAACAAAAATCGACTTGTGATGTAATAACAAACTTGGTAGCATACATTTATAACACCATAGAAAATAACGTACCATCACGCATCATTCTGTGCGACTTAAGGTCGCCGTCGAATTGGGCTTGACAAATTAATCCGCTGCGGATCTCTAGCGCTACAATCGCAAGGAGAGGCGCCAAAATCTCAAAGAGCAAGATTTAAAAATTACGGCTAGCGCGAGCGATAATACCTCGCTTGGAGGCTAGTCAAGTACGTACTGGCCGGGAAATATCTTTACACTGCAGTATTTTTATTCTTCCATACTTCAAGAACTAAAAGTATTTAATTTTGGTTTCAAGAAAAATTGTATTTTTATAAATATAATTAGGGTTTATATTTATACTACGAGTACATAAAGAACATATCTAGAAAAAAAAAACGCGGCTCCCTATAATTTCTATTATTCAAGTTAAAAAATAATTCTATAATATTAATAGTAATAACAATAATAACAATTTATTCTTCAAGACCAAAATTGCATCGGTATATGGAATGTCAAAAATACATACATGTCACAAATATAGTGTTCATGATATTTCAATAAACGAAGTACCTACTTAAAATTATCCGTATAATATTCATTAATGTAGTAACATTTATCAATTAATAAATATTTAGTTTCCTTTTAAATAAATTAAACGAATCAATGTTCTTTATATGTTTTGGTAATGGTTATATAATTTGATTCCTATTACAAAAGGATTATTTAGAGTTAAATTTCACTTGTTTTGGAAGAACTAAATTCTCTTTATCTCTAGTATTATAACTATGACAATTCTTATATTTTAAAATTAGATTTTTATTTTTTCTAATAAATAAAATGACATTTAAAATATACAAACATGGCAGAGTAAGAAACTTTTCTTTTATAAAACTATGTTTAAAGGTACTTCTTTAACTAAGGTTATAAATATTTCTAATATGTAGCTCGTTTCTGTATTATAAAAATGCGAACGGCATTGGGAGATCAGCCCCAGAAAATTATGCCATATGACTGACTATAAAATTGTGCAACATAATTTTTTTTTTGCTGTATTTACTATGGTATTTTGTGCAAGGTATTTTAAGAGCAAAGCATATATGTAAATAATAAAGTTGTAGGAGCCAAAAGTGACAGCTACTTATAAAAGAAAATGGTTTTTCAAGTTGGAATACGTATATTTTTTTTAGAATGGAAACATATACTTTTACATAGAACGATAGATAATTTTATTCTGAATTTATTCTAAATCTAATTCCCTCAAGTGACTTATATCTCTTTTGCAGAATAACCCATTTGAAATTTTCCTGTTCATGATTTCCGGTAACATGCATTCTAAATAAAAAGTGGCGAGATTGTAAAGTACCGCCACATTGTCAAATATTCGTTGACTACAATGATTTACAATCTGGCTAGTCGTGTGCACTTAGCTTGTATGAAAGCTATTCTTCGTTTATTAAAACGTCTATCCATATTGTGAAATGCATAGGTGTTTTATAATTTGGCTAATTTTACAATCTGGCTAAGACATAATTAGCAAACCGGGATTAATACCAATACCGACGCTGGGAGGCTAGGCACAGCTTATAAAATATCGTTTATGAAAGCAATGTTGATATATGTGACAGAAGTTTATGTTTCCAAGATATTTTTTATTAATCAGCTAAATAAATTTATTAGTGAATTTATTAGGAGGTGGATATACCTTTTCAAGATCATGTTCAATTTTGTAAAATGTATCCTTATTCAGAGATTTAATGTTCATGATAGAAAGCAATTCTTCTTTCTGCGAATTTGTACTACCAGTTGCTATATTGCCCCATACGCAGCCAATATTTATTTCCGATTTTTCTTTATTTGATTCCTCGGTGTATTTAGAAATTTCAATATCATACATTGAACATTTGAAGCATGTTAGGCTTACTAGACCTAATCCTCTGCAGGTTTCGGATATAAGTGACCCATAGTGCAAATTTTAGAATGATCCAGTTGTAATTTCATGGCCCATTTTAGAACATATCCTAATTGCACAATTCTATTACCTGTTATGGTTTTCTCAAAAGCAAATTCACTCGTAGGATTAGGATCACTTGCAATACATAATTTATAATTTTTTATATTAAAAATAAATTATTTATTAGAATCGTAAATATCAGAGTAGTTTGCACCTTCCGTCACGTTTTAGGGTCCGTAGAGTACGATTTTAGCATTTTTTTACGATGATGTGTGCGTGTGTGTATGTGAGTGCGTGCGTGCGTGTGTGTGTGTGTGTGTGTGTGTGTGTGTGTGTGTGACGATAACACGAACACTACAATTTTAAAAATTATAATTATTTCGTATTCCTTTTATTTACATCCATATGAAGAGCTGATTAGATTTTGGTTATAATTGATCAACATTTAGAACATTTTATTGGTACATATCTGCCAACCCTACACTATATAAACTATATTCATAAACATTTACAAAAGGAGTATTAACAAACCTTTCGTATACATTTTTTTGGCACCAAACATCTTCGAAATTAATTAAATCATCTGAAATATGTGTGCCATCTTCCAAACTAATTAGTACTTCAGAATTTTATGGCATTTGATTGGGAACGTCATACGAATCCAACAAAATTCTTCTAGTTGCTTTTTTGGCCAAATTTATATTTGTTTGCAAGTTCTTTTGTTGAAGAAGAGCATTTTTTCGCCTCCTTAAAGCAGTAGCCGTTCGTTTCTTTGATTTTGAAGGCCTGTTTTGATTTGAATTTTTAGTTTCAACCATTTTATAATAAGAGTATATAAACTTGGCGCATAAAATTTCAAAACTGATGCTGGCCAGCTAGCCTCTATTCGGACCGAGCCAACAAGATTTCATGCGAAATCGTTGTCTCTCCTCTCTCTAGCTTGTGGGTATGACCTGAGGAGGGGTGGTGGCGAGCGCGGTGTAGAGAGAGCAACGGCAGAGCTCCAGTAGTGCGCTCCGACAAAACGCTGCACTAAATTTACATTACAGTATAGGGCAATATCGTAATTCAATTGGTTTATAACAATTACTTATTGCATTAATTTTTTTTTTTTTCATTATTCATTATAAAAAAAAAACATAAGTTTTAGGAAGCTGAGAGAAGGAGATCCATTCAGAAAATCGAGAAGTGGAGAAAAAAATAAGCTACAGATATCCTTTTTGAAAATAAAGAGTGCTATACTTTTTAGGTTAAATTTTTTAAGAAAAACTTAACTCATAAGATAGCTGCACTTAACGCCATCTAACTGCTCAGGTGTTAAAGTGCGAAGAAAGCAACCCGATTCACACAACTGCAAAAAATGAGTGGGAATTCACCACTAAAAGAGCGAGCTCAGAGTTTCAGCAGTATTGAAGGAACGACCAGTCCATTTGCAAAGAGCCAAAGAACAGAAAGATCACCGACAAGAAAGCGGAAAGAACGGGGGGAAGACGACATGGAAGATCTTACGAAACTCATGAATGAACTATGTTCAAATATGAATTCATTAAGAAAGGAGGTGAAGAATGACAACGAAGAAATAAAGAAGAAATTTGATGAGAATAAGTAAACAACTACAACAACTAATTGAGGACAATAGAAGAGAAATTGGTGAGCTAAAGAGGAAGGAGGAATTGTGGCAAATAGAGAAAAAAGAAATTTTACTGAAATTAGAAAACATGGAAAAACTGATAGAAAAAGGTAAGGTAGGAGAGAAACAGGAAAAATTGGAAGAAGATATTTGGAAAATGGAGTTAAAACTGGAGAAGATGGAACAAATAAAAAGGAAAAATCGCATTACAATAACCGGACTAAATGTGGGAGTTGATAACATAAAAGAAAAAATAAATGAATTTTTAATAAAATACTTCCAACTACATGACTCTATCATAAACGCTTACTGTGTAAAAACTAAAAAAGGCCCTGAGTTAATAATACTGGAATTAAATAACTTTGAGAATAAAATAAAAATATTAAATAATAAGAAATGCTTGAGGGGAGAAAACATATATATTGACAGTGATCTCACCCCAAATGAAAGATATATTCAAGCACAGCTCAGAAGAATTGCCGCAGAGGAAAAAGAAAAAGGTAATCAGACTAAGGTAGCATACAAAAAAATTAAAATAAACAAACAATGGCATAAATGGGATGACAGGAAAAAAATATTAATAAAAGAAGCTGATGTTAGTACTGTACAGAAGAATACAAATAAAACAGAACAAAAATTTTAATAAGGGAGGAGGAAGGCATAGAAAAATTCAAAATTGGTTTTTGGAATGTTGCGGGGATTAAAAATAAGGGTAATGACTTTTGGGAATATATTCAAACCTTTGATGTAATAGGATTAGCGGAAACCTGGGTTACGGTAGCAGAATGGAAAAAGTGGGAAAAAAATTACCAAAAAATTTTAAATGGGAAATTTTGACCGCAAAAAAAAATACATAAAAAAGGAAGGGCAATGGGTGGAATCATTACAGGTGTAAAAGAAAATATTAAAGAACAGCAAGCGACTGATTTCGGAGAACTACCGGTTATGGAGAGAAGAATATTACTAGAAGACGAAGAATACAGAATAGTAACAATTTATAATAATGAGAACTTTGAAAACATAAAAAAAGGATTAGAAGATAAAATTGATGACACAAGAAAAACATATAATTATAGGAGTTGACTGGAACGTCAGAATAGGGAATAAAGGAGGTATAATAGACCCAGAAACAGGAATAGAAACTGAAAGGCACTCTAAAGACTGCACATTAAATAAGGAAGGAAAAATGTTACTTGAATTAACTGAAGAAAGGGCCTGGAATATATTAAATGGAAATACAGAGGGTGACAAGGAAGGTAATTATACGTATATCAACAGAAGAGGAGACACTAGTGTGATAGACTATGCTATAGTAAACGAAAAAGCTTACAGGCGAGTAAATGATTTTGAAATAGATTCCAGAATAGAATCGGACCACCAACCTATAATAGTGTATCTAGATCATACAAAAATGGCCGTCTTTCAACGATCAACAAGAAGACAGTAACCATTTGGAATGACGAGACAATAGAACAATATAAAGCAAACTCAAAAGATATACAAGTAACACAAACGGGAGTAAATGAACAGATGGAAGAATTAAAACGAAAAATAGAAACATGCCTGACCAGGAAAAATATTGAAAGTAGAGAATATGTAATAAAACAAAACTGGTGGGACAAGGAGACACAAATGAAAAAAGATAAGGTGAAAAAAGCACTGAAACAGTTTCAGAAAGGAAGAGGAAGTAAAGAAGAATATACAAAAAAATACAAAGAATACAAGTGTATTTGTAAAGAAAAAAAGATGATTTGGCAAAAGAATGAAAGCTTAAAAATTCAAAACATTAAAACAGAGGCAGAAGCGTGGAAATATATAAGCAAAGAAAGATGTACAAGAATATCAATGCCATATAATATCTCTCCAGAAAGGTGGAAAGCACATTTTATAGAATTGTTAGAAGGAGAAGAAAGAAGGCATATTAGACAATTTAATTGTAGATTGAATGGAGATGAGGAAAATGTACCAGATATCACAATGGAAGAAGTACAATCAGCCATACAGAAAATGAAAAAGAAGAAATCCCCAGGCGAGGATGAGATTCCGAATGAAGCTTGGTTTTATGCGGATGAAAATGTAATCAAAATCCCAACCGAAATATTATGTAATATTTGGAAAGGAAAAGGATTCCCTACAAGTTGGAGGAAAGGTATTATTGTGCCTATATATAAAAATGGAAAAAAAGATGAAACTAAAAACTATAGAGGATTAACTCTGTTAAACACAGCCTACAAAATATATGCGACAATATTAGAAACAAAGTTAAGAGAAGAAATAGAAATTAAACGTATACTACCAGACAATCAAGCAGGATTTAGGAAGGGAAGAAGTGCCTTAGACAATATATACATTTTAAACCTCCCAGTTGAACAAGAACTATGTAAGAAAAAAGGTAAACTATTTGCTTTATTTGTAGATCTAAGGGTCGCCTTTGACACTGTGGACAGGGAGGAACTTATAAAAATGCTAAATAAAACAGGGGTAAATAAACATTTAATAGAAAAAATTCGAGAAATATATGAAGAAACATCTAATGTTGTAAAATTACAAAACGGATGCACAAATGAATTCTGGACAAGTAAAGGAGTAAGGCAAGGATGTCCGCTTAGCCCGACTTTATTTGCTATATACATCGCAGATTTGGAACAGCGGCTAAAGAATGAACAACTAGGAGGGACTGTAATTGGAAAAACAAAAATATGTTTATTGGCGTACGCGGACGATACGGCAAAAAAGAAAATGAAATGCCTCATGAAGGCATTTGAAAAATACTTGGACAAAAAGAAAATGACACTAAACACTAAGAAAACAAAAATTATGATTTTCAAAAAAGGGGGTAGGGAAAAAAAGGATATATGGAAATGGAAAGGAAACGTAATAGAGAAAGTGAGACAATTTACATATTTGGGCTACATATTTTCGTTCAATAATAATCCAAAACACCATGTAAAAAGTAGAATTAAAAAAGCGACAATTGCTTTAAGAGAAATATGGGGTATTGGAGAAAGGAAGTTTAATAAAAACTATATGGTAAAAATTCTTATGTTTGATTACATTGTTAAAAGTATTCTATTTTACGGCGCAGAAATCTGGGGTTGGCAAGTATATGAAGCAGTGGATAAAATACAACTAAAATACCTAAAATGGATACTAGGGCTAAATAGATCTACACCATCATATATCTTATTGGAAGAAACGAAGAGAGGTAACCTAAGTACAGAAGCTGGGATAAGAGCAGCAAACTTCGAAAATAAAGTCAGTCAGAGCTTAACAAAAATCACACTATCTGAATGCTGGAAAGAAATATTAAAAAAACAAGAACAGATTAACGAGATACGACAGCCTGATAAAAGCTGGCTCACAAAGAGGAAAGTATTTTATGAGAGACACGGCCTATCGCTTAGAGAAGTGGAAAACAGGAGGCAAACAGGAGAAAACATTAAATTATATATACAAAATAGAGCTGAAGAAATACAAAAACAATATCAGTACAATAAAATAAGAACATCAAGGTATAATAATAACTACCATAAAATAATCACATTAAGCCTTCCAAGATACCTAAAAGGAACACAAGACAGTGAAAGAACAAAAAGGATTGCAAGAATGAGATGTGGAAACGAGGAGAGAACAAACGAATATTGGAGAGAATATGAAAACCGATTATGTAGAATTTGTAAACGGGAAGAAGAAAATGTGGAGCATTTCAGGATATGCACAGGACTAAAAAAAGAAAAAAGATCCCGGGAAGAACTATTAGAAGACACGGGAGCAGAAGAAAGTTGGATGAAGATGGTTATAGAAAAAATTAAGGAGATATCGAATGAGGTCAATTAGTAAAATAAGAGTAATTTGTAATAGAAAATATGTATTTGTGTAGGTAAGGGTACATTACCCAACTTGGTTAAATTTTATATTAACAGAAACGTAAGGATAGATTTCAATCCTAATGAAAAGGAAGAAATAATAAAGATTAATTAATTAATTATAAAAAAAAACGTCTGCATATGACGAACATACTTTGGACCCATTTTTTTTATTTTGTTACGTGATTTAATGTTATAAACAATATTATTATTGTTAATAAAAAAATGAATATAAGTTCAACCATTAGATTTACATTTCTCAAAATCAATAAACAAAACTGCATTTGTTTTAATGAATTCCTTCAATCAAACAAACTGAATTAAGATTGGACTGTATTCGACGGCGTCCTTAACGAAAGCGTTCGACTGCATATCTCACGACATATTGATGGAAAAATTAGATAGATACGGAATCCGAGGATCCGCTAACAATCTGATACATAGCTACTTGCTAAAACGACAACAATGTGTTAGCGGCAATAACAGCACATCCCAACTTAAAATTATACAACATGGGATTCCCCAAGGATCCATACTGGGACCTCTATTATTCATTATATATATAAACGACTTACCAAATCATGTCACTGTAAATAATATCTCAATATATGCGGATGATACAACGTTCTTCATAAAAAATAGCAATATTGACATTCTGAACGAACAATGTGACAGAGTTCTCGAGGAAGCAAAACGTTGGTTTACCGAAAACAAACTATTACTAAATGAAGAGAAAACTGATACTATTACTTTCCAACGTGGGAAAAATAATTCAAGTAATCATGTCAAACTACTTGGGTTGTTAATTGATCCAGACTTGAAGTGGCATAAACACGGTCATGAAGTGCACCAGAAACTAACAAAATTAGTCTACTTATTTAGAAAACTGTCAGGACAAGTGTCAAAAAATACAATTAGGACTGCATACTTTGCCCTAGTTCAGTCGTTGCTTTAGTATGGGATTATTCTGTGGTTTTGGAGTTCACTCAACAATAAAATATTCGTTAATCAAAAAAAGATAATACGTATCAGGGGCATCCACAAGGGAACATTGCAAACCATTATTCCAAGACCTCAACATCTTAACCCTATCCGGTTTATATATTTTAGAATATCTGGTTTATATGAAAAAGAATCCAAGTCCTTCCAAAGCTTTGAAGATACGCATTCATATAATACCCGCAATAACAAAAACTTAATTATACCTAAGAACAAATTAGAAAAAACTAGAAATGGACCATTTCATAATTGTGTAAAATTCTATAATAAACTACCTGACCACATTAAACAACTGCCACTAACTAACTTCAAAAAAGTTATTAAAAAAGAACTAATTAAACATAGTTACTATAACACCAACGAATTTTTAAATGCAAACCTAATATGGATACATGACAAAATGACTTGAGTTTAAAGAATCTTTTTCGACTCGAGCTGACCATTTTTTAATATGTAGTAATTGTGTTTTATTATGTATTTAAATAATGTGAACTATTATTGTAATGACAAGGCTAAACATTTTTTGTATATGTATTACGCTAAATAATTTTAATTTAATTTAACTTAACCATGGGAACTACTAATATATTCAGGTAATTCAAATTGACAGTATCAATAAAAAGTAAATGAATGAAAGAATAGGGGAAGTAACTCTAGTGTTAGAAGTTTCTAGATATAAGAGAGACGATTACATTGGTTTGAACATATCATGAGGAGAGATGAATTTATTAATAGAAAGTGGAAGATATAATATGAAAGGACTGTATTGCAGAAGACTTGAGAGAAAAGAAACTGTATGAGGACGACACGCAAAACAAAAATGAGTGGAAAAAAAAAATAGCGACCCCTAACAAATGAGAAAAACAAAAGAGGAAGTGCAATTTGCATAGTTTATGAAATAACTTTACTGGAAATATAGGATCTTTTGCAAGAAAAATTATGTATGGGGCGCGTGCAGTAACATGACTTTGACCCGTGTCAAAATGACTGCAATTAATTATGTCCATAACTGACAAATGTCATAATTTTTCATTCAAAATATAAAAATCTGATGTGGCCAGCACAATACCTTCCGTCAATCCTGTGTATTATGTACAAATTCCATACATAAATTTTCTTGCAAAAAAATCTAAATTTCCAGTAATATTATTTCATGCAAAAGGCATTTGACACTGACATCTTCTTCTTCTTTAGCTTTTCCCATTCGTTAGGGGTCACTATTTTTTATTTTCTTCTTCCATTTATTTCTGTTTTGTGGGTCATCCTCACGTCAAAATTTTTTATTCAAAATTTCATTTTTTGGTATTTTATGATTCCTTTTCTCGGCAACTGAATTCCACACTTTTGATAATAAATAAACCACATGAAATAAGAAAATCATGAAATTTTGAATGAAAAATTATGACATTTGTCAATTATGGACGTGATTAATAGCTGTCATTTTGACACGGGTCCACATATCTGCTTGACAATGTCATCAAAGTCACGTCACTGCACGCGCCCTACACATATTTTTTTGCGAAAGATCCTATATTTCCAGTTAAATTATTTCATAAACAAACTATGCGAATTGCACTTGACACTAACATCTTCTTCTTCTTTTGTTTTTCCCATTCGTTAGGGGGTCGCTATTTTTTATTTTCTTCTTTCACTAATTTTTGTTTTGTGTGTCGTCTTCATTCAGTTCCATTTCTCTCTTTTCGTCTTATATTTGGTCTTCCTATGTTCCTTCCACCTTCTGTTATAAGCTATTCATTCTTCCAATATACTCATCTTTCCTCATGCCATGTTCAAACCAATGTAATCGTCTCTCTTATATCTTTCTAGAAACGCTCAACACTAGAGTTATTTCCCTTATTCTTTCATTCATTCATTTTTATTGATACTGACATCTGTCAATTTGAATTACCTGAATATATTAGCAGTTTCCATGGTTAAGTTAGCATAGCTGGCTGATTTATAAAATTGTGTGATTATTATAACCTTTATAATTCTTTAACTGTATATCTGTTGAATATGAAATATAAAATGTAATCAAATCGTATACAGAATAAGATATTCTTTAAGTTATAATAAAATTTAACTGAGTTTTTCAAGAAAAACTGTTAAAATTTTCAAATGAAGACATTTCCAGTTGACCAATTATAACCAAAATCTAATCAAGTCTGCATATGGTTGCAAGGAAGAGGAATATGCAAGAATTGTAATTTTTGGAATTCTAGTATTGGAGATATCGTGCACGAAACCGCGGTCACATGAATACATACATACATATACATACATACACATACACACACATACACGCACACACACACACACACACACACACATACAGACATCATCGTAAAAATAGTAAAATCGTATTGTAAAGACCCTAAAACGTGCTTATTTTTTGACCAAAGACAATACCTTCCTTACCTAGAGGTAACGGAAGGTAAAAATAGCAACCCCTAACAAATACACAGGATTGACGGAAGGTATTTTGCTGGCCACATCAGATTTTTTAATATGTTTCAAATTTAGTTAAAATTTGAACGTCTTGAAACGGACCGCATCTTGAGTATGCGTGAAAGCGGATTGTCATTACGTGATATAGCGGCTCGTGTAACTTGCAACATAAGCATGATTTCACGCTTAAGGCGACAATGGGTAGAGACGGCAGACAGGATCTGGAGCCCGCCGGAGAACATCAGTGAGATAGGACCGTCAACTCGTTCGGCTAACGTTACAAGACTGGACTGCTCTCAAAGTGCACCAATTGTAGCACAGCAGTGGTGGACAGTGGTAAGATAACCACTATCTGTACGACGTATTCGTCGCCGTTTGGCAGAATTTAGGCTGCACGCGCGCCCTGCATTATTGCGACTTGTACTGACCGCGCGGCATACAACATTGCTGAACTGGATTGATGCAAAGAGAGACGGTTATGGAACAATGAGTGGAATGAAATTGTCTTTTCTGACGTATCGCGTTTTTGTTTGTACCAAAATGACGCTCGACGGCGGGGAGAAAGAGAGAATGTGGCCTACATTCGTCCGCGTCATACGGCACCTACACAAAGAATTATAGTGTACCGTTTTTATTTATGTGGGTGAAGTGTAAAACAAATGTTATTAACTAAAAGAATATGTTTATTAAATGATGAATAATTAAGGATTAAATATTCTCTCTACTCTCTACTGCTGTAACCCTTTAAGGGTTTTGACCTCCGCTAGTTTCCGCCTCCATGCTTCTCTGTCCCTTTTGCCACTGCTCTCCAATTGGGCATGTTAATTTTCTTCAGATCCTTTTCATCCACGTCATCAATCCATCTGCCCTTCGCCCTTCCTCTTGGTCTTACCCCTTGTACCTTTTTGTTCAGCATCTTTTTGGCTGTTCTGTCCTTTTCCATTCTGGTTACATGGCCAACCCACCCTAGTCTTTGTGTTTTTATGAACCCAACAATATCTTGATCATTGTACAGTGTCTCCAGTTCATGGTTCATACGGATTCTCCAGCCCTCCCCCTCGTTGACCGGGCCAAATATCTTGCGGAAAATCTTCCTTTCGAAAAGAATCAGCGCTCTTTCCGTAGCGGCGGTCATCGTCCATGTCTCCGACGCATGATAATAATAATAATAATAATAATAATTTTTATTGCACCAAGAGAGTACAAAAGGGGTAAGATTCAGCTAGAGCTGTTTTTCAACCCCCCCAAAGATATTATGATTACAAATAATAATATAATACAGTTACTATATTGATCATAAGAATTTAAACTTTGAAAGCATAAAACATTGCGTGTGACAGGTCACCACTGGCCTTATAAGTGTTTTATAGATAGCTAATTTAGTATTGTGACTCAGAAATTTACTTCGGAGCAACTTGGCGTGTGCGAAATAGCATCTATTTCCGCTACCTATTCTTCTTTGAGCTTCTTTGTGTGAGTTATTATCCGTCGTAACAAGGGATCCCAGGTAGATGAATTCTGACACTACTTCTGCATTACTACATTGTATGTGCCAAATGCGACTCGTTCTAATTCCACGTTTATTCTTGAAGCTACGAGTAGTTTCGTTTTACTCTCATTGATTTTAAGACCTTTTTCTTGTGCCGCTACGTCAAACTCTACAAAGATGTCTTGCAGTGTCTCAATATTTCTGCTCATAATTACGACATCGTCTGCGTATGCCATTATTTGGTACCGAGAGCCAAAGACACCTCCCTTTGTATTGATTTGAGCGTCCCTCAGTATCTTTTCAATTATAATGTTAAAGAGTAGTGGGGCCAGCCCATCCCCTTGTTTGAAACCCATGTTTGCGCTGAACTCGTCGGAGACGTATCCTCCGATTTTAACCGCGTTTTTGGTGTTCTTTAATGTCATTTTGCATAAATTGATGTAATTTGTTGGAATATCGAAGTAATCCATAGCCTCCCAGATGCTATTTCTGAGGACGCTATCATCCGCTGTTTTAAAGTCGATGAACAGGTGGTAGGTTTTGATGTCAAATTCCCACCCTTTCTCTAGAATTTGTCTTAGGGAGAATATTTGGTCGTTGGTAGATCTCCCTCCATTAAATCCTCCTTGATATTCTCCGATAATTCCGTTGCTTTCGGTGGTTGCCAGTAGTCTCAAATATATTATGCGGCTTAGGATATTGTATGCTGTGTTCCGTAGGCTTATGCCTCTATAGTTGTTGCATTTCGTTATATCGCCCTTTTTGTGTATCGGGCATAGGAGGGATGAATTCTATTCTTTGAACATATCTTCGGCATCCCATATCTTTTGTATCAATCTGTGTAAGCTCTCCGCGACTTGTTCACCTCTAGCTTTCTATAGTTCTGACGGTATTTGATCAGATCCAGGTGATTTGTTGTTCTTTGTGTGACTTATAGCTTCAATTACTTCCTCTAGAGACGGCGGCTCGATGTTGTTGGCCAGTCGCTCTTCTTCAAATGTATTTTGATTACAGTCGACTCTCTCTAAATCGAATTCGTAAGGGGTATTTGAATTTGTTCGAATTAGAGAAAATTCGAATTAGAGAGACTAAAAGAAAATGAAATGAACATTTGTATAAATTACATAGAATATTATATATGAAATAGAAAAAAAAGTTTATTCAGTTAATATGTACATATAACGGAAAAATAAAAATGTAATACATACAATTACACAGGCTTAAAGAAATTTGAGATTTTTGTTTGTTTTAATATTTTGTTGTAAGCTTGTTTTTCAAAGTTCGCTTCTAGTTTTTGGAAGTTTTTGAAGATTGTATCTAATTTCGATTTATAGAGAGACGAATTTCATTGAAAATGATGACAAATGCCCAAAATTTAATTCTATTAAAGGAAAGTTCGAATTAAAAAAAATCGATTTATAGAATAATTTTTACATATACAAGTTTATACAGTTGTACGTGTCAAAAAATAATTCGATTTAGAGAAAAAATCAAATTAGAGAGAGTTTGAATTAGAGAGAGTCGACTGTATTTACTGCATTTGGGATAGTTTCCTGGCCTGTATTTAGTAGTTTTTGAAAATGTGTGACCCAGGTCCGGAGAATGTCTTCTTGATTTGTGCATGTGAGTCCTTCGTTAGAACAATCTGGAATAGTTAAGAGATTTTAGGGTTTCTACTTCTTCTAATCTTTCTTTCATCCAATTCCTTTTCTTACACCTGCATGATCTGTATGCTTCAATTCTTTTCTGCGGTACTCTCCTTCCGTTGTTCTTGTCCTTCTATGCAGAGCTTTCTTCCAGGCCTTATTTTTTTCCTCGACTGCTCTTCTACAGTCTTCATCGTACCATTCCTTGTGCTTGATTATGTTCTACTCATTGCATAGGACGGAACTTGCTGTTTCTTTAAATACTTCCTTTAGTGAGTTCCAGGTATCTTCTATACTCGAGTCCGAACTTTCTTGTGCTTTATTCGTTAACTGTTCGCTTAGATTTTCTTGGAATGCTTCTCTTACAGTGTCAATTTTAAGTTTTTCTAGGTTCCATTTGGTAACTTTCTGAGGTGGCTTTATTTTTCGTTACGGCTATCTTTGACCGAACAGTAGTTTTGACTAGGTAGTGGTCAAAGTCAATATTCGCCCCCCTCATTGTTCTGACATTTAGTACGCTTGAGGCATGTCCACTCACCAGTACATGATCGAGTTGATTTACAGTGCCTCCATCCGGAGAGACCCACGTGCCTTTATGTATTTCCTTCCTAGGGAATTTTGTGCTGCTAATCACCATATTCCTCCTCATGGCTAGTGATATTACTCTTTTTCCGTTATCATTACTAACTGCGTGAAGGCTGTGTTCCCCTGTTAATTAAATATTAAAAGATAATAAAAACAACTAACACTATGATTAAATAATTATAAACACAGAATATTATTAAATGCTTAAACACTACGAGTATTTATCTATACAATATTTATATCACTACACTTATTTATATAACTACATTTATTTATGTTAACAACTGATAAACTGTATATTTATATCACCAAGTTCATTGCTCGTTGCTTATATATATCAGACTGTCTCTCCGCTTTCTTTCGGCCGGTATTTGTACAGCTCATATCATTCTAGAACTCTGAAGCGAAAATGACCTGTATACAAAAGAATTGGGTTACGGCGTAGTTAACCTCTAGCCGGCGCGTCGCGGGGATTTCAACATTTGGAAAATTCCGGGATTACGTCATCGCTCTGGTACTTTCTTTCAGTGGCGGCACTCGTATACTATTCTCACAGGGGCGCACGTCACAATAGTATGGGCAGCAATTCCTTACAACTGAAAATCTCGTATCCCCAGCACTTTAAAACAGTCAGAGATACATTTACGAGATCGTAATACCTATTCAACTCCATCCAGCAGCCGTATTTCAGAAGGATTACGCAAGACCCCATGTCGCAAGAAGTCCGTTCTCCAGATTTGTTGCCTATTGGAAATCAGTGGAATATTTTAGAAAGAGCAGTGCGACGTATCTAGACCAGATGCCAATAAAGAATGTAGAACTATGGACTGTAGTCGAAAAGGCATAGATGGAAATACCGAAAAATGTTATTCGCAATCGCAACGTTATTCAATCCATGCCACGACGAGTAGAAGCGATGATAAGAGCGCGCGGAAGACAAAGTTCTTTATGAATTTTTCATGTCCTGTAATTCTAATGTATGTAAAATTTTAATCATTTATTCAACTAATAATAAACAACCTCTGTACTGAATTTCGTCTATTTATTCCTATGGCTATTTCCAATAATTGATGAAACTTTTATAAATTTCTTTTTAAAATTGTGAAAAAAAAAAAACCATAATAAAACATGTGAAACCAGTTTTGTATGCAACCTTTAATTCCGTATAACTTTAACTCTATACTTTTTGCCGAAAAATAAACAGGAGATCAGGAAATTTCATAAAATGTTAAATCCCTATGTTCACTCCTAACCGCCCGGTATATTTTTTTTTATATTTACCTCCCGCTATCCTTGGTAGAGGTATAGGGATCGTGCTAAAATCGCATATCGAGATTTTGGTAAATGACCATGTTTTAAGGTCCCTACAATCCAATTTTAATATTTTCAGGATGAAGTGTCTCTCTCTCTCTTTGTATGTGTGTGTGTGTGTTTGTGTGTGTGTGTGTGTGTGTGTGTGTGTGTATGTGTGTGTGTGTGTGTGTCACTTTACAGGAAGCTCAAAATAGTTTTTCTTCGAAAATACCTTAAAATGTTATTTTTTCGAGATTTATGTTATATAAAAATTAAAGATTATTAAATATTCTACAGGTTTGCATTAATACTTTTTGTATATATTTTATAGATAAATTTATAAAACTATCCATAATTTTAATCCCGGAGCCTATGCTTTAAACACAACTCATACACATGGTTACACAATTCAGATCTCAAATGTTTGTAACTGACAGTTATATGTCACTGTCAACGAACTAATCATTTCAAATAATAATATTAACGTTTTATAAATAAAATAGTAAATGGAACAATAATTATATGGAAAGGAACTTAATATAGTTTCCAGCATAAGTAAATGTGTAAATATATAGGTAAGGTAACAAAAAAACATATATCATCACGGCATATTACCCATTGATGGGTGAGTCAATCTGCTTTGTACGCAGATGTCGGTAATAATGATGACATATTTGTTCCGTGCAGGCGTTTACCAGGCGTCACTTCACGCGAATCTTGGGAACGGGTTCGATTCCGACTGACGTCAAATATTTTAGAATTTGAAATGGCACAAAATTGAACCCTGTTGTGCACTCTCCATGCTGGTAATGAATATAGGTAAGTACATAAATAAAATAAATATATCATCACGGCATATTACCCATTGCTGGGTATGCCACAGGGGTCATTTAAAATTCAAAATATTTGGCGTCGGTCGGGATCGAACCCGGTATTTAAATTTAATTTAATTTTAAGTATTTACATGAATAAAAATTAAATTAAACGGGAGGTATTGTATTGGCCACATGAGATTTTTTTTATTATATCGCAAAACTGAAAAAAAATTGTATAAACCACGTGAATTAAGAATGTTTATTCACTCAATAAGATTGAATGAACACCAGTGTTCGATCAGATTGAACTAGCCAGAAAAATCTTCAGTTGCAGAGCATGCCCTGGAAGAATTCCATCGTATAAAGTTCGAAGAAACAAAAATACTAGCTAGACCAATACGCCAAAACAACAAGTTAATTAGAGAAGTCCTTGAGATTTTAAAAACCAAGAATAATAATCTCCATCATTGTGACGGTTATCTTAGTCGGGCATGACTTCCTATATTAAATATGTTGTAATTTGTCACCATGGTTACCTGTTGCTAATGTTTTCATTATTATTTATTTATATATTTGTTGTGTATTACCTGAAGAAGGCATAGCTAAAACTAAAAAGGTTGTATCATTTTAATTGAATAATGCGTTCTGAATTTTTTTTTAATAATTATACTTATTTGAATTTTCAATGTCACAAGTTAAGATACTCATTGACTTTCAGGTAAAAATGGACAAAGTTTCTAAAACCAGACGTAGTGGTAAAGATTCTCCCGTCGTGAAGGGAATCGGAACCGAAGATTCCATGACTCAGAACCAAGATAACAATCCTAACGAAAGAAGATTGATTGTACGAAGAATGTGAGTATGTAGAAGAAAATATATCAGCTTCTTCTAATTTTCAAAAAGATGGATCCGCTGTTGAAGATCTTATTACAAATTTAAACCAAAAAAGTTCACGGTCAACTACACAGCTGTAATTAACAGCTCCTGCTGCTGCATATTTGGTAGCGGGTGGCCCACCAGATTCTTGTTGGGTCACCTGATTAAGGTAAAAATTGCAGGTAAAAATTACGGGTGATTCCTCAACTGCACACCTCGAATTAACACATGGCCGGAAGAAAAAAATTAAACCAGTGGTTTTCAAACTATAACAAAGTTATATTTTTTAAATGGGATGGTTCATATTTTTTAGGCTCATTCGATAGAGTAGGTATTTTTTTCTGAATTCAACCATATAATCATTTTATATTCTTACAAAACTAAAATATTGAAATCAGTTGAAATTTCAATATATTTTATGTTACTTTTCAGTAGGCCATGTATGAAAAACAAAATAACAACTATCTGTCAATTTGAATTTTTAGTGCATAATTCACTTTTGAGTAGTTTTAACACTATTTATAAAATTATTAACAAATATTTACGTTTCGCTTTAAGTTCATTTTTTTCATTCATAGTGTAATGTTTTATTTATATGGGTGAAGTTGAAAAATAACAGAAACATTATTTATTGAAATAATACGTTTATTAAACGATAAATAAATATTAAAAAGATAATTAAAAGATAATAAATTTAACTAAGACCACGATAAACAAATATTAACACAAATTAAAGACTAAGAATATTATAAGACACTTAAACACTAAGCTTATTTATTTAAACAATTAACACTACTATTTATGTCAATAATTACATTTATTTATGTTCACTTCTTGTCGACTGTTTGTTTATATCATCAACTGTTCATGACACGACGCTTATTTATATCAGACTGTCCCGTTGGCCTCTCCGAACTTGTCGCGGTGACGTGATAATCTCTCGAGTATTCTAGTCGTTTCTGGAACAAATGTCACTCGGTATACAGGGTGTTAATAATAAGTCGTTACACCTGAAAATGGTAGATAGAACTCATTAAAACAAACAACTTTTCTTAGCTCAATTTTTTGATTTGGAGCCCCAGTTCATAGTTATTGGCGTTCTCTTGTTTTTCGTAAAATCGTCATAACTCCCTTATTTTAAGGAATATTTAAAAAATACAAAAACTTTAAGCATTTGCTTTCGGTTCTCTAAAACACTTATATTTACAATTATTTTCTATTTCATCAAATAACACAATGGCGACCAATAAAAAATTTCAAAACAAGATATGAAAACCATCCCATCGATTTTCGAAAATAAAACATTTATAAAATCCATAAACTTTCTACTACAATATTTGTCTGAAACATTTTTTTCTATCTCGCCAAAAAAAGTTTTTATTCAAATTGAATTGCAAGATAAATTTTAACAAACTGCAACAATCATTTAAAACAAAGTAAGCTTGCTGCCATTAAACAAAAAAAAACAAGAAACAAACAAGAAAAATAAAACAATAAACAATGAAACAACAAGGGTGGGACTAAATATGATTTTCAAAGTGGCCACCATTCGCAGCAACGCAAGCCCGGCAGCGTGCTTTGATGTTGGTGGAGACCTTCGCAAGGACTGCCTACTTCTCTTTTATATCTTCTGCTGCAGCCACGATTCTAGCCACTAGTTCTAACTCTGTGTTCACCGGTGTCTCGTAAACAGAGGTCTTCATCTGACCCCAAAAAAAGAAATCTAGTGGAGTTAGGTCGGGGCTCCGGGCTGGCCACGCAACTGGACCTCCCCTCCCAATCCACTTATTCGGGTATTTTCTATTTACCAATGCGGTGACTTCTCGCGTTGTGTGAGCCGGTGCCCCATCATGCTGAAACCAAAGTCTCTGTCATGTTTAGTGGCAAGTCCTCAAGTAGTTCCAGCAGCATAGAGTACGGGTAAAGGCCCTGATCATTCAGAACTTGCCAAACACTCACATGATTCACATTTAATTTGATCCCTATTATTCTTGTTCTCGTCGATGGCTAATCTTTAATAATGTTAAGTACAGCCTCTTCAAATCTAGGGGTTCGACGTACCCTGTTGGCGTTTTCACCCGCATGATGAGGCACCGGCTCACACAACGCGAGAAGTCACCGCATTATTAAATAGAAAATACACGAATAAGTGGAATGGCAGTCCTTGTGAAGGTCTCCACCAACATCAAAGCACGCTGCCGGGCTTGCGTTGCTGCGAATGGTGGCCACTTTGAAAATCATATTTAGTCCCACCCTTGTTGTTTTATTGTTTATTGTTTTATTTTTCTTGTTTGTTTCTTGTGTTTCTTGTTTAATGGCAGCAAGCCTACTTTGTTTTAAATGATTGTTGCAGTTTGTTAAAATTTATCTTGCAATTCAATTTAAATAAAAACTTTTTTTGGCCAGATAGAAAAAAATGTTTCAGATAAATATTGTAATAGAAAGTTTAAGGATTTTATAAATGTTTTATTTTCGAAAATGGATGGGGTGGTTTTTATAATCTTGTTTTGAAATTTTTGATTGGTCGCCATTGTGTTATTTGATGAAATAGAAAATAATTGTAAATATAAGTGTTTTAGAGAACCGAAAGCAAATGCTGAAAGTTTTTGTATTTTTTAAATATTCCTTAAAATAAGGAAGTTATGACGATTTTACGAAAAACAAGAGAACGCCAATAACTATGAACTGGGGCTCCAACTAAAAAAAATTTGAGCTAAGAAAAGTTGTTTGTTTTAATAAGTTCTATCTACCATTTTCGGGTGTAACGACTTATTATTAACACCCTGTATACCCAGCGACATTTGTTCCAGAAACGACTAGAATACTCGCGAGATTATATGTCACGTCACCGCGACAAGTTCGAACAGGTCTGTTACGCAAGGACATTCGGGCGCGACACAGCGGCGCCGACTATGGCGCGGCGGCGGCGAGGGCTACGGAGCGGCGGTGGAGGCGACGTTACAATAGCCTGCTGATAATAGCTACATATAATTTTTTTTAAATTTCAATTTAATTTTTCTGAATATTTTTGTTATGCGGTCTCGTGGCCGTGTGCCTGAGTGTTTAGTCGCAAACTTTGAATATAAAGACATAAGGAAGGACGATACACGCTAAATTGTTGCGTCCAAAATGTAGAATCTCAAAATGGCGGCTGTTAGTGTTTGCGCTTACTAGTAGCGTAGCATTTATTTTTTGTAAATAATAAAAAAGAAAAAATACAAACTATTTAACAGATTCAAATGAATTTAAATACTGTGAATTATTAATGCATAACGAAAGCACAATTTTCACTTAAACCACCACGAACGCACGAACTGAACTACTTCAATAGAAAGACAGAAATGAAACACCAGTTTACAGTGGCGGCTCGTGGTATTTTTGAGCGGGGGGGCAGTGGCTGCTCGTGGTATTTTTGAGCGGTGGGGGGGGGGGGCAAATTAATCTGTGGTCATGGAACAAGAACTAGTGGGAAGGTCCGGAGTTATTTCTCTTGTTAGGAAGAGAAACAATAGTAAAACAAATGAGTAGAGTTAAAGAAGAAAGTGTATGAGAGATTGTTAGGTAATAATAAACAAATCATATCCTAGAATAATTCTTAAATATAATATAAATAAAATGAAACATACAAACTCTCAACAACGCAAATTATACACGACTGGTCTGCTCTCTGCTCCTCTTGCTACGCGAAACGCGAGGTACGAAGTGCTCCGAGTACGTCCGATTGTTTCCGAATCACAACGTGGGCTAGCCACCTCTGGGGTTTCACTCATTCATGTATTGGGATTATTTTTATGAATTAATTTACATTCATTTAGAAATTAAAATATCAATTTTGTTAAAAAAAATTCATCGATGATTTTTTTTAAATACATGCATATTTATTTATTAAAATTCGTAAATTTTTTTTTTGAAAACATGTATGTTATTACATAATATCAGTTTACAGAATGTTTACTTTCAATTATTATTTTGTTTTATACAAATTAATTCTGTATAACTCCATATTAATCATTAATATCATACAATTTATTTTAAGTATAATATACGAATGTATAATTGTATACATATTTATTATTTAAATAATAAATCCAATGTTTAAATGCGAACAAACCGGTAACTAGATTTCATATTTTCATGAAAAGAAAAAGAATACTGAAAATATAGTGTACCTATTAGCACGGGTAATTATTTGCTGTAGTCATAAGTAAAGAATTCAGTATTATAGATGGGCAGAGGGGGCTTGCCGCCTCTGTATGCTGCGTGACCCGACGTACGTCTCACTTGTGCAGCCACTTGTGAGCGCTGTACTAGGACTGCATATGTTTGGAACGTATCGCTGAGTATAATGTCATAATTATTCTCTGAAGGGGGCATGCCCCCTCAAGCAGAATTTGATGTATATTGCGCTGCTGAGCGACACAGCGCTAATTTCAATTTAAATAGTACATTGTTTTATGCTCACTATAGAATCAAATTGATACTTTTATGATAATTAATTTATAATATATTGACGTAAAATAATCTGAAATAATCTGAGGGGGCACTGCCCCCTCTGCCACCCTGGACGAGCCGCCACTGCCTGTTTAAAGTACACACGAGTTACACTGCCAGCGGAAATAAGCCAAAATTGTTTTGAACCAATCAGAACACGTAATTTTGGTTTCTCAAGACGGCCGACTTCCGTCGCTCGGTATTCAATGCTAATAGGTGGAGTATCATTCTTCCTTATGTCTTTATATTCAAAGGTCGCGAATCTGGGGACCCGGGTTCGATTCCGACCGACGCCAAAAATTACTTCGAATATTAATAGCACAATATTGACCCCAGTGTTATATTCTCCACGCCAGCAATGAGTGTCCGTGAGGTGACGCCTGGTAAACGCCCGCACGGTACAAATATTTCATCATTACCGATATCTGCGTACAAAGCAAACTGGCACACCCAGCAATGGGCAATATGCCGTAATGATACGAGTATATTTATTTATTTATTTAGAAATATAAAAAGATTACATGGTTGAATTCAGAAAAAAAATACTCTATCGAATGGGCCTAAAAAATATGAACCATCCCATTTAAAAAAATATAACTTTGTTATAGTTTGAAAACCGCTGGTTTAATTTTTTTTTCTTCAATAAGTGAATGTCCCCCTTCATGTACTACAACTTTTATTTGAATAACTTTCTTTTATTTCGAATAATAAAGATAATTATCGAGGTGTCTCAGATCCGAGAAACACTCTATAGGGTGATTCATCGGTCTGTCCTCTCTTTATAACTCTTTTATTTTAAGTCAGATAGAAAAACTCTTCATATAAAATTTATATGATATATTATTGTCTATCTACGTACTATATGAACTTGTATACAGGGTGCTCTGTTGAAGCGCAACAATATGTAACTTTATATTTCTTAATGGAACATCCTATATATATATATATTTATTTATTTTGATAGTAAATTAGATTTCCTTTAAAAAAGTATTAAGTAATAAGGGGTCTAAAATTATAAATTAAGAAGTTATTTACCTTTATTCGTTGAATGATATTTTTGTATCATGTTATTATTAACAAAGTAAGCTAAGGACAAGTTTTCGAGCATTTATTATAATTTTGCATTATTTAGTCTGTCACTAAATTTTAATAGCCTCTTTGTAATTAGTCTAATGTTTAAAATAAATATTAATAAAAAAGAATCAAAATTTTGTATTAAATTATGGTTTTTTCCACTATGAATTACTAGTTTTTATGAACGTAAATAACTTCTTAATTTATAATTTTAGGCCCCTTATTACTTAATAGTTTTTTAAAGGGAATCTAATTTACTATCAAAATAAATATATATATATATATAGGGTGTTCCATTAAGAAATATAATGTTATATATTGTTGCGCTTCAACGGTGCACCCTGTATACAAATGCATATAGTACGTAGATAGACAATAATATAATATATAAATTATATTTGAAGAGTTTTTCTATCTGACTTAAAATAAAAGAGTTATAATGAGAGGACAGACCGATGAATCACCCTGTATACTTATAATATATCGACACTGACATTCTGATAATGTGTGATAGTGGTGTTATAATGGGAAATACCAGTTACCAGTGACTAATTTATCTGCATTTCTTAATTAAATGTTATATCTAAAATCACACATTTTTATTAAATTATCGGAAAATTTGTTTTAACCAGAGACTAAAAACGAAAAATATTTCGTTCAGTTCTTGTCCCAACGAAATCTAAATATTTTCGTTTTTGTTCACAGTAGTTAAATACCGGCTAATACCGGTTATAACTATTAATGAGTAACAACTGATAAATATAGAAATATAATAAGTTTTTTTATTATTAAACATGAAAATAAAACATACATATAAAGGAAAGATAATACATATATAAAAATAAGAAGAAAAGCTTATGCTATGGTCTGAATTTTTACAATAAAGAATAAAACATTAATTACATTTTATTTCACCCAACTAATAGTACTCCTGGAGAGTCATTTTGAAACTCTGCTTGTTTGCAACTCAAATATCTGAAAGAAAATTCAATAATATTTGGGTGTAAAATATTTTCTGTAAATAAAATAAAATATTAAATAAAATAACGGTTAAAACCGGTAATCGATATTAATTATTTTGTTTTCAATCATGAACGAAAAAAATATATTGCGTTTTTGTTTCCGTTTTCGTTCTTACAAAAATTTCGGTTTATTTCATTATTTCGTTTTCGTTCTCATTTCGTTCTTAGTCCCTGTTTTTAACTATCAAATGTACATTAATTCATTTTATTTTGGAATCAGAAACTTGTTTATTCGCCTTCAAAAGCGGGTATTATTTAACTTTTATTGCTCGAGGGCCTATAATGTAGCCAGATATATCAAAATCAGAGTTTAAGATTAAATACCGCCACTCGCAAAAAATTCGTATTCTTTTCCGTAAACGTTTTTTGGCTTCTATGGAATCAACTTTCCCTGTGCAGCCTCAAATTTATTCGATATTTCTTTGGAATAATAGATATCTTTTATTTTCATTTGACACTAAATTAAAATAGTTTACAACAAACAATATCCCTGCGAGGTCCAACTCTGTCCAACTCTGTTATAATGTACCCTTTTTTAAAGTTCCAGTACAAACACGTGGAAAATCCTCGGTTAAAATGAACTCGATTATAACAAACTTTCGCCTTTGATAAACCCAAATTCGTTATTTTGTCCATTACAAGCGGAGCGATTCGGCACTTAAAATAAAGTCAAATATATATTGCCAAACCGTGAATCCAAACAAAACTAACCGACTTTTTTCAAAATATGTAATGGTAAATATATGCGAGTATGTATGTATTACAATAAGTTTTTCGCTTTTATTTTCTTATGAATACCTATTTACAAGTAGGTACATAGTTTCATGTTGTACCTAGTTACCTTTTTACCTTCCGTCACCTTTATGTAAGGAAGGTATTTTCTTTGGTCAAAAAAATCAATGCTGAGTTTTTAGTGAATAAGCATGTTTTAGGGTCCCTATAATACGATTTTACCATTTTTACGATGATGTTTGTATGTATGTATGTATGTATGTATGTGTGCGTGTGTGTGTGTGTGTGTGTGTGTGTGCGTGTGCTTGTGCGTGTGTGTGTGTGTGTGTGCGTGTGCTTGTGTGTCTGTGTGTATGTGACGATAGTTTCGGTTGGCATAACTTCAATACCACGATTCCAAAAATTATATTTCGTATTCCTCAAGTTTACATACAGAAGAACAAGTGATTAGATTTTGGTTATAATTGGTGAACCGGAAGTAGCCTCATTTGAATATTTAACAGTTAAATTTGATTTATTGACATTTAACGTTATTATAACTTAAAGAATATATATTATTCTCTGCACGATTTGATTGCATATTATATTTCATATTCAATAAATATAGAGTTAAAGAATTTTAAAGAAATTAAATTTTATAAATCAACCAGCTATGCTAAACATGTTAACTACTAATACGTTCATATAATTCAATTTGACAGATGTCAGTATAAATAAAAAGTAAATTAATGTGGCAGAGATGAGGATGTTGAAGTAGATGTTGGGGATGACACGGAAAGATAGGTACGAAAATAACTCTAATGTTACAGGTTTCTAAAAAGATACAAGCGAGATGATTACGTTGGTTTGAAAATGTCATGAGGAGAAATGAAGAATATATTGGATGAGAATGAATAGCTTAGTAATAGAAGGTTGAAGAAACAGAGGAAGACCAAAGGTAAGATGGAAGGACTGTATTGACTTGAGAGAAAATGAACTGAATAAGACGGACACGTAAAACAGAAACGAGTAGAAGAAGAAAATAAAAAAATGCGACCCTAACGAATGGGGAAAGCTAAAGAAGAAGAAGATGTATTGCGA
This sequence comes from Harpalus rufipes, assembly GCA_951394225.1. NCBI lineage: Eukaryota > Metazoa > Arthropoda > Insecta > Coleoptera > Carabidae > Harpalus > Harpalus rufipes. The sequence continues at coordinate 9,594,987 of OX596290.1, read as the reverse complement.
AGACTTGAGAGAAAAGGAAATGAATGAGAACGACACGTAAAACAGAAACGAGTGGAAGAAGAAAATAAAAAATAGCGACCCCTAAAGAATGGGGAAAGCTAAAGAAGAAGATGTTAGTGTCAAGTGCAATTTACATAGTTTGTTTATGAAATAATTTACTGGAAAATTTAAAATCTTTTGCAAGAAAATTTATGTACGGGATTTATACATAATACACAGGACTGGCGGAAGGTATTGTGCTGGCCGCAACACATATTTTGGTGTCATACATTATACATTTATGAATGACCTTGCCTATCAGGAAAGTTTTTCGAGTGAAAATGGTTTTCACTTATTGTAATAAGTGTCCCAAGCACAGTGGCGTAGCTTGGTGATCATAGGCCCTGGGGCATAAAAAAATTGGGGCCCTAACTAAATAGTAAAATTATATAAATACATATGTACATAAAAATAAATACATAATAAAAACAAAAAACGGATTAGATTTCAATTAGGCAATAAAACGAAGCAGATAAATATTAAATGGTTTATTATATAAGGTCGCATTACAGTTACATGCATACATTAGCGATATTAAAAAAATATTCAGTTTACAATCTCTTCCTAGCCTTAATTTTCGCAAAACTATCAATGGCATCGGATAAATCTAAGCTTGATGCCGACTTGTTTTCTATTGCTATTAGCGCTAAGTATCGGAGTCGAACTTAACTACACTACCTATTTCTTACATATTTTTATTATTATTTTTAAGTTGCTAAATGATCTTTCAGCTGATGCAGTAGTGACAGGAATTGTATAAAATAAAAATATTGCTGTAAATACATCCATAAGGTCACATTCTCGCTCGCGCTCTCACACACAACATGCGATCTATGACGATAATTGAGCTTGTTATAATAATTCTGGAGGTCGAAGAATATTTGCGAGGATAGCTAGAGTTAGAGGTATGCTGGTCAACAGCTAGGGGCCCCCTGAGCTCGGGGGCCCCGGGGCACGGCACCGCCTAGCCCCTTGGTAGCTACGCCACTGCCCGAGCAGCCACAACTATATTTAAAATGTTTTAATATTAAGCAAAAATAAGTTTGTTTGTTTTCTTATAAATACAATATTTTTGTTAATAAAGAATAAATATTATTTATCTACTCACAGTCTATAATGAACATATTAATACCCACATTATTGTGTGTGAACAGGATCATTATAAAAATCGTGTGTGAAACAATCCAAATCGTGCGTAAAAGACCAATGCATTTTAAATGGGATTTTCATTATTATACAATTTCTAATGACAAATGACAAGCGAAACGCATGTGTAAACGTGTAAACTTTGACAAGATGGTTGCATTCATAAAACCTAGTACTAACAGCATATTCTAACATAATAAAAGTTATAATAAGGCAGTGTATAACAATTTTATATGTTGTACATTAATTTTTAACAAACTATTTTTTTTTTCAAAATATGACAATTTTTATACATTAAATAATTTTATCACTATTTTATGAATTGGCAACACTACATTCTCAAAATGAGATATACTGAACGCAACCCAAGACAACCATTTTGTTTTCAGGTCCTTTAATTCCCTATTTATTTCATTCTGGTTGTTAGTGTAGTCTTGTGTAATTGTATTTCTTCTGTGTTTTATACATCATGTGCTTATTCAGTCATATTGGTGAGAAAATATGTTACTTCATTGTATATCGTAGCATTTTAGCATTTAATTTCGCTATTACAGATAGATTTTGAATTTACAATGGACGAAATTTGTACACCTCCAGATGTGGCTGAGGCAGCGAATGTCGTAACCTCAAATTTGCCTAACCTAACCTAACCTAACCTAACCTCAAATTTGCTGCCTGAAAAATCAAAGAAACTATATATGAATACGTTTAAGGATTTTTTAGAAAGGTGTAGTAAAAGAAACGTAAAGAACTACACAGAAAATGTATTCATCAACAATCAACGTTAATGTAACAAAATAAATTCATTCATTATTGATATAAAATATAATAAATTGTATTTGTATTTTTTTTTCTAAGTGGTTCGTAGATAAAATCTTGTATGATACACATGTGTGAAGAGCTTTTATGCATTCGCTGCATTTAAAGCACTCGCTTTCAGCTCGTACTTTAAACTTTGCAACTCATGCATAAAAGCCTGTCTTCACACACTTGTATCATAAATAACTATTTTGCATTTCATATCATCAAATTTTTATTTTTACGATTTTTCCCGAACCAAGTACAACTGAATCCTATCACGATTATTGTCTAATTTTTGGCGATCATAAAGCCTGATTTATAGATTGCATAAAATAGAATGGAATAGAATAGAACAGAATAGCACAGGGAATAGAAATATAAACTAATGTAAATGCATGGGATCATTCATACTTGCACAGAGTGGAAGAGAATATAATGGAATAGAATAGGATATAACCAAATTTTCTTATTCTATTCCATACGGCTTGTTCCGTTATTATTAGTGTGGCTGGTGTGACTTCGTCGTTTTTGGCCCATCTTCTAACCTAAAAACTTACTGTGGGCAACAGTTTTTCTGCAGAAATACTATCTTTTTTAGTAAAAACAAACATTGATATTATTTACTCGGTTTTAAATGAAATTAGTGAAAGAAAAAAGTAACAAATAAATTGGTTAATTTAGTGTAAAAGTGACACAAAAGTGACGTCATTCTATTCCAAATTATTCTATTCAATGTAATCTATAAATGGTCTTAAAAATTTCTATTCCTATTCTAACCCATTCCTTATTCTATTTTATTCCATTCTATTCTGTGCAATCTGTAAACCAGGCTTGTCTCTTATAAAAAATGAAGCTGGGCGTTAGCAAGAGGTAAAATAAACTAAATTGTACTTACTTTTCTCTATTACCAATGTTACAACAATTGATTAATAAACCTATTGATTTTTGCAATTCTTTTAAGAAACTAACCTAACACACGAACTGACTCAAGTCGACACATTAGTCATCAGACGATGTTGCGCAAATGAAATGGTAGGTATTATATTATCTGTGAATGAAATGCAGTGGAAAAGCCAATATCAAACTTTTTATATGATAAGGTAACATGGGCGTACGCAGAAATTTCTTTAAGGGGTCAAGAAGAAATGTATAAAATGTTTTGGTTAAAGATACAGGTTTACTTAAAGTAAATACCAAAGATAATCATTTTATTTAAAAAAAATCTGTTGTGGCCAGCACAATACCTTCCGTCAATCCTGTATATAATGTATAAATTCCATACATAATTTTTCTTGCAAAAGATTCTAAATTTCCAGTAAAATTATTTCATAAACAAACTATTCAAATTGCACTTGACACTGACATCTTCTTCTTCTTTAGCTTTTGCCATTCGTTAGGGGTCGCTATTTTTGCGTGTCGTTCTCATTCAGTTCCTTTTCTCTCAAGTCTACCGCAATACAGTCTTGCGAAACAAGATAGACGGTTTCCTGTCAGCCTTCATTCTTGTTCCAATATAATTCTTCATTTCTCCTCATGGCATGTTCAAACCAATGTAATCGTCTCTCTTGTATCTTTCTAGAAACTTGTAACACTATAGTTATTTTCTTACCGTATCTTTCCGTGTCTTCCCCAACATCTACTACAACATCCCCATCTCTGCCACATTAATTTACTTTTTATTGATACTGACATCTACCAATTTGAATTATATGAATATATTAGTAGTTTCCATGTTTAGCATAGCTGGCTGAATTATACAACTTAAATTCTTTAAAATTATTTAAATCTGTATCTATTGAATTTGAAGTATAAAATGTAATCAAATCGTGTAGAGAATAATATATTCTTTAAGTTATAATAACGTTAAATGTCAATAAATCAAATTTAACTGTTAACACACAGACACACACACATATATACATACATACATACGTACATACATACATACATGCAGACATCATCGTAAAAATGGTAAAATCGTATTATAGGGACCCTAAAACATGCTTATTCACTAAAAACTCATCATTGAATTTTTTAACCAAAGACAATACCTTCCTTACCTAAAGATGACGGAAGGTAAAAAATATCAAATTTTCTTCATTGATTACATACGAAATTTTAAATTAGTAATAGGAATTGCACAAAATTTACATCGTTAATAATAGGAGTATGTTAACCTTTAATATTATTGTCTGATATGAAATGAAAACCCAAAAATCTGATGTGGCCAACACAATACCTCCCGTTTAACTTAATTTTTATTCATATAAATACTTAAAATAAAATATAAATACCGGGTTTGATCCCTACCGACGCCAAATATTTCGAATTTTAAATGGCATAAAAATGACCCCTGTGGTGCTCTTTCCACGCTAGCAATAAGTGCTCGTGAGGTGACACCTAGTAAACGCCCGCACGATAAAAATATGTCGTCATCGTTGTCGAAATCTGTTTACAAAGCAGGTTGGCAGACCCAGCAATGGCTATTATGCCATGATTATATATTTATTTTATTTATTATAACGTTTTTATTTATATGGGTGAAGTGTAAAATAATCAGACAATTATTATTAACTAAAGAATATGTTTATTAAACGGTAAATAAATATTAGAAATATAATTAACAGATTATAAAAGTAACTAACACTATAATTAACAAATATTAACACTAATTTAAAGACTAAGAATATTATAAGACACTTAAAGACTAAGATTATTTATTTAAACAATTAACACTACTCTTTATGTCACTAATTTATGTTCACTTGTCGACTTGTTTTTTATATCACCAACTATTCACAACGTTTATTTATATCAGACTTCTTTACTCGTCAGTTCTATAATACAGAGTGTCTTCGCTGGCTTTGGCGGTGGGTTATATACCTGGCGGATTATATCCAGAACCTTCGCGAGGCGACAGTGACCTGCATACAAAGGAACTAGGTCACGGCGCAGTTACCCCAAGGCGGCGCGTCGCAGGGATTGCGTCATATGGGTCATCGCTCTGGTACATTCTTTCAGCGGCGGGGCACGTGTACTATTCTCACAGGGGCGCACGTCACATTATTTATACAGGTGTTATATTTTAGTGGACCCAGCAAATATCTCGCTTATTTATTAAGTTAGTAATTTCTTTCATATAACATGATTTATACAGCAACATGTAAGCTACTTGATGACGGATGTACATTCATGATACCACTTCCGGTTTATTAGTAATTAATATCAACTTTGAAATTTCAAATGGAACATGCTACATTTTTTTACAAATTTGAAAGGTACATCAAATTTGCTTTACAATCATGTAAAATAATCCATATGTTATATTATTAAAAAGTAAAATGGCGGGCACTTTTTCTGAGTTAGATAAATTCATTTTATAATAAATTAATAAGGTACTACAATGAAACTTGCTAATAATAAAGGTTAGAACAATTATTACTGAGTATTTACAGGTTGACATTTACCGTGTTACAATTGTTTTATTTCAAGCCATAGTCATGGCTCACCTCACAATTCTCTTTTCGACTAGGTGTATAAAAAAGTGTCCGCCATTTTACTTTTTAAAAATGTAACATATGGATTATTTTACATGATTGTAAAGCAAATTTGATGTACCTTTCAAATTTGTAAAAAAAATATAGTATGTTCCATTTGAAATTTCAAAGTTGATATTAATCACTAATAAACCGGAAGTGGTATCATGAATGTACATCCGTCATCAAGTAGCTTACATGTTGCTGTATAAATCATGTTATATGAAAGAAATTACTAACTTAATAAATAAGCGAGATATTTGCTGGGTCCACTAAAATATAACACCCTGTATACTTACCTATATTCATTACTGGCGTGGAGAGTGCAACACAGGGGTCAATTTTGGGCCATTTCAAATTCTAAAATATTTGGTGTTGGTCGGAATCGAACCCGTTCCCATGATTTGCGTGAAGTGACGCCTGGTAAAGGCGTGCACGGAACAAATATATCATCATTATTACCGACATCTGCGTACAAAGCAGATTGGCTCATCCATCAATGGGTAATATGCCGTGATGATATATGTTTTTATTATCTTACCTATATTTTTACATATTTACTTATGCTTGAAAGAGTATTAAGTTCCTTTCCATACAATTATTGTTCCAGGTATTATTTTCTTTTTAAAACGTTAATATTATTATATGAAATGATTAGTTTGTTGACAGTGACATATATCTGTCAGTTACAAACATTTGAGATTTGAATTTTGTAACCATGTGTATTTGTTGTGTTTAAAGCGCAGGCTTCGGGATTAAAATTATAGATAGTTTTTTTAATTTATCCATAAAATATACAGAAAAAGTATTAATACAAACCTGTAGAAAATTTAATAATCTTTCATTTTTATATAACATAAATCTCGAAAAAATAACGTTTAAAGGTATAATTCGTAGAAAAACTATTTTGAGCTTCTAGTAAAGTGCCACTTCCGGTTATCTGATTTACTCCAAAATCTAATGGCATCTTTCCATATAAGAGTAAGGTAAAAATACAAGCTTTCAAAAGTTTCTGAACCATAGTGTTTGAGATAGAGCGTAAAGAGGATCCACACACACATACATACAGACATCATCGTGAAAGTGTTAAAATTTTACGACTTTAAAACGTGGTCATTTACCAAAATCTCGATATGCGATTTTTAGCACAATAGTTTTATGGAAATACATAATTTCTAGCATTAGTAAATATGCAGGTGTGTATTTAAATAAAGAAACAAATAAATATATTATCACGGCATATTATCCATTGCTGGCTGTGCTAATCGGATTTGCACACATTTCGATAATGATGATGACATATTGTGCGGGCGTTTACCACAAGAGTTAATTTTATGCCATTTAAAATTCGAATTATTTGGCGTTGATCAGGATCGAATCAGATTCCCCAAATTCGCGACCAGACATCAGGCACGCGGCAACGAGACACCATAAGTAAATGGCGGGAGGTATTGTGTTGGTCACATTTTTTACTAAGTAGAGTTTATAGTTTTACGTATGTTTTATGTTCATTCATTCAAGCAAATAATTTTGTCGGAAATTTGAATTATTTATTTTTTCAATACTTTATTTCTAATAACAATACAACATTTGTACCATACATTTTCCAATAAAATACAAGTAAAACTTACAATATAACCTAAACCCAAAACAAGAAAAATACTTTTGAAATTATTCAATTTCAATGGTTTTACATTATCGTCAATATTTTGCACTGTATTCTTTTTCATTTCATCTGTCCATTTCCATATCATTCCATTTTGTTGAAGTAACAATACAAAATCATTAAATTTTTCCATAAATGGATAACCTCTCTGAGCGTACAACATATACATTATAGGTTTAACAATTTTTTTAAATCCATATACATTATTTTTTGTGTCATTTCGTGTCATGTAAGTTGGTACTCTGTAATACATAAGTATTTCCGGCATTAAAAACCCTAGTTTTCCCTGAAATACTTTGTCAATACAAGCTACAGCATCTGGACAGGGTACAATTCGTTCGTATATTTGTCTATCTTCTGAATAAGTTGTATTAAAATAATTTCTTGATGATAGAATCGTTCCGAAAGGGAAATTTTGTTGAATCATTTCTTGAACACTGCGAATCTGTCCTTCATAGAGAGGTGTTATCAAAACATTTATCAATTTTGATTGATATGCAGTTGCTATTAGCAACGTTTCCACAACCCAAAAAATGTAAGCAACTTTCAAAGAAGTATTTTTTGGATTTTGTCTCGATCCTTGTAAAAAAATGCACAACGTATCTACCAAACAAAATGACAAAGATCTGTACGGTGTTTTTTCTGGTAAAATGTAACCAAAAATCCACCAAGTCACCAGATTTGACAAAAAAGTTACCAAAACATATAACCATAAAACAGTGTCAAAAACTAAGATTAAATTTCGCCATGGTTCCGTTGGTTGTGCCAAAGGCACAAACCATCTAATATAATCATAGACGTAAAATATACTTGCGTCAAAATCAAAATAAAAACTTTCATTTTGATTTATATTTCCCGCTATAACCTCACTTTTTTTTGTGAACAAATCATTGTACAATAAAGTGCTACCACCATTCGGGAACTTGTATCCCCATAATGGATATTTATTTGGTAAATAACTTTTAGTTATATTCATTTTTATCAAAAAATTGTTTATTATAGCCGGTTCTAATCCAACTTTTGAAACATCATCCATATTTAGGTTAGGATTTTTAACGTATGGTGGGTTATAAAACGGAGATATCTTCAGTTCACATCCTGGAACTATCTGGGGAATTTTATGCGGGAATGTTTGTGTTAAGTTGGTACAACTTGTAAGTATCTTCACAGTAGTATTGTTACAGATGGTTTCGTAAGGGAAATATGTGTATTTGTGTATATTTTGTAGCCAAATATGATGTTTACATTAATTGTGAAATACGACCAACTAAGGTTTATAATTTCTTGAATATAGTTTTTATTTTGGAGTCCGTATATTATTATTTTGGCTCGTGGGTTCCACAATGATGTATATTTTGTTGTATTTATAAAATTTTCGTATTCAGAAGTATTTTCTATTAAAAATATATAATATTTGAACATTTTATATTTCGTTTGTATATTATATTTTTCATTTATGTTCATAATCATGTATGATTTCAATTCTGGCAATAATATTTGTATGTATTTTTCAGTATTTTTCGTATATAATAAAAGCAAATTTGTATCATAAAATTCAAATGATTTTTCGTATAATTTTTGAAGACAATTTATTTCATTATTATATTCTTCGTTTATATTGATATATGCTTCTATTTGTTTGCAGAGTAAAATTATCAACAATGCTTTTTTCATTTTACTACTAGAACAAAATAAATTGTTTTATTTTTTATTATGTATGATATTCTTGTCTTTGTATTTATGTCAAAATGATAATATCTTCAGGAATATAGTGAACATAAAACTCCATTATTATCTAATTTCTTTAAAAAATATTTATTCTGTATATCTATATTATTTTTCCTTTTTATTAGACGAAAATATCATGTTAACATTATTAGTTGATTAAATATATTACATAGGACACAATATAATTTTCCCGATATAATGTGATTTAAATTGATAGATAATATGTGAAGTAAAGAACATTATGGATAAAATATGAAATTATTTTATTTGATATACGTAAACAGTTATGTAAAATAAGTGACATTTCATAAATAATGCACACTATTTTTACCTCCCGCTAACCTTGATAAGGGAGGTATAGGGATCGTGCTAAAAATCGCATATCGCGATTTTGATAAATGACCACGTTTTAACATCCCTACAATCAAAATTTAACATAACGATATGTGTGTGTGTGTGCACTGTGCAGTGGCGTATTAGCCCACGAAGCCCGGACTTGTGGCGCCAAATATTTAGGGGCGGGACGGTGGATCGTATAATAAATAAGTTTTAAAAAACAGTTGATAATAAAATCTTTATTCTTGATATTACTATAATAATTCTGATGTGGCCAGCACAATACCTTCCGTTAATCCTGTGTATTATGTACAAATTCCATACATAAATTTTCTTGCAAAAGATTCTAAATTTTTGGTATTTTATGATTCCCTTTCTCGGCAACTGAATTCCATACTCCTGACAACAAATAAACCACATGAAATAACAAAATTATGAAATTTTTAATGAAAAATTGTAACACTTGTCAGTTATGGACGTAATTAATTGATGTAATTTTGACACGGGTCCCCATATCTGCTTGCCAAAGTCAGCAAAATTACGTCACTGCACGCGCCCTATACCTTGCAAAAGATCCTATATTTCCAGTAAAGTTATTTCGTAAAAGACTATGCAAATTGCACTTGACACTGACATCGTTTTCTTCTTTAGTTTTTCCCCTTTGTTAGGGGGTCGCTATTTTTTATTTTCTTCTTCCACTCATTTTTGTTTTGGGTGTCGTCCTCATTCAGTTCCTTTTCTCTCAAGTCTTCTGCAATATAGTCTTTTCATCTTATATTTGGTCTTCCTATGTTTCTTCCACCTTCTATTAATATATTCATCTCTCCTCATGACATGTTCAAATCAACGTAATCGTCTCTCTTATATCTAGAAACTTCTAACACTAGAGTTACTTCCCTTATTCTTTCATTTATTTACTTTTTATTGATACTGACATCTGTCAATTTGAATTACCTGAATATATTATAGCAGTTTTTATTGTTAATTAGCATAGCTGGCTGAATTATGATATTTATATGAAATTTATTATCTTTATTATTCTTTAACTCTATCTGTTGAATATGAAATATAAAATGCAATCAAATCGTGTAGAGAACAATATATTCTTTAAGTTATAATAAAATTAAACTGCTTTTTCAAGAAAGACTGTTAAAATCTTCAAATGAGGATACTTCCAATTGACCAATTAGAACCAAAATCTAATAAATTTGCATATGGTTGTAAGGAAAAGGAATATGCAAGAATTGTAATTTTTGGATTTCTAGTATTGGAGATATCGTGCACGAAACCGCGGTCACACACACACGAACACACACGCACATATACAGACATCATCGTAAAAATAGTAAAATCGTATTGTAAAGACCTTGAAACGTGCTTATTCAATGAAAACTCACCATCCAATTCAATACCTTTGTTGAAATATAATATTATATCGACGTTATAGTTTATATATATATATATATATATATATATATATATATATATATATATATATATAATCTGATTTTTAAGTTTGGATCGTAATGTGCTAAAAAATCTAACGATGACATTATATTTTTAATTCCTTCAAAACAATTACTACATTCGCTAGTCCAATTCCAGCGAATATTTTTTTTTTTAATAATTGATAAAGTGGGTGTAACACAGAAGGTGCATTAGGGATGAATTTGCAGTAATAATTAACTAATCCCAAAAATTATTTCAGTTGAGTAACATTACTGGGAACAGGTGCCTCTTTAATTGCTTTAATTTTATCATTCGTTGGATGTAACCCATGTTTATCAATTTTATATCCTACATAGGTGACAGAAGACTGAAAAAAGTACATTTTTCTGGTGAAATTTTTAAGCCGTAATGCTGCAAACGAGAAAATACTCTTTTCTAACTTTTGAATTTGCTCGCTTTTATTTCTTCCCGTGACTAAAATGTCACCTAGAAAACATACTACTTTATTTAATCCTTGTAAAACATTTTCCATAATTTTTTGAAATTTCGCGGGAGCTGCAGCAATACCGTACTGCAGTCAATTATATTAAAACAACCCAGGGTGCGTATTTATTGTTACTAATTTACGGGAATATTCGTCTAACTCCACTTGTTGGTAGGTGGTAGATAAATCTAATTTTGTGAATTCTTGTCCACCGCTCAACCTTGAAAACAATTCTTCAATTTTGGGTAGTGGATAATGATCTATGTCTAGAACTGGATTCAGGGTAATTTTGTAATCTCCGCAAATGCGTAAATTTAACAATCTATCTAGTTCATTGTCAATTTTCTCTCGCAAAGCAAAAGGAACAGAGCGGGATTTACAAAATTTTGGATTAACATCTGAATCTTTTAATTTTAAATGTATTTTACCCTTTGTAAAAGTACCCAATTCATTTGAAAATACGTCTTTATATTTTGATAACACATTTTACACACTAACATCATCAGTAATATTAGCTACATCTAACATTTTTATTTCGGAAATGCCTAGATTAAATTTATTTAACCATATACGACCCATTATTGGGGCCCTCCGTTTTTAACAATAAGTATTTCTAAATTATGGTATTGCTTACCATAAAATATTACATTAACTTGAATTATACCAAGGGGGATAATTTTATTTCCGGTACAACTTAGTAATTCCTTATTTGTTTTAATTATTTCATAATTTGAAAATAAATTTTTATACAATTTATCTGAAATAGCGGTGACACTAGCACCCGTATCGACTTCAAAGTCAATATAAATATTATTTACCTGAACTCGTTTTACAATGGGCCTATCATTTATAGAGTGTTTCTACATTATTTTCTAAATAGTTAAATTTATATTTATTTTAGGGACACATACGGAGTAAATGACCTTTATAACCACAAACCGACAAGTTGCATCACGGAATCGACAATCACTCACTTTATGATTGGTATAACCACATACTTGACACTTTGGGTGCTGGTTCTTCGCGCTGCTGCTCTTGTTGTTGGGGGCGGCGCTTTGTGCACCCTGTTGGTTTCTGTTCCTATATAGCTGGCGTTGTTGTATTTTGGTGGAAACGACCTCTGCAGCCCCCTCCGCGCCTGGCCATGAGATGATGAACGACCTCTGCTGGCTCGGTTTTGACAAGCGTAAACCTGATGTTGAAATTTTGATGTGCCGATTTTCTCTGCGTAGCGATTTCAACCGCTTTTTCTAACGTTAACTTACTAACATCTTCTTCAAATAGTCTGTCCAGAATTTGGCCTTTTTCAATACCCAAAACGAACCGATCACGGAGCACAGTATCTAATTCAGATCCGAATTCGCAATGTGCGGCTAAATTTCGCACTCTCGCTAACCAATTCGTCATTGTTTCACTTTTACTTTTAAATGCATTATAAAATTTGTATCTGGATTTGATTGGAGTAAAATGTTTATCGAATACTTGTATTATATCTTTCCACGCCAGCAATGAGTGCCAGTGAGATGACGCCTGGTAAGCGCCCGCGCGGTACAAATATTCTATCATTACCGATATCTGTGTATGAAGCATATTGGCACACCCAGCAATGGGTAATATGCCGTGATGAAATATTTTTTTTTATTTTTTTTTACGTTTTACATTCGGGTGTATTAGGCAAACACATATTAAATATTAATTTATACGAATCATCATTAATTTAAAGCATTTAGAAATATAGCGCGTCTTCTGTTTTCATCGCTTATATCGTTCGCGATAAAATATTGTTCCAAACGTGCTTTATAAAATGTCCAATCGCCATTTTTAAAATCAATTTCTCGCACTTGCCCAACTAAATTTTACTGAGACATGTTTGCAACACTTTACTTTTTTAATTTTAAAACTTTATTTTACTATTATTATCATATTTATTACGATTAATTTTAATCCTCGTCGCCACTGTGATGTTTGTTATAAATGAAACTCTCTTAAACCTTGTCATAAACTTTATTACAAACCCAAAAATTGGTCTTACTGTATTACAGGTAAACTTACAACTGGCGAAAGCCAGAAAAAGACAAAACAGGTAATCTTAATTAAATTAGCCAACTGAGAAACCAGTGATTCCCAAACCTTTATACACACACACACACACACACACACACACACACACACACACACACACATATATATATATATATATATATATATATATATATATATATATATATATATTTTATATATATATATATATATATATATATATATATATATATATATATATATATATATATATATATACATGTCTCAGCAAAATTTAGTTGGGCAAGTGCGAGAAATTGATTTTAAAAATGGCGATTGAACATTTTATAAAGCACGTTTGGAACAATATTTTATCGCGAACGATATGCTTTAAATTAATGATGATTCGTATAAATTAATATTTAATATGTGTTTGCCTAATACACCCGAATGTAAAACGTAAAAAAAAATAAAAAAAAATATTTCATCACGGCATATTACCCATTGCTGGGTGTGCCAATATGCTTCATACACAGATATCGGTAATGATAGAATATTTGTACCGCGCGGGCGCTTACCAGGCGTCATCTCACTGGCACTCATTGCTGGCGTGGAAAGATATAATACAAGTATTCGATAAACATTTTACTCCAATCAAATCCAGATACAAATTTTATAATGCATTTAAAAGTAAAAGTGAAACAATGACGAATTGGTTAGCGAGAGTGCGAAATTTAGCCGCACATTGCGAATTCGGATCTGTATTAGATACTGTGCTCCGTGATCGGTTCGTTTTGGGTATTGAAAAAGGCCAAATTCTGGACAGACTGTTTGAAGAAGATGTTAGTAAGTTAACGTTAGAAAAAGCGGTTGAAATCGCTACGCAGAGAAAATCGGCACATCAAAATTTCAACATCAGGTTTACGCTTGTCAAAACCGAGCCAGCAGAGGTCGTTCATCATCTCATGGCCAGGCGCGGAGGGGGCTGCAGAGGTCGTTTCCACCAAAATACAACAACGCCAGCTATATAGGAACAGAAACCAACAGGGCGCACAAAGCGCCGCCCCCAACAACAAGAGCAGCAGCGCGAAGAACCAGCACCCAAAGTGTCAAGTATGTGGTTATACCAATCATAAAGTGAGTGATTGTCGATTCCGTGATGCAACTTGTCGGTTTGTGGTTATAAAGGTCATTTACTCCGTATGTGTCCCTAAAATAAATATAAATTTAACTATTTAGAAAATAATGTAGAAACACTCTATAAATGATAGGCCCATTGTAAAACGAGTTCAGGTAAATAATATTTATATTGACTTTGAAGTCGATACGGGTGCTAGTGTCACCGCTATTTCAAAAAAAATTGTATAAAAACTTATTTTCAAATTATGAAATAATTAAAACAAATAAGGAATTACTAAGTTGTACCGGAAATAAAATTATCCCCCTTGGTATAATTCAAGTTAATGTAATATTTTATGGTAAGCAATACCATAATTTAGAAATACTTATTGTTAAAAACGGAGGGCCCCAATAATGGGTCGTATATGGTTAAATAAATTTAATCTAGGCATTTCCGAAATAAAAATGTTAGATGTAGCTAATATTACTGATGATGTTAGTGTGTAAATTGTGTTGTCAAAATATAAAGACGTATTTTCAAATGAATTGGGTACTTTTCCAAAGGGTAAAATACATTTAAAATTAAAAGATTCAGATGTTAATCCAAAATTTTGTAAATCCCGCTCTGTTCCTTTTGCTTTGCGAGAGAAAATTGACAATGAACTAGATAGATTGTTAAATTTACGCATTTGCGGAGATTACAAAATTACCCTGAATCCAGTTCTAGACATAGATCATTATCCACTACCCAAAATTGAAGAATTGTTTTCAAGGTTGAGCGGTGGACAAGAATTCACAAAATTAGATTTATCTACCGCCTACCAACAAGTGGAGAGAGACGAATATTCCCGTAAATTAGTAACAATAAATACGCACCGTGGGTTGTTTTAATATAATTGACAGCCGTACGGTATTGCTGCAGCTCCCGCGAAATTTCAAAAAATTATGGAAAATGTTTTACAAGGATTAAATAACGTAGTATGTTTTCTAGATGACATTTTAGTCACGGGAAGACATAAAAGCGAGCAAATTCAAAATTTAGAAAAAAGTATTTTCTCGTTTGCAGCATTACGGCTTAAAAATTTCACCAGAAAAATGTACTTTTTTCAGTCTTCTGTCACCTATGTAGGATATAAAATTGATAAACATGGATTACATCCAACGAATGATAAAATTAAAGCAATTAAAGAGGCACCTGTTCCCAGTAATGTTACTCAACTGAAATCATTTTTGGGATTAGTTAATTATTACTGCAAATTTGAACCATGGACCACTACTTTGCCGGAGTTCAAATCCATGTGGCTGACATTGTCTTTTCACACTTTCTTAATTTATTTAGAAAATATAAACTGTTAACTCTACGTTAATTTCAATTACATATTGACTTTCTAGGACCATTTTCCGGAAAATATTATTTTGTTATCCTGGATGCTCATAGTAAGTGGTTGGAGTATTCCAGATGAGTAATATTACTGCAAACAATAGTGTTAAAATTATTACGAAATCTATTTGCACGTTTTGGTATACCTCGCCAAATTGTAGCGGACAATGCTAAACAATTTTCTAGTGCCGTTTTCAAACAATTTTTAAATTTGAATGGTATCGAACATTTAACGGGTGCCCCGTTCCTCCCACAAACGAATGGCGCAGCAGAAAATTCAGTACGGACGGTGCAGGACGCTCTCCGTAGGACAATTGTTAATAATAGTCAATATAACTATAATTTAGTTTTAAACAAATTTATATTAGATTATAGAAATGCAACTCATTGCAACAATTGAAAACTGGCGGTAGAAAATTCAGCGCCATTCCACCATCTTAGACAACTGCTACAAAACTCCGACGTGTTCATAACACAGAAAAAAAATTACGCAGTACAAAACATGTGCTCGACAACGTAGCATCCACAAACCAAATTTGTTTTCATAAAACTTAATTTTTTCGGCCCTTACACCTACACCAAAATTTTTATTAATTCTTGTTATCTACGTAATTCTGCTTAAATTATATGTAAAGAATAATATATTTCACCAAGTTAAACAATGAAGAACATTGTATACATATTTTTCGAAACTACGCATCAGGAATTTAAATAAAAAAAACTTTTCGGCCTACTACACCAAAATTTTGTCAAAATTAAAAAAGTAATTCAGCGTAAACCACAATTAAAATTCACCATATATTCATCAAGGACGATGAAATCAAATTTCCATAAACTGGTTAATTATGTAAATAACTAAAATTAAACAATTTTGTATGACTTTATACTATTATAAATTTTGTATTCCAGTTCACCAAATCTGTTTAGTAATAATATCCTCATGTTCAAAAACGAAACTATTGAAAAATACAACTTCACATTATTGTAAGTTACCACACCAAATGTGTATTACATTGTGGTAATATTGACAAAATTACTACTACAGTTTATATCAGTGACGAACTTTCACCAATTATATATATATATATTGTAACGTTTTTATTATTTATATGGGTGAAGTGTAAAACATAGACAAATATTATTAACGAAATGAATACGTTTATTAAAGGATAATTAAATAAGGATTAAATATTAAAAGATAATACAAACAACTAACACTATGATTAAATAATTATAAACACTAAGAATATTATTAAATGCTTAGACACTACGATTATTTATTTAACTAACATTTATATCACAACACTTATTTATATAACTACATTTATTTATGTTAACAACTGTTAAACTGTTTATTTATATCACTGAGTTCATATCTGGTTACTGGTATGTATGAGACTGAGCGTCCGCCTTCTCCCGGCCAATATTTATATAGCGCGTAACAGTCTAGAAGCCACTCGAAGCCTTCCACGCGATAATGACCGGCACACAAAGGAACGAGGTCACGGCGCAATTAAGAGTCCAGCCGCTGCGGCACCAGGGATCGCGTGATCGCTCTTGTTCAGTGGCGGCGTTGTATATTCTTCTCTCGGGGGCGTACGTCACACTGCCCCCTCCTTAAGACTGTTTCGTCCCGGAACAATTCTTGATTGCCCTTGGTACACTTTGAAGTCTTGAAGCAGTAACAGTCGATGGTCCGCTGGAGTTCTCCTTTCTGTCTGTTAGGGTTAAAGCTGCAGACGAGAATTTCGATACCGGTATAGCGGAAGAGGATCTCTAACATGTTCCTAATAACTCTCCAATCCAAGCCATCTAGTCCACAGCCTAACTTCGGTACTGCCAACTTCAAAATGTCATTTTCTAGCAGATGATCTTTCAAGTCACACAGCGAGCTCCATAGGTTGCGATATGACGGCTTTTGGTACGAGCGTGGTTTTGTGACCAGGTAGTAGATATACCGCTGCTGTTCTGTATTGTTATCCCTCAGTCGTAGCGTCTTCCCGACGGATGGACCTTGGTTGGCCAGTTTTTGTAGTCGTTCAAATTTTGTCTTAAAGACTGACGCTATGCCGCGTGACATCTTTAAGTCTTCCGATACGCAGTGGCCGAGGGAATAATCTGAGGACACGGTGAACAGATCTCTATATTCTTCTGTCGTCACGCCATACCGCGCCTTGTGACCAAAGGAATACTGTTCCATGAAGTCTTCAAAAGTCGGTTCCTGAGCTATGATCCGACGAACCGTTGCTCCATGCTGGTCTTCATTGTTGTCACCGGCGAACGGGGCTAGCCGACTAAAGTGTACTACTCTCGGCTTTCCAGTAGGTGTTTTTCTAATTCTGTATATCACGTCGTTTATTCTCTTAACGACCTCATATGGACCTTCCCAATTTCTTTGTAGCTTTGGTGATAAACCTCGGCGCCTTTGAGGATTGTAAAGCCACACTAAATCCCCGGGTTGGTATCCACCTTTTTCTGCCTTGATGTCATACTGGTCCTTCATTCGGTTGCTGGCAGCTTGAGTGTTTATGCGGACTTGTTCATGAATGTCGTTCATTCTTCTCCGTAAGTCCGTTACGTAATCTTCCCCGGCCAGATCTTCCCAGGTTTACTGCCGAACACCAAGTCACATGGCAGGCGCAACTCACGCCCAAATAAGATGTTCGCAGGACTTTGCCCTGTGGTTTCATGCACGGATGAACGATAAGCCATTAAGAACAGATGAAGATGTCGGTCCCAGTCTCTTTGGTGGTTGGAGACTACCTTCGACAAATATCGGTTGATCGTTCTGTTCATGCGTTCAACCATGCCATCGGACTGCGGATGTAATGCAGTTGTCCTCGTTTTATTAATCCCTAATATCTTACAGATATTTTGAAAAACGGCAGACTCAAAATTTCTCCCCTGGTCGGAGTGAAGTTCACGTGGAACTCCGAATCGGCATATACACTCCTTGACTAAGGTTTCGGCGACCGTAGTAGCTTCCTGGTTGGGTAATGGATAGGCCTCAACCCATTTGGTGAAGTAGTCCATGACAACCACGATGTATTTATTTCTGTCTTCGCTTTCTGGAAATGGTCCGGCCACGTCAATCGCAATGCGCTCAAATGGACTGCCAACGTTGTATTGACGCATTGGAGCTTTCCGTCGTCTATGAGGGCCGTTGCTTCCAGCGCAAACTACACATTTCTTGCACCAGTCTTTAACGTCTTCCTTGCAGTTAACCCAGTAAAATCGCTGGCGCAATCTTTCTAATGTTTTGTTGACTCCAAAATGGCCACCTCCAGATCCGTCATGGATCTCTTTCAGCACGTCTGGAATTCTATTCTTAGGAATAACCAACTGAGTTCTCTTCTCAGTTCCATCGGTATTTTCCACCAAACGCTTTAACAGGCCATCTTCAATCATCATCGAGTCCCATTGCGCCCAGTATGATTTTACACTCTGTGAGTGTGGTGCAACTTCTTCCCATCTTGGTTTTCTCTCTTCTGCTTTCCACTCCAGCAGTATTTTCAACGCCGGGTCATTCTCTTGGTCTTCGCGTAGTCCATCGGGCTGCCAATTATCGTCGACTACTGTTGTCCTGGCGACAGTAAAATGTTTCTCTTCCAGTCGACTACAATGCTTGCACTCATCTTGGCATGGCCTTCTGGACAATGCGTCGGCATTACGATGGCTGGTACCCGCCCTATGATCGATTTTGAAATCGTATTCCTGTAGTCTTTCAATCCATCTAGCCACCTGACCTTCAGGATTCTTGAATTGTAGCAGCCATTTTAATGCAGCATGATCAGTCCTAATCAGAAATCGTCTTCCGTACAAATATTTGTAGAAATGTTCCACGGATTTCACGACTGCCAAGAGTTCTTTTCTAGTCACACAGTAATTCCTTTCTGGTTTTGACAAGGTCTTACTAAAGTAGGCAATAACTTTCTCATGCCCATCTTGTATCTGGGAAAGAACGCCACCAATTCCAACGTTGCTGGCATCTGTGTCTAGAATGAATTCTCCTTCAGGTAAAGGATAACTCAAGACGGGTGCGCTTGTCAAAGCATGTTTTAGTTCTTTAAATGCAACTGTACAGTCCATTTCCCAGATAAATCTTCTTCCTTCTTCAGTAAGCCTTGTCAGTGGCTTGGCTATGTTGGCAAATCCAGGTACATATCGCCGATAATAGGTACACAAACCAAGGAAACTTCTGAGTTCGTGTTTGTCCCTAGGTGCTGGCCAGTCTCTCACAGCCTTTATCTTCTCCTGGTCGACTGCAATACCCTTACCGGAAACCACGTGTCCCAGGTAATGAACTTCTCTTCGAAACAGGTGACACTTCTTCGGGCTAAGTTTCAGGTTAGCCTTCCTCAATCTCCGGAAAACCTCTTCCAAATTCTTCATGTGGTCCTCGAATGTCTTACCAACCACAATAATATCGTCGAGGTACACTAAACAGGTTTTCCAAGATAGCCCAGCCAATACTGTTTCCATGAGTCGTTCAAACGTTGCAGGAGCATTGCAGAGCCCGAACGGCATTACGGTGAATTGCCAAAGTCCTGTACCAATGGTGAAGGCTGTCTTTTCCTTGTCTTTTGGATCCAAATCCACTTGCCAGTATCCGCTCTTTAGGTCCAAAGTGGAGAAAATCTTTGAGCCAGCTAAGGTGTCTAATGTGTCGTCTATTCGAGGTAGCGGGTAGCTATCCTTCTTCGTCACGTTGTTAAGTTGACGATAGTCGACGCAAAATCGTGTAGAGCCATCCTTCTTCTTCACTAACACCACTGGTGAAGCCCATGGGCTGCTTGAAGGTTCAATCACACCTTCCATTTTCATGTCATCGATTATTCTTTCCGCTTCCTCACGCTTTGCCAGTGGTAGTCTTCTTGCTGGTTGACGGATGGGTCTTGCGTCTCCGGTGTCTATTTTATGATGAACTACATTAGTTCTTCCGTTGGCTTTCTTGTCATATTGGAACACATCTTGAAACCTCCCAATTAGATTCTTTGCCTTTGTTCTCTGGTCGGCGGTCAATTCTTCAAACGATGTCAATTGATTGATTAACGTGTCCGAAACTTTCTGAGATGTGTTCCCTGTGGCCTTTACAGTTCGAATAATCGAGGATACTGCAGAGCATTCTCCTACAATTGTTCCCCTCTTTAGGACAACAGGATAAAAATTTACGTTCATTATTCGAACAGGTATTACCCGGCTGGCTTTGACGAGTGATTTTCCGACAACAACTCCAGTGCCAGTTTTGGCATCATCATTCTTGGGCTCCAGCATAACGATACTTCCCTCACAGAAACTACCATCTAAATGTGCTTCCAGGATAGTTTCACTTCGTTCTGGGAGGGTAACGTCTTCTGCCATTAGTACGCGCACAGCTTTATCATCTCGTGGATTTAATACGAGTTCTTCTTCATTGACCATCATCACGCCCTTCTTTAGGTCAAGTTTAAAGCCATGCTTTGTCATTGCGTCCATTCCGAGTATTAATTCATCTTCAACTTCAGCTACTAGCGCACGATGTTTAAAGGAGGTGTTTCCAATAGAGATGGTGACATCTACTTCTCCTAATGCGGTAGCTTGTTCTCCCGTTGCTGTGCGTAACCGCCACTTGGTTGGTTGAAGATGCGTCTTGCCAGTTTTCCTTATGAAGTCGGGTCTAATTATAGTTTTTGTCGCACCCGTATCCAGTAGAATTTTCATTGGCTTTCCGTTAATAGAGCCATCCACATAGATGCTATTGGCTTTATGATGAAGAGATGCGACATAACTGATGGATTGTGGGGCTTCTAGATTACGGGTCGACGGTTGCCCCTTCGCATCAACCCGATTTAGTTTTCCGACTCCTTTTCTTCCTTTGCGGATTCCGTCTTCTTTTGCATCTTTCTACAAAGTATCTGCGGATGGCCCAGTTCACCGCAGTTCCAACAACGAAGTTTCTTTCTTCCGGTGAACACTTCACTTGCAATTCGTCGCATTGTTTCTTCTAGATCTTCAGTGTTTTCTTTTCTCTCAGCATCCATATTTCGCACTCGCGATTGGTTACGTGAAGCTTGTTTGGCAGCTTCATGCTCCAATGCATATGAGAGTGCGTCAATTAAAGTTTCTGGACGGGCCAATCGCAGTGCTTGTTGAGTTTCGCTGTCTCGAACTCCGTAGATAAATGATTGAGTGGCCAGGCACTCCAAAACGCTGTCGGGAGCCGTAGGATGTGCGAGATGAACCAAACGAGCTACGTCAACTTCAAATTCCTGAAGGCTTTCTTTTGAGCTCTGATACCGGTTCCTTAGTTGCGTCTGGTACACCTGCTCCAGATGAGCATTTCCATACCGCATATCCAATCGCTTGACTAGTTGGTCGTAGTCTTCTTGTTCTTCTTCTTTCAGCGTTTGCAGGATGTCGATAGCTTCTCCGCGCAACGAGACAGTCAACGCCGTAGCCTTCTCCTCGGACGTCCAATTATTCGCTTTTGCGGCCGCTTCAAATTGTTTTAAATAATTCGGCCATGAAGACTTCCCATCAAATTCCGGTGTCTTTATGTGCAATTTTGAAGTAGTTTCAGATTTTACTACTTTCCTTTCTTCTAGTACACCCACCCTTGCTACATCGGAATTCGACATTGACGTCGATGTAATTTTAGTGAATTTTTCCTGTATTTCTTCAATCTTCTTGTCATACTCATCTTTTAAATTCTTTAGGTCTTCTTCGGTTTTTCTAGAATTCTCCTCTAATTTTTCTTCTAAACTTCTAGAATTTCCTTCTAATTTTTGTTCTAATGCTCTAGAGTTTTCATCTAATTTTTGTTGTAATGTTCCTGTCAATTCTTCTTTCAATGTTCTAGAATTTTCTTCTGCTTTTCTCGAACTTTCTATTAATTTTTCTTCTAATGTTCTAGAACTTTCTATTAATTTTTCTTCTAATGTTCTAGAATTTTCTTCGGCTTTTCTAGAACTTTCTACCAATTTTTGTTCTAAGATTCTAGAACTTTCTTCAGATTTTCTAGAACTTTCTACTAATTTTTGTTCTAGTGTTTCGGTCAATTCTTCTTTTAGTGTTCTAGAATTTTCATCTAATTTTTGCTCTAAGGTTCTAGAACTTTCTTCAGATTTTCTAGAACTTTCTACTAGTTTTTGTTCCAATGTTCTACAACTTTCTGCTATTTCCTGTTTTAAACTTTGTTGTATCTGTTTACCAATGTCGGATACGTCATCCGGAATTTCGAATAGGTAATCTTCAGGATTTTCACCAGCATCGGTTAATGCCTGCCGCAGTCTTTCTTGAAGTGTTGCTTTCCTTCCTGTTGTTTCCACATCCCGTTCTTCTAGTTCTCTCTTGAGATCACCTACTTTTAATTCACTTAATTTTAATTGTTTAGTCGCCATTTTATTTATTTTATTTACACTTCACAGTTATGAACAACCCCACACCTGACACCAATTGTAACGTTTTTATTATTTATATGGGTGAAGTGTAAAACATAGACAAATATTATTAACGAAATGAATACGTTTATTAAAGGATAATTAAATAAGGATTAAATATTAAAAGATAATACAAACAACTAACACTATGATTAAATAATTATAAACACTAAGAATATTATTAAATGCTTAGACACTACGATTATTTATTTAACTAACATTTATATCACAACACTTATTTATATAACTACATTTATTTATGTTAACAACTGTTAAACTGTTTATTTATATCACTGAGTTCATATCTGGTTACTGGTATGTATGAGACTGAGCGTCCGCCTTCTCCCGGCCAATATTTATATAGCGCGTAACAGTCTAGAAGCCACTCGAAGCCTTCCACGCGATAATGACCGGCACACAAAGGAACGAGGTCACGGCGCAATTAAGAGTCCAGCCGCTGCGGCACCAGGGATCGCGTGATCGCTCTTGTTCAGTGGCGGCGTTGTATATTCTTCTCTCGGGGGCGTACGTCACAATATATATATATATATATATATATATATATATATATATATATATATATATATATATATTAAACACAATAAATACTCAAAAATTTAACAACATATCTACATTCTTTACAAACCAAAAATACAAATCATAAACAACTTTTTGTTACTAAAACAAGACTCTTAAAAAATTAAAAATATATACAAACATTAAGCAACGATAAATAGATAAAATAAAAAATCTTATGTAGTTGACATGCTACATTACTCCCCTCCCAAAAAAATGAATCTTTGGAAATATCAGTCCGAGAAAAAGGCAGGCTTTAATCTATCAATTGAAACTTTTTCTTCTTTTGAATTAATATTCAGAGTAAAATTTTTTGGTTGTCTATTTATTATTTCGTAAGGGCCTACATAGGGACGGTGCAATGCTTTTTTAATTGAATCAACTCTAACGAAAACATGAGTCGTTGTGAATAAATATTTATTTAAAAAAACTTTATTATGAGGAATTTTTGATGGAATAGGTTTTAAATCGGAGATAAAGATTTTAAATTTATTAACATACTCAGGAATATTCTTGTCTAAAGAATTAGTATGTGTCCTGGTTTTAGATTTTTGACAATCAATGCAAGAAATAGTCCAGTTTTTAACATCATTGTTAATATTTTTCCAAATAAATCTACTAGTAATTCATTTTATAGAAGCTTTAATACCTGGATGAGAAATACCATGTATTTGATCAAAAACTATTTTACGAAATTTTAAAGGAATAAAAGGTCGTAAAGAGATAGTTGAAACATCGCATTTAAGTGACAATTTAGTGTCAGGCAAGGGAAAATCTCTAAATTTTAGGTTGGCAAGAGGATTGTTAATTAATGGTAATAATTCTTCATTATTAATTTGTTCTTTTGCAATATTTTTATAATTCAATTTGGAATGTAAATAAAATGAACTGATATTTAAACGAGACAAAGCGTCAGCAACAACATTACTATTTCCAGAAATGTGTCTGATGTCGTTAGTAAATTGGAGAATATAATCTAAATGTCTTAATTCTCGTGGTGAACAATTATCAGAATTTTTGGCTAAAGAATATGTAAGTGGTTTATGATCTGTTAAAACAAAAAATTCGCGTCCCTCTAAGAAATAACGGATTTTTTTTATAGAGGAGTAAATTGCTAATAATTCACGACCGTAAGTACTATAACGACTTTCTACAGAAGTTAAGGCTCGAGAAAAAATGGCGATTTGTTTCCATGAATTATTGATTAATTGTTGTAAAACAGCTCCCAAACCTGTACTCGAAGAATCAACCATAATGTTAATGTGGTTAAGTGGTAGAATTAATTAAGGCTTTTTTTATATGGTGGAAAGCTTGAATCGAAGAATTGTTCCAACTAACAGGTTTATGACTATTTTCAGAAGTATCAATCAAATTATTAATAGGTTGTAGTATAGATGCACAATTAGGAATAAATCTATGATAAAAGTTTACTAAGCCTAAAAATTTTCGTAAATCATTTTGTAATTTTGGTAAAGGATTTTTTTTTAATATTAATCTTTTCTGGAAGTGGTTTAATACCTTCCTTAGAAATGGAGGTCAGTTTTTCCAAATTCGCATTTGTTTATTTTAATTAAAATACCATATTTTTCTAATGGTTTAAAAATTGTTTTTAAATGTTTTTTTTATATTCCTCAAGATTCTTGATAGTTATTAACAAATCGTTGATGTATGCGAAACAAAAGTCAAACCCACGGATAATTTCATCGATAAATCTTTGGAAGGTTTGAGCGCTGTTACGTAAGTCAAATGGCATAAAAACATACTCGAACAAACCAAATGGTGTACAAATAGCGGTTTTAGGAATTGATGATTCCTCCATGGGTATTTGATTGTAAGCTTTGATTAAATCAATTTTAGAAAATATGACAGCGTCATGCAAGTTGAAAGTAAATCTTGA
The DNA here is from genome assembly GCA_951394225.1 of Harpalus rufipes. NCBI lineage: Eukaryota > Metazoa > Arthropoda > Insecta > Coleoptera > Carabidae > Harpalus > Harpalus rufipes. The sequence continues at coordinate 9,569,392 of OX596290.1, read as the reverse complement.
AAGTGAGGAATTGGATAACGATCAGGAATATTAATATTGTTCAATTCACGATAGTCTCCGCAAGGACGCCACTCATTTTCTTCTTTCTTTTTACCTTCCGTCACCTTTAGGTAAGGAAGGTATTGTCTTTGGTCAAAAAAATCAATGATGAGTTTTTACTGAATAAGCACGTTTTAGGGTCCGTATAATACGATTTTACCATTTTTACGATGATGTCTGTATGTATGTGTGTCCGTGTGTCTGTGTGTCTGTGTGTCTGTGTGTCTGTGTGTCTGTGTGTCTGTGTGTCTGTGTGTCCGTGTGTCTGTGTGTGTGTGACAAAAGTTCCGGATTCCATAAGTTCAATACCACGATTCCAAAAATTATATTTTTTTTGTATTCCTCAAGTTTACATCCAGAAGAACAACTGATTAGATTTTGGTTATAATTGGTCAACCGGAAGTAGTCTCATTTGAAGATTTAACAGTTAAATTTGATTTATTGACATTTAACGTTATTACAACTTAAAGAATATATTATTCTCTATACGATTTGATTACAATTTATACTTCATATTTAATAGATACAGAGTTAAAGAATTTTAAAGAAATTAAATTTTATAATTCAGCCAGCTATGCCAAACTTAGGAACTAGTAATATATTCATATAATTCAAATTGACAGATGTCAGTATCAATAAAAAGTAAATTCATGTGGCAGATATGAGGATGTTGAAGTAGATATTGGGGAATAGAGGGAAAGATACGGTAAGAAAATAACTCTAGTTTTACAAGTTTTTAGAAAGATACAAGAAAGACGATTACATTGGTTTGAACATGTCATGAGGAGAAATGAAGAATTATATTGGAACAAGAATGAATAGTTTAGTTAAAGAAACAGAGGTAGACCAAAGATAAGATGGAAGGACTGTATTGCGGAAGATTTGAGAGAAACGGAACTGAATGAGAACGTCATGCAAAAATAGCGACCCCTAACGAATGGGAAAAGCTAAAGAAGAAGAAGGTGCAAGTGTCAAGTGCAATTTGAATAGTTTGTTTATGAAATAATTTTACTGGAAATTTAGAATCTTTTGTAAGAAAAATTATGGAATTTATACATTATACACAGAATGACGGAAGGTATTGTGCTGGCCACAACAGATTTTTTACCATATGAAGAGCTACTGACCAGCAACAAGTAGATGGCCTGATAATGCCATTTTTAAGTAAATTGTCAAATTCTGTTTTCGCGATTGACAATCGTTTCGGAACAAATCTACGTGGCCGTGAAAAAAACAGGTGAACCGTGATTAGTGATGCAATGAATGACGTTTACAATCGAATGGGTTAATATGTATCCGAATTTTCTTACAAATCGTTCGTTTCAAACCGTGCAATGGCCAAATATGATGTAAAACTGCTTCTCTCTCCTTCAAACGCTTAAAAATTCTATTTCTAAGCGAAATACGTGTGCTTTGAGTGAATTACAGTGACTTCCACGGAACTTTAGCTGGACCGGCAAGGGCAACACGAAGGGCCGCCAAAACCTTGTATTCACTAACATTCAGTGCATCTGATAATATTAGGCACTAATCAATCGAATTCCATCGATACATCACGATTTAGAATATGTATCCGAGTTGTTTTTACAAATCGTTCGTTTTAGACCGTGAAACGGCCAAATATGATGTAAAAACTGTTTCTCTTGCCTTCAACGCTTAAAAATGCTATTTCTAAGCGAAATACGTGTGATTTGAGTGTTTTACAGTAACTTCCACGGAACTATAACTGGACCAGCAAGGGCACCATGGAGGGCCCAGCAAAACCTTGTATAAACTAAAATTCAGTGCATCTGATAATATTAGCCCCGAACCAATCAATTTCCATCGATACATCACGCAGAATATGTATCCGAGTTGTTTTTACAAATCGTTCGTTTCAGACCGTGAAACGACCAAAAATGATTAAAAAACTGCTTCTCTCGCCTTCAAAAGCTTAACAATGCTATTTCTAAGCGAAATATGTGTGATTTGAGTGTTTTACAGTAACTTCCACTAAACATTAACTGGACTTGCAAGGGCACCATGGAGGGCCCCGTTTACCATGTATTTACAAAAATCAGTGCATCTGATAATATTAGGCCCTAATCAATCGATATCCATCGATACATCACGCAGAATATGTTTCTAAGTTGTTCTTACAAATCGTTCGTTTCAGATCGTGAAACGGCGAAAAATGATGTAAAAACTGCTTCTCTCGTCTTCTAACGCTTAAAAATCTTATTACTAAGGGATATACGTGTGATTTTAGTGTTTTACAGTAACTTCCACGGAACTTTAGCTGGACCGGCTAGGGCACCACAAAAAACCCCTAAAACCTTGTATTCACTAAAATTCAGTGCATTTGATAATATTAGGCCTGAATCAATCGATTTCCATCTATACATCACGCAGAATATGTACCCGAGTTGTTTTTACAAATTTTTCGTTTCAGACCGTGAAACGGCCAAAATATGATGTACAAACTGCTTCTCTCGCCTTCAAACGCTTAAACATGCTATTTCTAGCGAAATACGTGGGATTTTCAGTGTTATCAACAACTTTTATGGAACTTTAGCTGTACCGGCGAGGGCTCCACGGACGGCCCCCAAAACCTTGTATTCACTAAAATTCAATGCATCTGATAATATTAGACCCTAATTAATTGATTTTCATCGATACATCAAGCAGAATATGTATCCGAGTTGTTATAAATCGTTAGTTTCAGACCGTGAAACGACCGAATATGATATAAGAACTGATTCTCTCGCCTTCAAACGCTTAAAAATCTTATTACTAAAGGATATAAGTGTGATTTGAGTGTATTACAGTCACTACCACGGAACTTAAGCTGGACCGGCGGGGGCACCACGGAAGGCCCTAATCAAACAATTTCCATCGATACATCACATAGAATATGTATCCGAGTTGTTCATACAAAACGGTTGATTCAGACCGTGAAACACCCAAATATGATGTAAAAACTGCTTCTCTCGCCTTCAAACGTTTAAAAATGCTGTTCCTAAGCGAAATACGTGTGATTTGAGAGTTTTACAGTAACTTCCACGGAGCTTTAGCTGGACCGGCGAGGGCACCACAGAGGGCCCCCAAAACCTTGTATTCACTTAAATTCAGTGAATCAGATATTATGCCCTAATCAATCGATTTCCATCGATACATCACATAGAATATGTATCCGAGTTGTTCTTACTAATCTTTCGTTTCAGACCGTGAAACGGCCAAATATAATGTAAAAACTGCTTGTCTCGCCTTCAAACGCTTAAAAATGCTATTTCCAAGCGAAATACGTGTGTTTTACAGTATCTTCCATGGAGCTTTATCTGGACTAGCGAGGGCACCACGAAGGGCCCCCAAAACCTTGTATTTACTAAAATTCAGTAAATCTGATAATATTAGGCCCGAATCAATCCATTTCCATCAATATATCACGCAGAATATTTATGCGAGTTGTTTTTACAAATCGTTCATTTCAGACTGTGAAACGGCCAAAAATGATGTAAAAACTGCTTCTCTCGCCTTCAAACGCTTAAAAATACTATTTCTAAGCGAATGATTTGAGTGTTTTACAGTAACTTCCACGGAACTTTAGCTGGACCGGCGAGGTCACCACGGAGGGCCCCCAAAACCTTGTATACACTATAATTCAGTGCATTTGATATTAGGCCCTAATCAATCGATTTCCATCGATACATCACGTAGAATATGTATCCGAGTTGTTCTTACAAATCATTCGTTATAGACCGTGAAACGGCGAAATATGATGTAAAAACTGCTTCTCTCGCCTTCAAACGCTTAAATTTTATATTTCTAAGCGAAATATGTGTGATTTGAGTGTTTCACAGTATCTTCCACGGAACATTAGCTGGACCGGCGAAGGCACCACGTAGGGCCTCCAAAACCTTGTATTCACTAAAATTCAGTGTATCTGACAATATTAGGCCCTAATTAATCGATTTCCATTGATACATCACGCAGAATATGCATCCGAGATGTTCTTACAAATCGTTCGTTCCAGACTGTGAAACTGCCAAATATGATGTAAAAACTGTTTCTCTCGCATTCAAACGCTTAAAAATGCTATTTCTAGCGAAATACGTGGGATTTAAGTGTTTTACAGTAACTTCCACGGAACTTTAGCTGTACCGGCGAGGGCACCACGGACGGCCCCGAAAACCTTGTATTTACTAAAATTCAATGTATCTGACAATATTAGGCCCTAATCAATCGATTTCCATCGATACATCACGCAGAATATGTATCCGAGATGTTCTTACAAATCGTTCGTATCAGACTGTGAAACGGCCAAATATGATGTAAAAACTGTTTCTTTCGCCTTCAAACGCGTGAAAATGCTATTTCTAAGCGTAATATGTGGAATTTGAATGTTATCAACAACTTCCACGGAACTTTAGCTGTACCGGCAAGGGCACCACGGACGGCCCCCAAAACCTTGTATTCACTAAAATACAGTGTATCTGACAATATTAGGCCCTAATCAATCGATTTCCATTGATACATCACGCAGAATATGCATCCGAGATGTTCTTACAAATCGTTCGTTTCAGACTGTGAAACGGCCAAACATGATGTAAAAACTGTTTCTCTCGCATTCAAACGCTTAAAAATGCCATTTCTAGCGAAATACGTGGGATTTGAGTTTTATCAACAACTTTCATGGAACTTTAGCTGTACCGGCGAGGGCACCACGGACGGCCCCAAAAACCTTGTATTCACTAAAATTCAGTGTATCTGACAATATTAGGCCCTAATCAATCGATTTCCATCGATACATCACGCAGAATATGCATCCGAGATGTTCTTACAAATCGTTCGTTTCAGACTGTGAAACGGCCAAATATGATGTAAAAACTGTTTCTCTCGCATTCAAACGCTTAAAAATGCTATTTCTAGCGAAATACGTGGGATGAGTGTTATCAACAACTTTCGTGGAACTTTAGCTGTACCGGCGAGGGCATCACGGACGGCCCCAAAAACCTTGTATTCACTAAAATTCAGTGTATCTGACAATATTAGGCCCTAATTAATCGATTTCCATCGATACATCACGCAGGATATGCACCCGAGATGTTCTTACAAATCGTTCGTTTCAGACTGTGAAACGGCCAAATATGATGTAAAAATTGTTTCTCTCGCATTCAAACGCTTAAAAATGCTATTTTTAGCGAAATACTTGGGAATTGAGTGTTATCAACAACTTTCATGGAACTTTAGCTGTACCGGCGAGGGCACCACGTACGGACCCGAAAACCTTGTATTTACTAAAATTCAATGTATCTGACAATATTAGGCCCTAATCAATCGATTTCCATCGAAACATCACGAAGAATATGTATCCGAGATGTTCTTACAAATCGTTCGTTTCAGACTGTGAAATGGCCAAATATGATGTAAAAACTGTTTCTCTCGCATTCAAACGCTTAAAATGCTATTTCTAGCGAAATACGTGGGATGAGTGTTATCAACAACTTTCATGGAACTTTAGCTGTACCGGCGAGGGCACCACGGACGGCCCCAAAAACCTTGTATTCACTAAAATTCAGTGTATATGACAATATTAGGCCCTAATCAATCGATTTCCATCGATACATCACGCAGAATATGTATCCGAGATGTTCTTACAAATCGTTCGTTTCAGACTGTGAAACGGCCAAATATGATGAAAAAACTGTTTCTTTCGCCTTCAAACGCGTGAAAATGCTATTTCTAAGCGAAATACGTGGAATTTGAGTGTTATCAACAACTTTCATGGAACTTTAGTTGTACCGGCGAGGGCACCACGGACGGACCCGAAAACCTTGTATTTACTAAAATTCAATGTATCTGACAATATTAGGCCCTAATCAATCGATTTCCATCGAAACATCACGCAGAATATGTATCCGAGATGTTCTTACAAATCGTTCGTTTCAGACTGTAAAACGGCCAAATATGATGTAAAATCTGTTTCTTTCGCCTTCAAACGCGTGAAAATGCTATTTCTAAGCGAAATACGTGGAATTTGAGTGGTATCAACAACTTTCACGGAACATTAGCTGTACCGGCGAGGGCACCACGGACGGCCCCCAAAACCTTGTATTCACTAAAATTCAGTGTATCTGACAATATTAGGCCCTAATCAATCGATTTCCATCGATACATCACGCAGAATATGCATCCGAGATGTTCTTACAAATCGTTCGTTTCAGACTGTGAAACGGCCAAATATGATGTAAAAACTGTTTCTCTAGCATTCAAACGCGTGAAAATGCTATTTCTAAGCGAAATACTTGGAATTTGAATGTTATCAACAACTTTCACGGAACTTTAGCTGTACCGGCGAGGGCACCACGGACGGCCCCAAAAACCTTGTATTTACTAAAATTCAATGTATCTAACAATACTAGGCCCTAATCAATCGATTTCCGTCGATACATGACGCAGAATATGTATCCGAGATGTTTTTACATATCGTTCGTTTCAGACTGTGAAACGGCCAAATATGATGTAAAAACTGTTTCTTTCGCCTTCAAACGCGTGAAAATGCTATTTCTAAGCGAAGTACGTGGGATTTGAATGTTATCAACAACTTTCACGGAACTTTGACTGTACCGGCGAGGGCACCACGGACGGCCCCCAAAACCTTGTATTCACTAAAATTCAGTGTATCTGACAATATTAGGCCCTAATCAATCGATTTCCATCGATACATCACGCAGAATATGCATCCGAGATGTTCTTACAAATCGTTCGTTTCAGACTGTGAAACGGCCAAATATGATGTAAAAACTGTTTCTCTCGCATTCAAACGCTTAAAAATGCTATTTGTAGCGAAATACGTGGGATTTCAGTGTTATCAACAACTTTCATGTAACTTTAGCTGTACCGGCGTGGGCACCACGGACGGCCCCAAAAACCTTGTATTCACAAAAATTCAGTGTCTCTGACAATATTAGGCCCTAATCAATCGATTTCCATCGATACATCACGCAGAATATGCATCCGAGATGTTCTTACAAATCGTTCGTTTCAGACTGTGAAACGGCCTAATATTGTCAGATACAATGAATTTTAGCAAACACAAGGTTTTGGGGGCCGTCCGTGGTGCCCTCGCCGGTACAGCTAAAGTTCCATGAAAGTTGTTGATACCACTCATATCCCACGTATTTCGCTAGAAATAGCATTTTTAAGCGTTTGAATGCGAGAGAAACAGTTTTTACATCATATTTGGCCGTTTCACCGTCTGAAACGAACGATTTGTAAGAACACCTCGGATGCATATTATGCGTGATGTATCGATGGAAATCGATTGACTACGGCCTAATATTGTCAGATACACTGAATTTTAGTGAATACAAGGTTTTAGGGGCCCTATGAGGTGCCCTCGCCGGTACAGCTAAAGTTCTGTGGAAGTTACTGTAAAACACTCAAATCACACGTATTTCGCTTAGAAATAGCATATTTAAGCGTTTGAAGGCGAGTGACACGGTTTTTACATCATATTTGGCCGTTTCACAGTCTGAAACGAAAGATTTGTAAGAACATCTCGGATGCATATTCTATGTGATGTATCGATGGAAATCGTTTGATTAGGGCCTAATATTGTGAAATACACTGAATTTTAGTGAATACAAGGTTTTTGGGGCCAACCGTGGTGCCCTCGCCGGTACAGCTAAAGTTCCATGAAAGTTGTTGATAACACTCAAATCCCACGTATTTCGCTAGAAATAGCATTTTTAAGCGATTGAATGCGAGAGAAACAGTTTTTACATCATATTTGGCCGCTTCACAGTCTGAAACGAACGATTTGTAAGAACATCTCGGATGCATATTCTGCGTGATGTATCGATGGAAATCGATTGACTACGGCCTAATATTGTCAGATACACTGAATTTTAGCGAATACAAGGTTTTGGGGGTTCTCCGAGGTGCCCTCGCCGGTACAGCTAAAGTTCTGTGGTAGTTACTGTAAAACACTCAAATCACACGTATTTCGCTTAGAAATAGCATATTTAATCGTTTGAAGACGAGTGACACTGTTTTTACATCATATTTGGCCGCTTCACAGTCTGAAACGAACGATTTGTAAGAACATCTCGGATGCATATTCTGCCTGATGTATCGATGGAAATCGATTGATTAGGGCCTAATATTGTCAGATACATTGAATTTTAGTGAATACAAGGTTTTTGGGGCCGTCCGTGGTGCCCTCGCCGGTATAGCTAAAGTTCCATGAAAGTTGTTGATAACACTCAAATCCCACGTATTTCGCTAGAAATAGCATTTTTAAGCGATTGAATGCGAGCGAAACAGTTTTTACATCATATTTGGCCGCTTCACAGTCTAAAACGAACGATTTGTAAGAACATCTCGGATGCATATTCTGCGTGATGTATCGATGGAAATCGATTGATTAGGGCCTAATATTGTCAGATACATTGAATTTTGGTAAATACAAGGTTTTCGGGGCCGTCCGTGGTGCCCTCGCCGGTACAGCTAAAGTTCCATGAAAGTTGTTGATAACACTCAAATCCTACGTATTTCGCTAGAAATAGCATTTTTAAGCGTTTGAATGCGTGAGACACAGTTTTTACATCATATTTGGCCGTTTCACAGTCTGAAACGAACGATTTGTAAGAACATCTCGGATGCATATTCTGCGTGATGTATCGATGGAAATCGATTGATTACGACCTAATATTGTCAGAAACACTGATTTTTACCGAATACAAGGTATTTGGGGTTCTCCGAGGTGCCCTCGTCGGTACAGCTAAAGTTCTGTGGAAGTTACTGTAAAACACTCAAATCACACGTATTTCGCTTAGAAATAGCATATTTAAGCGTTTGAAGGCGAGTGACACGGTTTTTATATCATATTTGGCCATTTCACAGTCTGAAACGAACGATTTGTGAGAACATCTCGGATGCATATTCTGCGTGATTTATCGATGGTAATCGATTGATTAGGGCCTAATATTGTCAGATACAATGAATTTTAGAGAATACAAGGTTTTGGGGGCCTCCAAAGTGCCCTCGCCGGTACAGCTAAAGCTCCATGAAAGTTGTTGATAACACTCAAATCCCACGTATTTCGCTAGAAATAGCATTTTTAAGCGTTTGAATGCGAGAGAAACAGTTTTTACAACATATTTGGCCGTTTCACAGTCTGAAACGAACGATTTGTAAGAACATCTCGGATGCATATCCTGCGTGATTTATCGATGGAAATCGATTGATTAGGGCCTAATATTGTCAGATACATTGAATTTTAGTGAATACAAGGTTTTGGGGGCCCTTCGAGGTGCCCTCGCCGATACAGCTAAAGTTCCATGAAAGTTGTTGATAACACTCAAATCCCACGTATTTCGCTAGAAATAGCATATTTAAGCGTTTGAATGCGAGAGAAACAGTTTTTACATCATATTTGGCCGTTTCACAGCCTGAAACGAACGATTTGTAAGAACATTTCGGATGCATATTCTGCGTGATGTATCGATGGAAATCGATTGATTAGGGTCTAATATTGTCAGATACATTGAATTTTAGCGAATACAAGGTTTTGGGGGCCCTTCTAGGTGCCCTTGCCGGTACAGCTAAAGTTCCATGAAAGTTGTTGATAACACACAAATCCCACGTATTTCGCTAGAAATAGCATTTTTAAGCGTCTGAATGCGAGAGAAACAGTTTTTACATCATATTTGGCCGTTTCACAGTCTGAAACGAACGGTTTGTGAGAACATCTCGGATGCATATTCTGCGTGATGTATCGATGGAAATCGATTGATTACGACCTAATATTGTCAGATACACTGAATTTTAGCGAAAATAAGGTTTTGGGGGCCCTCCGAGGTGCCCTCGCCGGTACAGCTAAAGTTCTGTGGAAGTTACTGTAAAACACTCAAATCACACGTATTTCGCTTAGAAATAGCATATTTAAGCGTTTTAAGGCGAGTGACACGGTTTTTACATCATATTTGGCCGTTTCACAGTCTGAAACGAACGATTTGTAAGAACATCTCGGATGCATAATCTGCGTGATGTATCGATGGAAATCGATTGATTAGGGCCTAATATTGTCAGATACAATGAATTTTAGCGAATACAAGGTTTTCGGGGCCCTCCGAGGTGCCCTCGCCGGTACAGCTAAAGTTCCATGAAACTTGTTGATAACACTCAAATCCCACGTATTTCGCTAAAAATAGCACTTATAAGCGTTTGAATGCGAGAGAAACAGTTTTTACATCATATATGGCCGTTTCACAGTCTGAAACAAACGATTTGTAAGAACATCTCGGATGCATATTCTGCGTGATGTATCGATGGAAATCGATTGATTAGGGTCCAATATTGTCAGATACAATGAATTTTAGCGAATACAAGGTTTTGGGGGCCCTCCGAGGTGCCCCCGCCGTTACAGCTAAAGTTCCGTGAAAGTTGTTGATAACACTCAAATCCCACGTATTTCGCTAGAAATAGCATTTTTAAGCGTTTGAATGCGAGAGAAACAGTTATACATCATATTTGGCCGTTTCACAGTCTGAAACAAACGATTTGTAAGTACATCTCGGATGCATATTCTGCGTGATGTATCGATGGAAATCGATTGATTACGGCCTAATATTGTCAGATACACTGAATTTTAGCGAATACAAGGTTTTTGGGGCCGTCCGTGGTGCCCTCGCCGATACAGCTAAAGTTCCATGAAAGTTGTTGATAACACTCATATCCCACGTATTTCGCTAGAAATAGCAATTTTAAGCGTTTGAATGCGAGAGAAACAGTTTTTACATCATATTTGGCCGTTTCACAGTCTGAAACGAACGATTTGTAAGAACATCTCGGATGCATATTCTGCGTGATGTATCGATGGAAATCGATTGATTAGCGCCTAATATTGTCAGATACACTGAATTTTAGCGAATACAAGGTTTTGGGGGCCGTCCGTGGTGCCCTCGCCGGTACAGCTAAAGTTCTATGAAAGTTGTTGATAACACTCAAATCCCACATATTTCGCTAGAAATAGCATTTTTAAGCGATTGAATGCGAGAGAAACAGTTTTTACATCATATTTGGCCGCTTCACAGTCTGAGGCGAACGATTTGTAAGAACATCTCGGATGCATATTCGGCATGATGTATCGATGGAAATCATTTGACTACGGCCTAATATTGTCAGATACACTGAATTTTATCGAATATAAGGTTTTGGGGGCCCTCCGAGGTGCCCTCGCCGGTACAGCTAAAGTTCTGTGAAAGATACTGTAAAACACTCAAATCACACGTATTTCATTAAGAAATAACATATTTAAGCGTTTGAAGACGAGAGACACGATTTTTACATCATATTTGGCCGTTTCACAGTCTGAAACGAACGATTTGTAAGAACATCTCGGATGCATATTCTGCGTGATGTATCGATGGAAATCGTTTGACTACTGCCTAATATTGTCAGATACAATGAATTTTAGCGAATACAAGGTTTTGGGAGCCCTCCGAGGTGCCCTCGCCGGTACAGCTAAAGTTCCATGAAAGTTGTTGATAACACTCAAATCCCACGTATTTCGCTAGAAATAGCATTTTTAAGCGTTTGAATGCGAGAGAAACAGTTTTTATATCATATTTGGCCGTTTCACAGTCTGAAACGAACAATTTGTAAGAACATCTCGGATGCATATTCTGCGTGATGTATCGATGGAAATCGATTGATTACGGCCTAATATTGTCAGATACCCTGAATTTTAGCGAATACAAGGTTTTGGGGGCCGTCCGTGGTGCCCACGCCGGTATTGCTAGAGTTCCATGAAAGTTGTTGATAACACTCAAATCCCACGTATTTCGCTAGAAATAGCATTTTTAAGCGTTTGAATGCGAGAGAAACAGTTTTTACATCATATTAGGCCGTTTCACAATCTGAAACAAACGATTTGTATGAACATCTCGGATGCATATTCTGCGTGATGTATCGATGGAAATCGATTGATTACGGCCTAATATTGTCAGATACACTGAATTTTAGTGAATACAAGGTTTTGGGGGCCCTCCGAGGTGCCCTCGCCGGTACAGCTAAAGTTCTGTGGAAGTTACAGTAAAACACTCTAATCACACGTATTTCGCTTAGAAAAAGCATATTTAAGCGTTTGAAGGCGAGTGACACGGTTTTTACATCATATTTGGCCGTTTCACAGTCTGAAACGAACGATTTGTAAGAACATCTCGGATGCATATTCTGCGTGATGTATCGATGGAAATCGATTGATTACGGCCTAATATTGTCAGATACACTGAATTTTAGCGAATACAAGGTTTTGGGGGCCATCTGAGGTGCCCTCGCCGGTACAGCTAAAGTTCCATGAAAGTTGTTGATAACACACAAATCCCACGTATTTCGCTAGAAATAGCATTTTTAAGCGTTTGAATGCGAGAGAAACAGTTTTTACATCATATTTGGCCGTTTCACAGTCTGAAACGAACGATTTGTAAGAACATCTCGGATGCATATTCTATGTGATGTATCGATGTAAATCGTTTGATTAGGGCCTAATATTGTCAGATACACTGAATTTTAGCGAATACAAGGTTTTAAGGGCCCTCCGAGGTGCCCTCGCCGGTACAGCTAAAGTTCTGTGGAAGTTACTGTAAAACACTCAAATCACACGTATATTTCGCATAGAAATAGCATATTTAAGCGTTTGAAGGCGATTGACACGGTTTTTACATCATATTTGGCCGTGTCACAGTCTGAAACGAAAGATTTGTAAGAACATGTCGGATGCATATTCTGCGAGATGTATCGATGGAAATCGATTGATTACGGCCTAATATTGTCAGATACACTGAATTTTAGCGAATACAAGGTTTTGGGGGCCATCCGAGGTGCCCTCGCCGGTATAGCTAAAGTTCCATGAAAGTTGTTGATAACACACAAATCCCACGTATTTCGCTAGAAATAGCTTTTTTAAGCGTCTGAATGCGAGAGAAACAGTTTTTACATCATATTTGGCCGTTTCATAGTCTGAAACGAACGATTTGTAAGAACATCTCGGATGCATATTCTGCGTGATGTATCGATGGAAATCGATTGTTTAGGGCCTAATATTGTCAGATACAATGAATTTTAGCGAATATAAGGTTTTAGAGGCTTTCCGAGATGCCCTGGCCGGTACAGCTAAAGTTCCATGAAAGTTGTTGATAACACTCAAATCCCACGTATTTCGCTAGAAATAGCATTTTTAAGCGTTTGAATGCGAGAGAAACAGTTTTTACATCATATTTGGCCGTTTCATAATCTGAAACGAACGATTTGTAAGAACATCTCGGATGCATATTCTGCGTGATGTATCGATGGAAATCGATTGATTACGGCCTAATATTGTCAGATACAATGAATTTTAGCAAATACAAGGTTTTGGGGGCCCTCCGAGGTGCCCTCGCCGGTACAGCTAAAGCTCCATGAAAGTTGCTGATAACACTCAAATCCCACGTATTTCGCTAGAAATAGCACTTTTAAGCGTTTGAATGCGAGAGAAACAGTTTTTACATCATATTTGGCCGTTTCACAGTCTGAAACAAACGATTTGTAAGAACATCACGGATGCATATTCTGCGTGATGTATCGATGGAAATCGATTGATTACGGCCTAATATTGTCAGATACCCTGTATTTTAGCGAATACAAGGTTTTGGGGGCCGGCCGAGGTGCCCTCGCCGGTACAACTAAAGTTCTGTGGAAGTTACTCTAAAACACTCAAATCACACGTATTTCGCTTAGAAATAGCATATTTAAGCGTTTGAAGGCGAGTGACACGATTTTTACATCATATTTGGCCGTTTCACAGTCTGAAACGAACGATTTGCAAGAACATCTCGGATGCATATTCTGCGTGATGTATCGATGGAAATCGATTGACTACGGCCTAATATTGTCAGATACACTGAATTTTAGCGAATACAAGGTTTTAGGGGCCCTCCGAGGTGCCCTCGCCGGTACAGCTAAAGTTCTGTGGAAGTTACAGTAAAACACTCAAATCACACGTATTTCGCTTAGAAATAGCATATTTAAGCGTTTGAAGGCGAGTGACACGGTTTTTACATCATATTTGGCCGTTTCACAGTCTGAAACGAACGATTTGTAAGAACATCTCGGATGCATATTCTATGTGATGTATCGATGGAAATCGATTGATTAGGGCTTAATATTGTGAAATACACTGAATTTTATTGAATACAAGGTTTTTGGGGCCGTCCGTGGTACAGCTAAAGTTCCATGAAAGTTGTTGATAACACTTAAATCCCACGTATTTCGCTAGAAATAGCATATTTAAGCGTTTGAAGACGAGAGACACAATTTTTATATCATATTTGGCCGTTTCACAGTCTGAAACGAACGATTTGTAAGAACATCTTGGATGCATATTCTGCGTGATGTATCGATGGAAATCGATTGATTAGGGTCCAATATTGTCAGATACAATGAATTTTAGCGAATACAAGGTTTTGGGGGCCCTCCGAGGTGCCCCCGCCGTTACAGCTAAAGTTCCATGAAAGTTGTTGATAACACTCAAATCCCACGTATTTCGCTAGAAATAGCATTTTTAAGCGTTTGAATGCGAGAGAAGCAGTTTTTACATCATATTTGGCCGTTTCACAGTCTGAAACAAACGATTTGTAAGTACATCTCGGATGCATATTCTGCGTGATGTATCGATGGAAATCGATTGATTACGGCCTAATATTGTCAGATACACTGAATTTTAGCGAATACAAGGTTTTTGGGGCCGTCCGTGGTGCCCTCGCCGGTACAGCTAAAGTTCCATGAAAGTTGTTGATAACACTCATAACCCACGTATTTCGCTAGAAATAGCTATTTTAAGAGTTTGAATGCGAGAAAAACAGTTTTTACATCATATTTGGCCGTTTCACAGTCTAAAACGAACGATTTGTAAGAACATCTCGGGTGCATATTCTGTGTGATGTATCGATGGAAATCAATTGATTACGGCCTAATATTATCAGATACACTGAATTTTAGCGAATACAAGGTTTTTGGGGATCTCCGAGGTGCCCTCGCCGGTACAGCTAAAGTTCTGTGAAAGTTACTAAATCGATTGATTAGGGCCTAATATTGTGAGATACAATGAATTTTAGAGAATACAAGGTTTTGGGGGCCTCCGAGGTGCCCTCGCCGGTACAGCTAAAGCTCCATGAAAGTTGTTGACAACACTCAAATCCCACGTATTTCGCTAGAAATAGCATTTTTAAGCATTTGAATGCGAGAGAAACAGTTTTTACATCATATTTGGCCGTTTCAAAGTCTGAAACGAATGATTTGTAAAAACATCTCGGATCCATATTCTGCGTGATGTATCGATGGAAATCGATTGATTCGGGCCTAATATTGCCAGATACAATGAATTTTAGCGAATACAAGGTTTTGGGGGCGTCCGTGGTGCCCTCGCCGGTACAACTAAAGTTCCATGAAAGTTGTTGAAAACACTCAAATCCCACGTATTTCGCTAGAAATAGCATTTTTAAGCGTTCGAATGCGAGAGAAACAGTTTTTACAACATATTTGGCCGTTTCACAGTCTGAAACGAACGATTTGTAAAAACATCTCGGATGCATATTCTGCGTGATGTATCGATGGAAATCGATTGATTAGGGCCTAATATTGTCAGATACATTGAATTTTAGCGAATACAAGGTTTTGGGGGCCCTTCGAGGTGCCCTCGCCGGTACAGCTAAAGTTCCATGAAAGTTGTTGATAACACACAAATCCCACGTATTTCGCTAGAAATAGCATTTTTAAGCGTCTGAATGCGAGAGAAACAGTTTTTACATCATATTTGGCCGTTTCACAGTCTGAAACGAACGATTTGTAAGAACATCTCGGATGCATAATCTGCGTGATGTATCGATGGAAATCGATTGCATTAGGACCTAATATTGTCAGATACAATGAATTTTAGCGAATACAAGGTTTTCGGGGCCCTCCGAGGTGCCCTCGCCGGTACAGCTAAAGTTCCATGAAACTTGTTGATAACACTCAAATCCCACGTATTTCGCTAAAAATAGCACTTATAAGCGTTTGAATGCGAGAGAAACAGTTTTTACATCATATATGGCCGTTTCACAGTCTGAAACAAACGATTTGTAAGAACATCTCGGATGTATATTCTGCGTGATGTATCGATGGAAATCGATTGATTAGGGTCCAATATTGTCAGATACAATGAATTTTAGCGAATACAAGGTTTTGGGGGCCCTCCGAGGTGCCCCCGCCGTTACAGCTAAAGTTCCATGAAAGTTGTTGATAACACTCAAATCCCACGTATTTCGCTAGAAATAGCATTTTTAAGCGTTTGAATGCGAGAGAAACAGTTTTTACATCATATTTGGCCGTTTCACAGTCTGAAACAAACGATTTGTAAGTACATCTCGGATGCATATTCTGCGTGATGTATCGATGGAAATCGATTGATTACGGCCTAATATTGTCAGATACACTGAATTTTAGCGAATACAAGGTTTTTGGGGCCGTCCGTGGTGCCCTCGCCGGTACAGCTAAAGTTCCATGAAAGTTGTTGATAACACTCATATCCCACGTATTTCGCTAGAAATAGCTATTTTAAGAGTTTGAATGCGAGAAAAACAGTTTTTACATCATATTTGGCCGTTTCACAGTCTAAAACGAACGATTTGTAAGAACATCTCTGGTGCATATTCTGTGTGATGTATCGATGGAAATCAATTGATTACGGCCTAATATTATCAGATACACTGAATTTTAGCGAATACAAGGTTTTTGGGGATCTCCGAGGTGCCCTCGCCGGTACAGCTAAAGTTCTGTGGAAGTTACTGTAAAAAACTCAAATCACACGTATTTCGCTTAGAAATAGCATATTTAAGCGTTTGAAGGCGAGTGACACGGTTTTTACATCGTATTTGGCCGTTTCACAGTCTGAAACGAACGATTTGTGAGAACATCTCGGATTGCATATTCTGCGTGATGTATCGATGGAAATCGATTGATTAGGGCCTAATATTGTCATATACAATGAATTTTAGCGAATACAAGGTTTTGGGGGCCGTCCGTGGTGCCCTCTCCGGTACAGCTAAAGTTCCATGAAAGTTGTTGATAACACTCAAATCCCACGTATTTCGCTAGAAATAGCACTTTTAAGCGTTTAAATGCGAGAGAAACAGTTTTTACATCATATTTGGCCGTTTCACAGTCTGAAACCAACGATTTGTAAGACCACCTCGGATGCATATTCTGCGTGATGTATCGATGGAAATCGATTGATTAGGGTCTAATATTGTCAGATACAATGAATTTTAGCGAATACAAGGTTTTGGGGGCCCTCCGAGGTGCCCTCGCCGGTACAGCTAAAGTTCTGTGGAAGTTACAGTAAAACACTCAAATCACACGTATTTCGCTTAGAAATAGCATATTTAAGCGTTTGAAGGCGAGTGACACGGTTTTTACATCATATTTGGCCGTTTCACAGTCTGAAACGAACGATTTGTAAGAACATCTCGGATGCATATTCTGCGTGATGTATCGATGGAAATCGATTGATTACGGCCTAATATTGTCAGATACAATGAATTTTAGCGATTACAAGGTTTTGGGGAGCCTCCGAGGTGCCTTCGCCGGTACAGCTAAAGTTCCATGAAAGTTATTGATAACACTCAAATCCCACGTATTTCGCTAGAAATAGCATTTTTAAGCGTTTGAATGCGAGAGAAACAGTTTTTACATCATACTTGGCCGTTTCACAGTCTGAAACGAACGATTTGTAGGAACATCTCGGATACATATTCTGCGTGATGTATCGATGGAAATCGATTGATTACGGCCTAATATTGTCAGATACAATGAATTTTAGCGAATACAGGGTTTTGGGTCGTCCGTGGTGCCCTCGCCGGTACAGCTAAAGTTCCATGAAAGTTGTTGATAACACTCAAATCCCACGTATTTCGCTAGAAATAGCATTTTTAAGCGTTTGAATGCGAGAGACACAGTTTTTACATCATATTTGGCCGTTTAACAGTCTGAAACGAACGATTTGTAAGAACATCTCGGGTGCATATTCTGCGTGATGTATCGATGGAAATAGATTGATTACGGCCTAATATTGTCAGATACACTGAATTTTAGCGAATACAAGGTTTTTGGGGATCTCCGAGGTGCCCTCGCCGGTACAGCTAAAGTTCTGTGGAAGTTATTGTAAAACACTCAAATCACACGTATTTCGCTTAGAAATAGCATATTTAAACGTTTGAAGGCGAGTGATATGGTTTTTACATCATATTTGGCCGTTTCACAGTCTGAAACGAACGATTTGTGAGAACATCTCGGATGCATATTCTGCGTGATGTATCGATGGAAATCGATTGATTAGGGCCTAATATTGTCAGATACAATGAATTTTATCGAATACAAGGTTTGGGGGCCCTCCGAGGTTCCCTCGCCGGTACAGCTAAAGTTCCATGAAAGTTGTTGCGAACACTCAAATCCCACGTATTTCGCTAGAAATAGCATTTTTAAGCGTTTGAATGCGAGAGAAACAGTTTTACATCTTATTTGGCCGTTTCATAGTCTGAAACGAACGATTTGTAAGAACATCTCGGATGCATATTCTGCGTGATGTATCGATGGAAATCGATTGATTAGGGCATAATATTGACATATACACTGAATTTTACCGAATACAAGGTTTTTGGGGTTCTCCGAGGTGTCTTCGCCGGTACAGCTAAAGTTCTGTGGAAGTTACTGTAAAACACTCAAATCACACGTATTTCGCTTAGAAATAGCATATTTAAGCGTTTGAAGGCGAGTGACACGGTTTTTATATATTTGGCCGTTTCACAGTCTGAAACGAACGATTTGTGAGAACATCTCGGATGCATATTCTGCGTGATGTATCGATGGAAATCGATTGATTACAGCCTAATATTGTCAGATACACTGAATTTTAGCGAATACAAGGTTTTGGGGGCCGTCCGAGGTGCCCTCGCCGGTACAGCTAAAGTTCCATGAAAGTTGTTGATAACACTCATATCCCACGTATTTCGCTAGAAATAGCTATTTTAAGAGTTTGAATGCGAGAAAAACAGTTTTTACATCATATTTGGCCGTTTCACAGTCTAAAACGAACGATTTGTAAGAACATCTCTGGTGCATATTCTGTGTGATGTATCGATGGAAATCAATTGATTACGGCCTAATATTATCAGATACACTGAATTTTAGCGAATACAAGGTTTTTGGGGATCTCCGAGGTGCCCTCGCCGGTACAGCTAAAGTTCTGTGGAAGTTACTGTAAAAAACTCAAATCACACGTATTTCGCTTAGAAATAGCATATTTAAGCGTTTGAAGGCGAGTGACACGGTTTTTACATCATATTTGGCCGTTTCACAGTCTGAAACGAACGATTTGTGAGAACATCTCGGATTGCATATTCTGCGTGATGTATCGATGGAAATCGATTGATTAGGGCCTAATATTGTCATATACAATGAATTTTAGCGAATACAAGGTTTTGGGGGCCGTCCGTGGTGCCCTCTCCGGTACAGCTAAAGTTCCATGAAAGTTGTTGATAACACTCAAATCCCACGTATTTCGCTAGAAATAGCACTTTTAAGCGTTTAAATGCGAGAGAAACAGTTTTTACATCATATTTGGCCGTTTCACAGTCTGAAACCAACGATTTGTAAGACCACCTCGGATGCATATTCTGCGTGATGTATCGATGGAAATCGATTGATTAGGGTCTAATATTGTCAGATACAATGAATTTTAGCGAATACAAGGTTTTGGGGGCCCTCCGAGGTGCCCTCGCCGGTACAGCTAAAGTTCTGTGGAAGTTACAGTAAAACACTCAAATCACACGTATTTCGCTTAGAAATAGCATATTTAAGCGTTTGAAGGCGAGTGACACGGTTTTTACATCATATTTGGCCGTTTCACAGTCTGAAACGAACGATTTGTAAGAACATCTCGGATGCATATTCTGCGTGATGTATCGATGGAAATCGATTGATTACGGCCTAATATTGTCAGATACAATGAATTTTAGCGATTACAAGGTTTTGGGGAGCCTCCGAGGTGCCTTCGCCGGTACAGCTAAAGTTCCATGAAAGTTATTGATAACACTCAAATCCCACGTATTTCGCTAGAAATAGCATTTTTAAGCGTTTGAATGCGAGAGAAACAGTTTTTACATCATACTTGGCCGTTTCACAGTCTGAAACGAACGATTTGTAGGAACATCTCGGATACATATTCTGCGTGATGTATCGATGGAAATCGATTGATTACGGCCTAATATTGTCAGATACAATGAATTTTAGCGAATACAGGGTTTTGGGTCGTCCGTGGTGCCCTCGCCGGTACAGCTAAAGTTCCATGAAAGTTGTTGATAACACTCAAATCCCACGTATTTCGCTAGAAATAGCATTTTTAAGCGTTTGAATGCGAGAGACACAGTTTTTACATCATATTTGGCCGTTTAACAGTCTGAAACGAACGATTTGTAAGAACATCTCGGGTGCATATTCTGCGTGATGTATCGATGGAAATAGATTGATTACGGCCTAATATTGTCAGATACACTGAATTTTAGCGAATACAAGGTTTTTGGGGATCTCCGAGGTGCCCTCGCCGGTACAGCTAAAGTTCTGTGGAAGTTACTGTAAAACACTCAAATCACACGTATTTCGCTTAGAAATAGCATATTTAAACGTTTGAAGGCGAGTGATATGGTTTTTACATCATATTTGGCCGTTTCACAGTCTGAAACGAACGATTTGTGAGAACATCTCGGATGCATATTCTGCGTGATGTATCGATGGAAATCGATTGATTAGGGCCTAATATTGTCAGATACAATGAATTTTATCGAATACAAGGTTTGGGGGCCCTCCGAGGTTCCCTCGCCGGTACAGCTAAAGTTCCATGAAAGTTGTTGCGAACACTCAAATCCCACGTATTTCGCTAGAAATAGCATTTTTAAGCGTTTGAATGCGAGAGAAACAGTTTTACATCTTATTTGGCCGTTTCATAGTCTGAAACGAACGATTTGTAAGAACATCTCGGATGCATATTCTGCGTGATGTATCGATGGAAATCGATTGATTAGGGCATAATATTGACATATACACTGAATTTTACCGAATACAAGGTTTTTGGGGTTCTCCGAGGTGTCTTCGCCGGTACAGCTAAAGTTCTGTGGAAGTTACTGTAAAACACTCAAATCACACGTATTTCGCTTAGAAATAGCATATTTAAGCGTTTGAAGGCGAGTGACACGGTTTTTATATATTTGGCCGTTTCACAGTCTGAAACGAACGATTTGTGAGAACATCTCGGATGCATATTCTGCGTGATGTATCGATGGAAATCGATTGATTACAGCCTAATATTGTCAGATACACTGAATTTTAGCGAATACAAGGTTTTGGGGGCCGTCCGAGGTGCCCTCGCCGGTACAGCTAAAGTTCCATGAAAGTTGTTGATAGCACTCAAATCCCACATATTTCGCTAGAAATAGCATTTTTAAGCGTTTGAATGCGAGAGAAACAGTTTTTACATCATATTTGGCCGTTTCACAGTCTGAAACGAACGATTTGTAAGTACACCTCGGATGCATATTCTGCGTGATGTATCGATGGAAATCGATTGATTACGGCCTAATATTGTCAGATACAATGAATTTTAGCAAATACAAGGTTTTGGGGGCCGTCCGTGGTGCCCTCGCCGGTACAGCTAAAGTTCAATGAAAGTTGTTGATAACACTCAAATCCCACGTATTTCGCTAAAAATAGCACTTATAAGCGTTTGAATGCGAGAGAAACAGTTTTTACATCATATTTGGCCGTTTCACAGTGTGAAACGAACGATTTGTAAGAACATCTCGGATGCATATTCTGCGTGATGTATCGATGGAAATCGATTGATTACAGCCTAATATTGTCAGATACACTGAATTTTAGCGAATACAAGGTTTTGGGGGCCGTCCGAGTTGCCCTCGCCGGTACAACTAAAGTTCTGTGGAAGTTACTCTAAAACACTCAAATCACACGTATTTCGCTTAGAAATAGCATATTTAAGCGTTTGAAGGCGAGTGACACGGTTTTTACATCATATTTGGCCGTTTCACAGTTTGAAACGAACGATTTGTAAGAACATCTCGGATGTATATTCTGCGTGATGTATCGATGGAAATCGATATATTAGGGTCTAATATTATCAGATACAATGAATTTTAGCGAATACAAGGTTTTGGGGGCCCTCCGGGGTGCCCCCGCCGTTACAGCTAAAGTTCCATGAAAGTTGTTGATAACACTCAAATCCCACGTATTTCGCTAGAAATAGCATTTTTAAGCGTTTGTATGCGAGAGAAACAGTTTTTACATCATATTTGGCCGTTTCACAGTCTGAAACAAACGATTTGTAAGTACATCTCGGATGCATATGCTGCGTGATGTATCGATGGAAATCGATTGATTACGGCCTAATATTGTCAGATACACTGACTTTTAGCGAATACAAGGTTTTTGGGGCCGTCCGTGGTGCCCTCGCCGGTACAGCTAAAGTTCCATGAAAGTTGTTGATAACACTCATATCCCACGTATTTCGCTAGAAATAGCATTTTTAAGCGTTTGAATGCGAGAGAAACAGTTTTTACATCATATTTGGCCGTTTCACAGTCTGAAACGAACGATTTGTAAGAACATCTCGGGTGCATATTCTGCGTGATGTATCGATGGAAATCGATTGATTACGGCCTAGTATTGGCAGATACACTGAATTTTAGCGAATACAAGGTTTTTGGGGTTCTCCGAGGTGCCCTCGCCGGTACAGCTAAAGTTCTGTGGAAGTTACTGTAAAACACTCAAATCACACGTATTTCGCTTAGAAATAGCATATTTAAGCGTTTGAAGGCGAGTGACACGTTTTTATATCATATGTGGCCGTTTCACAGTCTGAAACGAACGATTTGTGAGAGCATCTCGGATGCATATTCTGCGTGTTGTAACGATGGAAATCGATTGATTAGGGCCTAATATTGTCATATACAATGAATTTTAGCGAATACAAGGTTTTGGGGGCCCTCCGAGGTGCCCTCGCCGGTACAGCTAAAGCTCCATGAAAGTTGCTGATAACACTCAAATCCCACGTATTTCGCTAGAAATAGCACTTTTAAGCGTTTGAATGCGAGAGAAACAGTTTTTACATCATATTTGGCCGTTTCACAGTCTGAAACAAACGATTTGTAAGAACATCACGGATGCATATTCTGCGTGATGTATCGATGGAAATCGATTGATTACGGCCTAATATTGTCAGATACACTGTATTTTAGCGAATACAAGGTTTTGGGGGCCGGCCGAGGTGCCCTCGCCGGTACAACTAAAGTTCTGTGGAAGTTACTCTAAAACACTCAAATCACACGTATTTCGCTTAGAAATAGCATATTTAAGCGTTTGAAGGCGAGTGACACGGTTTTTACATCATATTTGGCCGTTTCACAGTCTGAAACCAACGATTTGTAAGAACAACTCGAATGCATATTCTGCGTGATGTATCGATGGAAATCGATTGATTAGGGTCTAATATTGTCAGATACAATGAATTTTAGCGAATACAAGGTTTTGGGGGCCCTCCGAGGTGCCCTCGCCGGTACAGCTAAAGTTCTGTGGAAGTTACAGTAAAACACTCAAATCACACGTATTTCGCTTAGAAATAGCATATTTAAACGTTTGAAGGCGAGTGACATGGTTTTTACATCATATTTGGCCGTTTCACAGTCTGAAACGAACGATTTGTGAGAACATCTCGGATGTATATTCTGCGTGATGTATCGATGGAAATCGATTGATTAGGGCCTAATATTGTCATATACAATGAATTTTAGCGAATACAAGGTTTTGGGGGCCCTCCGAGGTGCCCTCGCCGGTACAGCTAAAGTTCTGTGGAAGTTACAGTAAAACACTCAAATCACACGTATTTCGCTTAGAAATAGCATATTTAAGCGTTTGAAGGCGAGTGACACGGTTTTTACATCATATTTGGCCGTTTCACAGTCTGAAACGAACGTTTTGTAAGAACATCTCGGATGCATATTCTGCGTGATGTATCGATGGAAATCGATTGATTAGGGCCTAATATTGTCAGATACACTGAATTTTAGCGAATACAAGGTTTTGGGAGCCCTCCGAGGTGCCCTCGCCGGTACAGCTAAAGTTCCATGAAAGTTGTTGATAACACTCAAATCCCACGTATTTCGCTAGAAATAGCATTTTTAAGCGTTTGAATGCGAGAGAAACAGTTTTTACATCATATTTGGCCGTTTCACAGTCTGAAACGAACGATTTGTAAGAACATCTCGGATGCATATTCTGCGTGATGTATCGGTGGAAATCGATTGATTAGGGCCTAATATTGTCAGATACAATGAATTTTAGCGAATACAAGGTTTTGGGGGCTGTCCGTGGTGCCCTCGCCGGTACAGCTAAAGTTCCA
The DNA here is from genome assembly GCA_951394225.1 of Harpalus rufipes. Classification (NCBI taxonomy): domain Eukaryota; kingdom Metazoa; phylum Arthropoda; class Insecta; order Coleoptera; family Carabidae; genus Harpalus; species Harpalus rufipes. The sequence goes on along the minus strand of OX596290.1, from coordinate 9,544,830 downwards.
TGAAAGTTGTTGATAAAACTCAAATCCCACGTATTTCGCTAGAAATAGCACTTTTAAGCGTTTGAATGCGAGAGAAACAGTTTTTACATCATATTTGGCCGTTTCACAGTTTGAAACGAACGATTTGTAAGAACATCTCGGATGCATATTCTGCGTGATGTATCGATGGAAATCGATTCATTAGGGTCTAATATTGTCAGATACAATGAATTTTAGCGAATACAAGGTTTTGGGGGCCCTCCGAGGTGCCCTCGCCGGTACAGCTAAAGTTCCATGAAAGTTGTTGATAACACTCATATCCCACGTATTTCGCTAGAAATAGCATATTTAAGCGTTTGAAGGCGAGTGACACGGTTTTTACATCATATTTGGCCGTTTCACAGTCTGAAACGAACGATTTGTAAGAACATCTCGGATGCATATTCTGCGTGATGTATCGATGGAAATCGATTGATTACGGCCTAATATTGTCAGATACAATGAATTTTAGCGATTACAAGGTTTTGGGGGCCCTCCGAGGTTCCCTCGCCGGTACAGCTAAAGTTCCATGAAAGTTATTGATAACACTCAAATCCCACGTATTTCGCTAGAAATAGCATTTTTAAGCGTTTGAATGCGAGAGAAACAGTTTTTTACATCATATTTGGCCGTTTCACAGTCTGAAACGAACGATATGTAGGAACATCTCGGATACATATTCTGCGTGATGTATCGATGGAAATCGATTGATTACGGCCTAATATTGTCAGATACAATGAATGTTAGCGAATACAGGGTTTTGGGGGCCGTCCGTGGTGCCCTCGCCGGTACAGCTAAAGTTCCATGAAAGTTGTTGATAACACTCAAATCCCACGTATTTCGCTAGAAATAGTATTTTTAAGCGTTTGAATGCGAGAGAAACAGTTTTTACAACATATTTGGCCGTTCCACAGTCTGAAACGAACGATTTGTAAAAACATCTCGGATGCATATTCTGCGTGATGTATCGATGGAAATCGATTGATTACGGCCTAATATTGTCAGATATACTGAATTTTAGCGAATACAAGGTTTTGGGGGCCCTCCAAGGTGCCCTCGCCGGTACAGCTAAAGTTCTATGGAAGTTACTGTAAAACACTCAAATCACACGTATTTCGCTTAGAAATAGCATATTTAAGCGTTTGAAGGCGAGTGACACGGTTTTTACATCATATTTGGGCCGTTTCACAGTCTGAAACGAACGATTTGTAAGAACATCTCGGATCCATATTCTGCGTGATGTATCGATGGAAATCGATTGATTAGGCCTAATATTGTCAGATACAATGAATTTTATCGAATACAAGGTTTGGGGGCCCTCCGAGGTTCCCTCGCCGGTACAGCTAAAGTTCCATGAAAGTTGTTGATAACACTCAAATCCCACGTATTTCGCTAGAAATAGCATTTTTAAGCGTTTGAATGCGAGAGAAACAGTTTTACATCTTATTTGGCCGTTTCACAGTCTGAAACGAACGATTTGTAAGTACACCTCGGATGCATATTCTGCGAGATGTATCGATGGAAATCGATTGATTAGGGCCTAATATTGTCAGATACAATGAATTTTAGCGAATACAAGGTTTTTGGGGCCGTCCGTGGTGCCCTCGCCGGTACAGCTAAAGTTCCATGAAAGTTGTTTATAACACTCATATCCCACGTATTTCGCTAGAAATAGCATTTTTAAGCGTTTGAATGCGAGAGGAACAGTTTTTACATCATATTTGGCCGTTTCACAGTCTGAAACGAACGATTTGTAAGAACATCTCGGATGCATATTCTGCGTGATGTATCGATGGAAATCGATTAATTACGGCCTAATATTGTCAGATACACTGAATTTTAGCGAATACAAGGTTTTGGGGGCCCTCCGAGGTGCCCTCGCCGGTAAAGTTAAGTTCTGTGGAAGTTACTGTAAAACACTCAAATCACACGTATTTCGCTTAGAAATAGCATATTTAAGCGTTTGAAGGCGAGTGACACGGTTTTTACATCATATTTGGCCGTTTCACAGTCTGAAACGAACGATTTGTAAGAACATCTCGGATGCATATTCCTGCGTGATGTATCGATGGAAATCGATTGATTACGGCCTAATATTGTCAGATACACTGAATTTTACCGAATACAAGGTTTTTGGGGTTCTCCGAGGTGCCCTCGCCGGTACAGCTAAAGTTCTGTGAAAGTTACTGTAAAACACTCAAATCACACGTATTTCGCTTAGAAATAGCATATTTAAGCGTTTGAAGGCGAGTGACACGGTTTTTATATATTTGGCCGTTTCACAGTCTGAAACGAACGATTTGTGAGAACATCTCGGATGCATATTCTGCGTGATGTATCGATGGAAATCAATTGATTAGGGCCTAATATTGTCAGATACAAAGAATTTTAGCGAATACAAGGTTTTGGGGGCCCTCCGAGGTACCCTCGCCGGTACAGCTAAAGTTCCCATGAAAGTTGTTGATAACACTCAAATCCCACGTATTTCGCTAGAAATAGCATTTTTAAGCGTTTGAATGCGAGAGGCACAGTTTTTACATCATATTTGGCCGTTTCACAGTCTGAAACGAACGATTTGTAAGAACATCTCGGATGCATATTCTGCGTGATGTATCGATGGAAATCGATTGATTAGGGCCTAATATTGTCAGATACACTGAATTTTAGTGAATACAAGGTTTTTGGGGCCGTCCGTGGTGCCCTCGCCGGTACAGCTAAAGTGCTATGAAAGTTGTTGATAACACTCAAATCCCACATATTTCGCTAGAAATAGCATTTTTAAGCGTTTGAATGCGAGAGAAACAGTTTTTACATCATATTTGGCCGTTTCACAGTCTGAAACGAACGATTTGTAAGAACATCTCGGATGCATATTCTGCGTGATGTATCGATGGAAATCGATTGATTACGGCCTAATATTGTCAGATACAATGAATTTTAGCAAATACAAGGTTATGGGGGCCGTCCGTGGTGCCCTCGCCGGTACAGCTAAAGTTCCATGAAAGTTGTTGATAACACTCATATCCCACGTATTTCGCTAGACATAGCATTTTTAAGCGTTTGAATGCGAGAGAAACAGTTTTTACATCATATTTGCCCGTTTCACAGTCTGAAACGAACGATTTGTAAGAACATCTCGGGTGCATATTCTGCGTGATGTATCGATGGAAATCGATTGATTACGGCCTAATATTGTCAGATACACTGAATTTTAGCGAATACAAGGTTTTTGGGGTTCTCCGAGGTGCCCTCGCCGGTACAGCTAAAGTTCTGTGGAAGTTACTGTAAAACACTCAAATCACACGTATTTCGCTTAGAAATAGCATATTTAAGCGTTTGAAGGCGAGTGACACGTTTTTACTTCATATTTGGCCGTTTCACAGTCTGAAACGAACGATTTGTGAGAACATCTCGGATGCATATTCTGCGTGATGTATCGATGGAAATCGATTGATTACGGCCTAATATTGTCATATACAATGAATTTTAGCGAATACAAGGTTTTGGGGGCCCTCCGAGGTGTCCCTCGCCGGTACAGCTAAAGCTCCATGAAAGTTGTTGATAACACTCAAATCCCACGTATTTCGCTAGAAATAGCACTTTTAAGCGTTTGAATGCGAGAGAAACAGTTTTTACATCATATTTGGCCGTTTCACAGTCTGAAACAAACGATTTGTAAGAACATCACGGATGCATATTCTGCGTGATGTATCGATGGAAATCGATTGATTACGGCCTAATATTGTCAGATACCCTGAATTTTAGCGAATACAAGGTTTCGGGGGCCGTCCGAGGTGTTCTCGCCGGTACAACTAAAGTTCTATGGAAGTTACTCTAAAACACTCAAATCACACGTATTTCGCTTAGAAATAGCATATTTAAGCGTTGAAGGCGAGTGACACGAATTTTACATCATATTTGGCCGTTTCACAGTCTGAAACGAACAATTTGTGAGAACATCTCGGATGCATATTCTGCGTGATGTATCGATGGAAATCGATTGATTACGGCCTAATATTGTCAGATACACTGAATTTTAGCGAATACAAGGTTTTTGGGGCCGTCCGTGGTGCCCTCGCCGGTACAGCTAAAGTTCCATGAAAGTTGTTGATAACACTCATATCCCACGTATCTCGCTAGAAATAGCATTTTTAAGCGTTTGAATGCGAGAGAAACAGTTTTTACATCATATTTGGCCGTTTCACAGTCTGAAACGAACGATTTGTAAGAACATCTCGGATGCATAGTCTGCGTGACGTATCGATGGAAATCTATTGATTACGGCCTAATATTGTCAGATACACTGAATTTTAGCGAATACAAGGTTTTTGGGGTTCTCCGAGGTGCCCTCGCCGGTACAGCTAAAGTTCTGTGGAAGTTACTGTAAAACACTCAAATCACACGTATTTCGCTTAGAAATAGCATATTTAAGCGTTTGAAGGCGAGTGACACGTTTTTTACTTCATATTTGGCCGTTTCACAGTCTGAAACGAACGATTTGTGGGAACATCTCGGATGCATATTCTGCGTGATGTATCGATGGAAATCGATTGATTAGGGCCTAATATTGTCAGATACACTGAATTTTAGCGAATACAAGGTTTTTGGGGCCGTCCGTGGTGCCCTCGCCGGTACAGCTAAAGTTCCATGAAAGTTGTTGATAACACTCATATCCCACGTTTCTCGCTAGAAATAGCATTTTTAAGCGTTTGAATGCGAGAGAAACAGTTTTTACATATTTGGCCGTTTCACAGTCTGAAACGAACGATTTGTAAGAACATCTCGGATGCATAGTCTGCGTGACGTATCGATGGAAATCGATTGATTAGCGCCTAATATTGTCAGATACACTGAATTTAAGCGAATACAAGGTTTTGGGGGCCCTCCGAGGTGCCCTCGCCGGTACAGCTAAAGTTCTGTGGAAGTTACTGTAAAACACTCAAATCACACGTATTTCGCTTAGAAATAGCATATTTAAGCGTTTGAAGGCGAGTGACACGGTTTTTACATCATATTTGGCCGTTTCACAGTCTTAAACGAACGATTTGTAAGAACAACTCGGATGCATATTCTGCGTGATGTATCGATGGAAATCTATTGATTAGGGCCTAATATAGTCAGATACATTGAATTTTAGTAAATACAAGGTTTTTGGGGCCGTCCGTGGTGCCCTCGCCGGTACAGCTAAAGTTCCATTAAAGTTGTTGATAACACTCAAATCCCACGTATTTCGCTAGAAATAGCATTTTTAAGCGATTGAATGCGAGAGAAACAGTTTTTACATCATATTTGTCCGTTTCACAGTCTGAAACGAACGATTTGTAAGAACATCTCGGATGCATATTCTGCGTGATGTATCGATGGAAATCGATTGACTTACGGCCTAATATTGTCAGATACACTGAATTTTAGCAAATACAAGGTTTTAGGGGCCCTCCGAGGAGCCCTCGCCGGTACAGCTAAAGTTCTGTGGAAGTTACTGTAAAACACTCAAATCACACGTATTTCGCTTAGAAATAGCATATTTAAGCGTTTGAAGGCGAGTGACACGGTTTTTACATCATATTTGGCCGTTTCACAGTCTGAAACGAACGATTTGTAAGATCATCTCGGATGCATATTCTGCGTGATGTATCGATGGAAATCGATTGATTACAGCCTAATATTGTCAGATACACTGAATTTTAGCGAATACAAGGTTTTGGGGGCCGTCCGTGGTGCCCTCGCCGGTACTGCTATAGTTCTGTGGAAGTTACTCTAAAGCACTCAAATCACACGTATTTCGCTTAGAAATAGCATATTTAAGCGTGTGAAGGCGATTGACACGGTTTTACATCATATTTGGCCGTTTCACAGTCTGAAACAAACGATTTGTAAGAACATCTCGGAAGCATATTCTGCGTGATGTATCGATGGAAATCGATTGATTAGGGCCTAATATTGTCAGATACAATGAATTTTAGCGAATACAAGGTTTTGGGGCCCTCCAAGGTGCCCTCGCCGGTACAGCTAAAGTTCTGTGGAAGTTACTCTAAAACACTCAAATCACACGTATTTCGCTTAGAAATAGCATATTTAAGCTTGTGAAGGCGAGTGACACGGATTTTACATCATATTTGGCCGTTTCACAGTCTGAAACGAACGATTTGTAAGAACATCTCGGATGCATATTCTGCGTGATGCATCGATGGAAATCGATTGATTAGGGCCTAATATTGTCAGATACAATGAATTTTAGCGAATACAAGGTTTTGGGGCCCTCCGAGGTGCCCTCGCCGGTACAGCTAAAGTTCCATGAAAGTTGTTGATAACACTCAAATCCCACGTATTTCGCTAAGAAAAAAGCATTTTTAAGCGTTTGAATGCGAGAGAAACAGTTTTTACATCATATTTGGCCGTTTCACAGTCTGAAACGAACGATTTGTAAGAACATCTCGGATGCATATTCTGCGTGTTGTATCGATGGAAATCGATTGATTACAGCCTAATATTGTCAGATACACTGAATTTTAGCGAATACAAGGTTTTGGGGGCCCTCCGAGGTGCCCTCGCCGGTACAGCTAAAGTTCTGTGGAAGTTACTCTAAAACACTCAAATTACACGTATTTCGCTTAGAAATAGCATATTTAAGCGTGTGAAGGCGAGTGACACGGTTTTTACATCATATTTGGCCGTTTCACAGTCTGAAACGAACGATTTGTAAGAACATCTCGGATGCATATTCTGCGTGATGTATCGATGGAAA